>CM023455.1:56024280-56405721 GCA_013339765.2 Haemaphysalis longicornis | reverse complement strand
TCTTACTCTCAGCGCCGGAATGGGCAACATGTTTGTCACTAACGTGTCTTCGGCGCCGTGCGCCCTTCTGGAGGGTGAAACACTTGGCAGCTTGGAATACATAGATCCTGGTCATGTGACAGCCATTCCGGACCGCACTTCTGAGGTTCAGGTTGCCGGACTTGACCCATGTCCGCCTGGGGCGGAGCCTTTGACGGATGTTTTTCTTGCCGCGGTTGACGATTGTCTAGACCCTACCCAGCAAGCTCAACTTTTGGCGCTGCTTGAACGATTTCAATCGTCAATCGACTTGTCCCAAAGCGCGCTTGACCGCACATCTACAGTCGAGCGCTCCATCGACACTGGTACCCATGCCCCTCTCCGGCAGCGGCCTTATCGCGTTTCGCCAGCGGAGCACCGTACCATCGAGCAGCATGTGGACGACATGCTTCAGCGTGGAGTTGTTCGACCCTTAAGCAGCCCGTGGGCATCTCCTGTCGTGCTCGTCAAAAAAAGAATGGTTCCATTCGCTTCTGCGTGGACTACCCTCGCCTCAACAATATCACTCGCAAAGACGTCTATCCGCTTCCACGCATCGATGACGCTCTGGCCCGCTTGCCGGGGGCAGAGTTTTTTTCGTCTCTTGACTCGCGATCCGGATATTGGCAGATACCTATGGCGGACGCTCATCGCTCGAAGACGGCATTTGTAACCCCTGATGAATTGTATGAATTCAATGTTATGCCGTTCGGGTTGTGTAACGCCCCGGCAACATTCGAACGCATGATGGACGACAATATTCTGAGGGGACTCAAGTGGAAAATTTGCTTGTGCTACTTAGACGACATTGTCATTTTTTCTGCCGATTTTGCGAACCACCTTCAGTGCCTAGAACAGGTTTTAACCTGTCTTTCTCGAGCTGGACTCACACTGAACCTAAATAAGTGCCACTTCGCGGCGAGGAAGCTAACCATCTTGGGCCACGTCGTCACCAATGACGGCGTTCTACCCGACCCAGCCAAGCTCCGTGAAGTGGCCGAGTTCCCGAAGCCCACTAATATATAATCTCTCCGGAGCTTCATAGGCCTTTGTTCATACTTCCGACGTTTCATCCGCAACTTTACCTCTATCATTGCGCCATTGACGAAACTCCTTGGTGGTGCCAGCGGCTTACCTGATTGGTCCCCAGCTTGCGACCACGCGTTTGAGACTCTCCGTTGTCTACTGACCTCGCCACCTGTACTTCGCCACTTCGATCCTACAGGGCCTACTGAAATTCACACTGACGCTAGTGGAGTTGGCCTTGGGGCCGTGCTTTGCCAACGAAGACCTGGTGTTGACGAATATGTCGTCGCCTATGAGAGCCGCACGTTGACAAAAGCTGAAGCGAATTAGTGGGTAACCGAAAAGGAGTGCTTGGCCATCATCTGGGATGGCCGCCCACTTGATGTGGTCACTGACCACCACACCCTTTGCTGGTTGGCGTCGTTAAAGGATCCGGCAGGTTGTCTTGGGAGATGGGCGCTTCGCCTGCAAGAACACGACATACGCGTCATATACAGGTCCGGTCACAAGCATTCTGATGCCGACGCTCTGTCCCATTCACCAGTTTCTTCTGACCTTGCGAAGCAGTCGGGTGACCTGCTGGCCCTTTCGGTGACTGATATGGAAGCCGAGCAACGGAAAGATCCCTGGATCGCTTCCCTCATCAGCTGCCTATCCGATCCTTCCAGGGCCGCTACGACTCGGGCTCTGCGTAGGCAAGCATCACACTTTGCGGTACGCGATGCGCTGTTTTATCGCCGCAACTACTACTCGGACGGCCGCAAATGGTTACTTGTATTCCCTAAACATTTGAGATCCGATGTGTGCGCCTCTTTCCATTCCGATCCGACGTGCGGTCATGCCGGCCTGCTCAAAACCTTTCAACGTTTGCGCCTTCGTTACTTTTGGCGTGGGATGTACACCTTTGTGCTCAAATACGCTCGGTCCTGCCAAGACTGCCAAAGACGAAAGGCGCCGGTCCCTCATCTGACCGGTACTCTGCAACCGCTGCCTTGCCCGGCCAAGCCATTTGACCGTGTTGGCATTGACTGGTACGGCCCATTGCCTTGCACAGCCGCCGGAAACCGCTTGGCTATAGTGGCCATTAACCACTTAACACGGTATGCACAGACCGCTGCTCTACCAACTGCCACGGCACTTGATATTGCCTCGTTTCTCTTGCATCAATTTATACTTCGTCACGGTGCCCCTAACGAACTCCTCAGTGACCGGGGCCGTGTCTTCCTGTCTGACGTCATTTCGGCGCTTCTTAAAGAATGCCATGTCATCCATCGCACAACCACTGCTTACCACCCGCAGACCAACGGTCTAACAGAGCGCTTTAACCGCACCCTTGGAAATATGTTGTCTAAGTACGTGGCGGCCGATCATAGAAATTGGGACCTGGTACTTCCCTACGTGACGTACGCCTATAACACCGCCATTCAAGCCACGAATGGGTTCTCACCATTTTTCCTTTTATACGGGCGTGAGCCATCGTGTATGTTGGACACCATTCTGCCGTATCGTCCCGACCCATCTGAGTGTGGTCCGGTCTGTGAGGCCGCCAAGCGTGCTGAAGATTGCCGGCAACTTGCTCGTTCTTTTACCACGGAAGAACAGGGCCGCGAAAAATCTCACGTTGATGGCAAGTCCGTGCCGAGCTTTCTTCCTTATTCCCATGTATGGCTCTGGGTACCCACTCGGACTCCTGGTCTCTCCTCGAAATTCCTCCCAAACTATCAAGGCCCTTACCGCGTCATCGACCAGACGTTCCCAGTCAATTACGTTGTCGAGCCCTTAACACCCTCCCAGGATCTCCGACGCCGTGGTCGCGAAACAGTGCATGTTGAACGTCTAAAACCCTATTACGATCCACTTGTTTCGTCAGCGCCTTGAGTCGCCAGAATGGCTACCCTTTTTGCCAGGGGGTGATTGTAATGCAAAAGATTGGCAACGTTCGTTGGAAGAATAACGACCATCACCAATCCCCTGCGGGAGATGCGCGCCACTTTATCGTCGTCGGTGGCAGAAGCCGAATATGGAAGCCGCACCGCCATCGCCTGTAGGGACGGCGTTCTGTCTCGCACTGCCTTCTCCAAGCGTCGACTGTGCTCGGCCTGTGCCCTGCTTATCTTTCGCCTGCACAGCAACCTTTGCCAATAAACCCCATTTCAATATATATATATATATATATATAATATTATAATATTATATTATATATATATATTTAGTGATATTTATATATAGCACTTTAGCTGCAGCGATGGTTGAGTGCACGGTTGATAAGCTGAAGTTTGATACATAGGTCATTGTTTCATTAGTTTAGAACTACAAATCATCCCGTGCGATGTGCTTACTTTGGCGTTCATTTGTAAGGATTCTTTTACACACCTGTGTAACGGCCGTGTTCCTTTTTTGCCAGGCGGATGCTCCTGCTTATGACCTAAGGAAGGTCACGGCACCAGTGGCTTTGTTTAGCGCACGGAACGACTTCTTCGCCAATACTGATGACGTTGCCACGCTTCGACAGGCCCTGCCAAATGTTGTCTTCGACTACGTGGTTTCTGACCCCGACTTCACGCATCTTGACTTTGTTCTGGGCAGCAAAGCAAACAAAGTTTTGTACAGCGAAGTTATCACGTTGATGAATCAGTGGAATTTACTAGAGTCATTGTGAAACCATTGCGGCTAGAGCCAAAGCTTTCAAAGTAGCGGAGAATATTTTCATGCATTCAACGCCGATTTATTCACAATTAAACATATTGTGAAGGGGATATCACTTCTTATAGAGCACTAAGATTTGATAAAAAAACGCATGATACACGCCACTGTAAATATACGTCAAGTGTCACGACACAAAAATGATTCGCTGTCCTGGAAATGCGGTAGTGCAAGTTCTGCGTGCATGGTGAAACACCTACCACTACGGGTATGGTCAGGTAATAGGATATTGCTCTAAAGTGAAGCTAATAACAAGAGCCACATGGTCAGTGTTGTACGAGTGCTGGATCCTTTGATAATTTGCTACATTTCTAGCAAAGCCAAATATTTAATACGACTGCTATGGAATGGTTTGTTGGTTCTGGTTATTGCAGGCAGCCAGTAGAATGTTCTTCATAAGAAAGGATGACAACCAGCAATGCTTGTAAGCTTGCGCCATTAAACAGTAAAATGGACGGCAAAAGAAATTGATGCACATGTTTTTATTCAACCTGCGCAAAGTTTTTCGAGTTCAATTTTTAATACGTACGTGGGGGCTTTGTGGGTAACATTTCAGGAGTGTTGATAAATACATGAAGCCGAATCCTCAGAGAAAAGCAGTATAAATGCTGGCTTGTGGGTATATTTTACTTAGTTGGTATGCTGCACTGTGCATGCCTATGAACTCGCAAAAAAGAAAACAAATTCTGGATAAACGCTCTTTAATTGTTGCTGTACATAAGGGTTCTTCTGAAAAACACCTTTTTCCAGAGTACGTAATTCGTCAAGAGGGTTGCTCGAATAATGATATCCTTATGTGCTATAAAGATTTTGTTAAATATGGTATCAATATCATATTTGCTAGGTTAAACGCAAACACAAGTTTTCGTCTAACAAAGCATCAAACAAATGTGGACTGTACTCCCCTCGGAACTACTTATGATGAACAATCGTTCCTACAAGCTACCTTTCCTGCAGAACGTATTAAACAAAAATTGTGACCCTACTACAATCATAATTGTCTCGTTAAACACTTCGGCTAGCCCATTTATTTCACGGCATACTACCTGCCTCTGAATTTGGTCCGGGGACTTGCCGATGACAGCTTTTGATGTTTGAGTGATTTCATGTCCATGCATTTCAGCGTTCTTTATTTTTTAACGGTTTGTGCCTTAATTTTTTATTGATTGGTGGTATGTGGTACTTATGAATTTTATTGTGCTGTGTGTGCACGACTGACCGTCATTTCGCTGTTTTGAAACTTGCAACGGTGTTGAGACCTCGTCAATCTGATCGCACCTTTTGTCCCATACTCCTTTTTGCAGAGGAAATACGGTTGCTGCTTGCTTGCTTGCTTGATTGATTGATTGATTGATTGATTGATTGATAAACCTTTCCTGTTATGTGAAACATGCGAGTGTGCAACGCATTGTGAGTATTGCTACTCAGATCAATAAAGCATCCATCCCGCTGGTAGGTGTTCAACAATACACTCCTGCAACTATTTGCTGCCGTGATTGCTGGAAATTACGGTAGGTAGCTGTAACTTTGAGTCTAACGACTTCTCAAACATGAACAGTTCCACTTCAAACAGCGCCAACCGAGTTCCGTTGAACGTACAAGTCCGGATAAGTCAAGCCGAATGGTTGTGCCACTGCCGTTTCACAAAAAAGCGCAAAATATGCCTAAAAAGAAAACTCTCGGGAATGGCTTGTCCAAAAAGCATCGGCCAGTGTGTTCTGTGTCCCGTAAATGATTGGTCGTTCTAGCTTACGTCAAACCGCACAAAGTAGAGACGAGACCCAAGACACGTGCCTTCACTCAATTTCTCACTGAGCGCTGGCCAATGTTTGCGAGAACAGCACATTTGTTAGCTACTAACTGCTCCAAATTTCCGAGTTAGCAGTGGTGCAGGTTAGAAAAAATGTTGGTATCTATAAAAAGGGTGAGGGGAAAGCCCACGTCAAATTCAATGTTCGTAGATGCTGATCACACAAGGTCAAGCAGCATAAAATGCAGTGTGCGTCTTTCAGCGAGTCCATGTGAACAACGTGATGCCTTGATGCATACAACAACGTACAGCATTCGAAATGTTTAATAATATAGCGTGAGCGACGACCGGCCAGCATATCAGCGCCTTATCACGGTGCTCAGCAGCGAAATAGGCAAGGGTATGCGCACGCGCATAGGGCTATCTGCTGTACGAGTGTCGTCTGCTACGCTGTTTCCTTGAGAGTTGTACACCCCCTGCCACTGCACCTGAATGACTTTGTGCCCCAAGCTACTTAGCTACCTTTGGCAGTAGTGAAACGGCCTTGAAAGATGAAAAAACGGGTTGTGTGTTGCCCTAAGAAGAACAGCGGAGCAGACGACGCTCCCACAACAGATAGTTCTTTCGCGTGCACGTACCTTCGCCTATTTTGCCGGTGAACACCGTGAGAATGCGCTGACAGGCCGACCGGTCATCGCTCCCGCTATATTAATAAAAATTTTAATGCTGTACAGCCTGTCAGAGATCATTATTTATTCATTCAGTTATGGGAACCTTAGATACCCCATGACAGGACATTGGTCAAGGTGGTAATCTAGAAGTTACAGACCAAAAACACGTACACTTTCCAGACAGCAAAAAAAAAGAAAATTTCTTGTTACATAGTGAGTGAACTTTGAAAGTATTCAGTACTTCTTGATGAGAAGACGGGAAAAGGCGATACAACTTAAAAAAAAAGAAAGACAACATAGGTGCAAATTGCAGTAATTCGCAATGCTTTGAGAATTCAAGAACTTGGATATGTGGTGAATAGCGTGGGTAGCTGACAAGGAAAAGCATGGGAAATAGAGATGGAGGCTACATTATCAGGGAGTAAATTCTAGAGACGAACGGCGTGAGGCAGTGGTTAAGAAATAAATGCATTAGATTTACCGCATATGCACAAGAAGCTAAAGTTACTGTGCAATCTTTGTGGAAAAAATGAGGGCTTTGAAGATAAGGCCAGGTTCGTTTATTAGTGAAAATATTTTAGGTGCGGAGTACCTTAGGATCACACAATGTCCGTCCGCGTCCGTGCGAATTGCATTTAAAATCGGAAAAATTCGCACAGGCACCGGCAGGACCCGAGCCTGTATCTGATAGACCAGACAAATTCAGTGTCAGTCGTCTTACCCATTGGGCTACGACCATGAGTTAGTAACCGAGAGGCAAACGGCTGACTCCCTTGCCTGTGACGGTGCGGAGTACCTTAGGACTTCCCAATAACCACCCGCTTTCATCCGTGCGCACACCACCATCAAGCGAAATTGGATTTGATCCGTGTGTTGCAGTTTAATCAAGGGAATAATGAAGGTGCACTCACGGCTTAAATCGAATGACGGTATGGGCGCAAACAGGATATCACTCGGGGCGCAACTTGCATGTCATTTCGAGTCCCCGTAATCCGCACCCTCGCCATCATCCACGGAGTGGAGATGCTGCCGTTTTGGGGGTGGGGGGTATAGGCAGAGGAGGTTAATATCCGGCGCCTAAATAACGGCGGCCGTAGAAGGTCTAGTTGAATTTGTGTTATGCTTAAGCTGATATCGTACGTACGTGATATCAAGTTGAGAACTCCATTTTGTATCCCTTCTACCGTCCAACCAGTCTCGTTCAACAAACATTCTAACCACGTGGAACCTGCTGGAATTAATGCCTCTAGGGGCGACTTGTTCTCCTTGCGATATTCACCGGGAATACAGCGTTAATCATTGTCTTGCTTGTACCTTAGCCAAACAGTATGACCCGGTCCCTCTGTTCTTTATGTGGGCACCTAATTCATTTTGCTTTCATTACTTAGGTTCCAGTTTAGTATTCACCGGCATACATCCAGCCTTTGCTTCGGCATTCCATTTTATTTTTTTTTGCGTCTTTTTTCTTGGCTTTTTCTTGTGCCCGGTAGGTCCTTCTTTCCTTATGTTTTATTTTTTAGTATTGGAAAAAAACCTGAGGCCCTATTCTCGACTGCAAAAATCGCCGGCAATTCTGGCAATTCGCCGGAAGTCTTTTCTAATTGGCTTTCAGTTTTGGTCACGTGCTTCCGTTTGACAAAGCGGTTGTGTGCGTTGTCGTCATTTTGACGTTTTATGTCGTTTACGGACACAAGGTTTAAAGTTTGCCTTATTTCTCGTTACTAAAGGCGCATAATAATTGGTCAGCAATGAAAAAACAGACTAAATGCAGCGGACATGACAACGTAAGCCTATCTTTGCTATTCAACAACAATACTGCTTGTAATACACTGGTAGCAGGCGTGACGGTAGCAGGCGTGGTAGGCGTGTAATACACCGGTAGCAGGCATGGCTGAGAAGGCGTGAACAGTTACACAGTTGACGGGAACAATTACATCATGCATTGGCAACTTAAGCCTGCGTAAAAGTGACGTAAAGCTACGTAACAGCTGGAAAATGGCGGCTGTTTTTGTCGCAAAGTACAAGCAAAATATGGAAAAAATTGCGCGGGATGGCAGCGCCGCTTAATGTCCGCCAATTTGCAGCAGGTGCCGTTCTGCATGCTCGCTTTTTAAAGCATTGTTTCCGACCGAAACAAATTATAGTTTCAACTGCTTCCAAGTCTGCGATCATGGAGCATACAAATAACGTGCAGTATATTGCTTTTATGTTTGGCAATAAAATAAAAATTATTTGTTTGGCGTAACCGCGACATAAGAGGGCAGTACAAGCCTGTCCATGACACAGAACCCAATGCATGGCATTTGTCCATACTCGTCCTAGCAAGCTGTTGGGTCACATGATCGAACCCAAGAGAAAAATAACAAAGAAAAGCGACTATTTGGTTCATTACAGCGCTGATTGAAGTCGAGTTTGACGAATGAGTCAATGGGCGACATCGGTGCGCTCCGCGGTTATCAGGCGTAGCGCTTCGCTGCTCTTATGTGTCATAGAAAGCTATGGTCGCGGCCGTCTTTTTCTGTGATCACGCCATAAACTTGTAACATAGCAGCAGAAGATTGCGTGGCGGCGGTGGCGGCAGGGAAGGTGATAACACAAAAAAGCTTGCATTGAAGCAGAGAGCCCAGCTATGGTATTAAAGCGATAGAAATAAATTAATAGAATACGGTAAAAAAATTGTCTGATGTTGTTTAGCTCGACATCGCCTTTCGCTCGCTTTTGGATCAACGTTAATCGACCACCTTGTGGTGTTGACGCCAAATTTGACCTCCAGAAATGTGTTTTTCTTGTCAGCCTCAGCTACCGACTTATTTTTATAGTACATGTAAAGTGTTTATACCTTTGTTGCACAATATTTGATACCTTGGTAGCGATCTCGATGAGTGACTCATCAAATTACACTGCATGTCGTTATAGCTATAGGTGCAACACGTCACTGATTGCTTACGTCGAGCTTACGCAAAAAAAAAACATGAGCGAATTGCCGGCAATTTGTGCAGTCGAGAATACGGCCCCTGTTGCAGGAATGTTGCTAATGGAGACACGTGCCATTTAGGTTGTGCAATGACTGCTTTAGTGTGTTGTATTTTTTCTGTGACCTAGCTATTTTCCGCCTTTCCCTCATTTTCTTTTGACTTGGGTCTTCCAGATACCTTCTGATCAGAACTTCTCTCACCCCCTCTTTCCGGTTCTTCTGAGAATCTTGGTGATGCCACGGGGCATGGCAATAAGCACCCTTTAGCCCATTCCCTCCAAGCATTTCATGGGATATCCACCACACCTGGCCACCTGCCCTCCCTCTTACCGACCTATTCATTTATTTATTTACAATACTGCTGACTCCAATTGAGGGACCCGCCGCGGTGGCTCAGTGGCTAAGGCGTTGCGCTGCTGAGCACGAGGTCGCGGGTTCGATTCCCGGCCGCGGCGGCCCGCTTTTCTGATGGAGGCGAAAAGCAAAAAAAACGCCCGTGTGTACGAGATTTCGGCGCACGTTAAAGATCCCCAGGTGGTCAAAATTAATCCGGAGCCCTCCACTACGGCGCGCCTCATCGCCTACGTTGCGTCGGCGCGTTAAACCCCACAATCAATCAATCGACTCCAATTGAGGGGTTGTAGCAGGGTGGAAAGAAGAGTGTAATACATTTCACAAAAAAATAGACAAAAATAACGCATAACATAAGCAAAAAAACAAGATTGAACTGATTGCCCCTTCGCAGTGGCGCGTGGATAAGATCTGGCGAAGGGGACAAAAAAGAAAAGAAGAAACCGATACACGCATTGCAATGACACACACTGCAAAAAGAGGAGTACACATCAATGCCCCGCGAACGTATTATACACCGAGAACCAGAACACGTTATGCACATATCAAGTGAACAACAAGAAATAAAGTTTAAAAGACAAGTAGGCTTTCAGATTTGTTAATATCAGTTTGTTCGACAACATGACTTTCAAGGTTATCCATTTATTCACTGCTCTTGAAAAAAAAGAATACTTAAAGACATTGTTTTTCGGCTGGAATGGGGTTAAGTTCAGCGAGTGACGGTGGTGGGATTAATGAACTGAACAAAAATACGTTAAGTATTGATGAGAATCACTTTTGAGAAGGTTCTTCACAATTACAAAAAGGCGTAGCCGGCATAATTACTTTTTGTCCGCAATGTTTAATACACCAGCCTTGATTGTCGGTACCGAAACTGAACCGCGGCCATAACAATTAAAAATAAAGCGGACTGCTTTATTTTGTACACGATTTAATTTAGAAACGTTAGCCGCCGTGAAAGGGTCCCAAATTACATTTCCATAATCGAGAATGGGTAACACGATGCTTTTATAGGCTAGTAATTGTATGCTTGTTGGAGCATTTCTTGGAGACCTTTTCAAGTAGTGAAGTTTATAAATTGATTGATTAGCAATGTCTGTAATGGGTTTATCCCAGTGCAAGTTGTTACATATATGTAAACCAAGATATTTATACTCAGTACTCGCGTTAGCACGAAATTATCGGCTGTGTAATAAAAAAGAAGGGGTTGCTTCTTGTTTGTGATTGACATAACAGCACTTTTTTTTATAATTAACAGACATCTGCATGTGTTGCACCACTGAATAACATCGTTCAGCTTCAAATTAAGGTTAATCTGGTCATCCAAAGAGTCTACAGTAGAATAAATCAGACAATCATCAGCGTACAAAATAATTTTCATGTCATGCTCGCCAGTAATATCGCTAACATCAACAACAAATAACAACGGACCCAGAACCGAACCCAGGGGTATACCCGAAGTGACAGGTACTATTTGAGAAGGCGTGTCGCTGAAGATGACATATTGGTAACGTGAATCCAACTGCAACACTTGTCATTTTTAAGAATGGCACGTAGTTTGATCATTAGTTTTACATGAGATATCTTGTCGACCACTTTCGCGAAATCTATAAATATTACATCTGTTTGTTTACGGTCTTTGATAGTCACTGCGAAGTCATGTACGGTTTCTACAAGTTGGGTAACAGTCGAAAAGCCGCCCCTAAAACCATGTTGTGCTGATGAGAAAATTGAATGCGTTGTAAAGACAGTAGATATGTGTTTGTGAATGACATGTTCTAATAATTTGGAACAGTTGCTGGTTAAACCAAAGGACGGTAATTCGTAACTGACTGTTCATCCCCTTGTTTAAATAGGGGCTTATTTTGGACACTTTCCAATCTTCCGGCTGGACTCCAGTTGCAAGAGACAAATTAAAAAGGAATTGCGTCAAAGGAATTTGCCGCACCACTCCGCGTGTCTTTTAAGGAATGCACTGGGTATACCATCAGGTCTAAGAAATTTTTTTTCTTCTAAGTTAAGGAGTAGATTAGGTATACCTGGTTCGGTAATTATAACATCATCAAGAGATGTCAGCGTTGTATATTTATCGAAAGGCGGGGGTAGTTCCGTCGCCAACGGTAAATACGGACTTGAAATTTTGTTAAATGAATTTGAAATTTCTGTAGAATCTGAGGTACTGATGTTATATATTACGAAACGGCTAGTTTCCGAGTGTTTAGGTGTTACACTTCGGCAACATTTGGAGGGCGATTCTTTAATCACGCTACTCAAGCGCACAGCGTAGAATGTACGCCGCTCTCTTTGCATTAGGTCTTTTAGTTTATGAGAGAGCTGGGAAATATCTTCCTTAAGCTTCGTATTATGATTTATTTTGAACCGTTTGTTCAGGCGATTGGTTTTTCTTTTTAAATGAATGATGTGTCGGCTAATCTATGGATTCGAGGGATTTGCTGGTCGTTACCGGAAGGGAACCTAGAGGTCAATGCATGCGTGTACTGTGTTCCTAAATTTCACCCAGAGAGAGTTAGCGTCGCACATAATGTCCGTAGAAGTACTCAAAAAGCGATCACACAAAGACTGCAATCTGTCTAGTGTACAAACATTGTTAGCAGCAGAAAAAGTTGGTAGAGGAGTCGTTTTCAACTTTGTCTTTGGAAGAGAAACACGAAATTGAGATAAGACGCAACAATGATCTGAGAGACCATCTAGTACCTCACACTCATTGTCGACGTCAATATTGGACCCAACAAAAACAAGGTCGAGTATTGATTTGCTCTCTCCGTAAATACGAGTATACTCATAAACTATTTGGAGAAAATCAAACCAAAATGCAATATTAATCAAGTCCCCGTTGTTGAACGTATCACGAGTACCAGAAGAGAAGGTGGGCCGTTCAATACTAGGTAGGTTGAAGTCACCACAAAGCACAAGTTTCAAGTCTTTCGCTTTCTGGAGACCAATGTATTCCCTTAAATTCTGCAAAGCATCAATTCTGTTATCAAGAGGGTCTGTAAACAACACCAATGACCATGCACTTTCCGTCGCGAGACATCTTACAAAATAAGGCCTCAACAGGAACGGGGTCAGCCATTCTAGCAATTTGTACGTACATGGCATTTGTTATGGCGGATGCGGGTGCTGGTGGTAGAGCGGTAGAAGGTATCGAAATTTAGTTGCTTTGCTGATGGCTGAAGGGTGACCTTGCTGCCATACGACAAAGCGCAGTCTTGTGAAAAGGAGCTCCTGCGCACCAATGGCAAGAGGCGAAAGCCTTAACGTGTGTTAGGCATCAACACAAGCATTATATATAATCAGTGACTCAAAGACGGCAGTTAAAAACTTCTTGAGAGGACGCATATCGGCTCAAGTGCTAACAATCATGAATGAATATGACGAAGAAAGGCTGAAAAGAGTAGAAAAATATATGGGCACCAGCTCACACAGCCCTACCCGGCGACGAGGACTCTCGCAACCAAGCTCCAGGATTGACGAGCCGAGCTAGCGAAAGAAACAACAGATCAGACCTCGTCCAGAACCGGAAGTGAACGAAAGGTCAATTACACAGAAAATATACATCATTACCGCTTGGGGAGGCTATAGTACCCAGAGGCGTGCAAAACATATGATAAACAGCAATCAGTTTAGTGAAGACTGCTACAGACAGGAATGTACCCCAACCTCGTACTGTACACTCGCTATTATACCGAGCTGCATAGCGATAGATATTAACACTGCACTGCAAGGGCTGACCTGAATCTGGGCCTGCCGTCCTATCATCACTGCAGATAAAGCACGAAGAATGGTAAGTGCACCAGAGCAGTAAAAGGCCATACTGCTCACCTCGGACGCCGAGTCGTAGTCTTGGGCTGTCCGGGTAGCCAAAACCGCCGGAAAGAAGCAGGCGCTCCTGGCCGATTGCTGAAGAAGGAGGGAAGGCATTTCTAGCCTACCCCACCCCTGAGCCCAGCTTGGGCAAACAATAAAGTTGTTCCTCTTCCTCTCTCTTTGTTTGGTTGGATGGTTCGTTGGTTGGTACCAACGCATGAATGGCGCGTACCTTCTCTGGGGGATCGGCCAAGTCAGATTTGCTAAAAAGTATAAGAATATAAAACTAAGGGGAAAATAGAACTGAGGAGAATGACACGAATGTGATGTTAACAACTTTTAGAACCATAAGAAAAAGAAATGACTATAACAAACAAGTAAAAATAGATTCTACACGCACCGGGAAAAGAAAGTCCGAGGTGTGATTTATCAGCAGGCCAAATGACCTGTTCACGAAAAAAATTCAAGTCGTTCCATTCAATATGAAAGCTGTGGATAGTGCCGAGCACTGATTCGCCATAATTGGCTGTAGCATCGTTATCTGCTCAATGCTACCACCCCAACGCACTTTAAATTACCGTTTCGCAATGCTGGAACGCCGCCTGTCTGAAATTGCGCCAGTGAGAGTTGTGTTCTTTTTGTGCGTGCTTTTCCTCCCGCACGTGCTTGGCTTTGCACTGCCACTTTTTAAGTACAGGGCACTTGATGATCTCGTCTTGTCGTCTTAGCTCGCTAACGGTCGATGCGACTGCCGGAATCAGGCGTCCAGATAACGGTCCCAAGTATAGCTTTAGGTCCCGTCATCAGGGAGTCACGCTGAAGCTTCGAAAACCACGCGGTTTAAATAGGTATAACCGTTCAACCCTTGTGACCCGCTCACGCTCAAAATACATCTCACCTTTATTTGGTAAAACGAAAACTGCACGTGCATTTGAGGCATATTCTCTGTGTATAACCAGCATTCCCCGCGTTCATTTATTTAGGAACGCTCTATGGTAGGTTTTTACAATAGTACACAAAAAAGAGGCCACACAAGAAAGAAATGGCGCGTTTGAAATACCACAGAAAGGCTCCAGCCGCACAATAAAAAAATGGCGTGTTCGAAATGCCCGAGAAAGGCTTCCGCCGCGCATAAAAAATGGCGCATTAAAAATAACGCAGAAAGGCTCCTGCCGCTGCAGAAAACATAACTTGTTCGAAATGAAGCAACACATCACGAAATAAAGCAAGCGCAAATAGAACAGAACTCCCGCTGGGGCAGTTGCAGGCATGGGGTGCGCGAGCACAGCTAAGGTGGGAAATTCAAAATGCATTGGGTGGTAGCAGTCAGTGGATAACGGGCGCTGCAGCCCACTGCGGCGAATCACTGCTCTGCACCTTCTGACAGCTTTCACATTAGACGGAACTCCTGCAATTTTGCAATTAATATCGTAAAACCAACCCCACGAGAGTTTCTAACTAAATTAACGCGGACGCTGCCTGTTAGTTACGTATATTTTGCCTAAAATATGCCTACAGTTTTTTTGCGCTAAACTAGGGGTTATCTTTGACATGCACCAGCGGTTCACGAGTTTCTACCGGCTATGACTTTATAAATCGCTTGGCTTTCGAAGCCTCTTAATTACGCCGCAGCGACGGTATGCCGCGTGGCTCTACTTGGGTGAATAAATTTTCTTAGCCCCCCATGGAGCGAGTCATGATGACAAGGTCATCGCCTAAAGTGCTTTGTGCCTAAAAAAGGATTTGTTGCACTTGTGGACGGGAAAGCATGCCTGTTGAGACGAAGAAATGGCATAGTGTCGCTCTGAGCTGAAGTTAACTAAAGCATTTGCATTACTTCTCGCATAGAAGAAAATTCTAAATAATATATTGAATAAAATATTGAATAAAAATTCAACTGGAAACATCCCCGTCAGATGCTACCACAGCTCAGGGAGGGGAAGGGAAGTGGGTAAAGGTGGGAAGGCTGGGTTGTGTGCGCACCCCAAGATCATGTGTATGAGGGAACATGGTTTAGAGCAGAATTTACATGTGGCAGGGTATTGAGTGGGGTACATCCGATGTAGCGAAGTTGGGCGAGGAAAGGTGTTTGTTTTAAGCTTTAGGAGTATTACGTCTTCTGTTTTATTAAGCTGCGGGTGAGGAGGGGGAGAGTTGTCTTGATGTGGGGTAATGTTGGGGGATGTCTTGAAATGTGAGCAGGGGAATGAGACTTGGTGTTTCCTCAGAGGCCTGGGAGGAGAGTTCGCAGGCTTGTCTATCGGCTAAATTATTGCCGTTAGTGAGGAGTGTCCCGGGGTCCACACAATGTCGATCTTCCTGTTGCGGGCGTGTTGAGCCAGGAGGTTCCACGTAGTTGAGGCCACGACCTGATAAATAGCTGCGACAGACGGCTTGACAGTCCGTAATTAGAATCGTTGTGGGTGTTTGAGTGATGGCGAGGGCCACAGCGAATTCTTCTGCGGCCCGGATAGACGGGGTCTTGATTGAGGCGCAGGTGATGCAGCGAATATAGACCCTTCAAAAAAATAGCACAACTAGTAATTGAAGCCGCAAATGTTGAAACATACTGCATGCAACTCTATGCCTGCGGATTTGGGTAGGGCAGTCACGCAGAACCCTGGTTTTAGGGAATCATGTTGTGTGGTAATCGGCTTCATTACGTAATTCACGCAGCAACACGTCGAAACAGTCAAAATAAAAGCCTCATACACTGTGTAGCATAACAGACGCCTGTCGAAGTAATTCGCCCCAGCAACAACAAAAAAAAAACGAAAGCTCAGAGACGCAAATACGATGTTGCAGTCAACGGAGCCTAATAGGTTACTTCAGATTGTAGTATGCACAGCACAACTGCCGTTTCTGCCCCCAGGAACTTCAGGTTCGGGTTCAGCATACCACTTTAACTGCGACTTCTTACTTATTGAACGGTGCTCTGTGGGTAGCATTTTTCGCTGTTAGGCGGATAATGTGACGTCTGCCGTTATGTAAAATCATTGCATTACCTAGTCGCCGCTGTGTCTAGTGTGCGCCATCTTTTGCACAAGGAAGTGACAAGCCGAAAAATTCGGGTCACTACGCCCAAGGACGTGGATTCGCTAAAGTGCTTCGATACCTATAATAGTAGGAGTTTTATTGGTGCATACCTAGAAATGTGCTATTCCTCTCACTATCGAACTTGATAAACCCTCTCCCTCGCACTTTGCTCGGACTTTTACGAGCCGCTTCAAAACACCGTATTACTGACCAACTTCACTGCATGTGTTGGGGCCCACCTATGCTTGAGTAGGGGCAGCATAGCTTCCTGTGGACATTTCGTTGTCTGGCTGTTTTCACCTTCCACCGTCTTGGTTCATATTCCATGATGTGTAGCTGCCAGCTAGTCTCTGCAATCACGTCTCTCCTTAATTTGGTACACACGCACAACAGGTTCAAATTTCGAAGCCGGGAGTTCAAACATTCAGGAAAATATTCGTCTACAGGCAGAACACCTCCCCCACCCCCAAATGCCGTGATTTGTTGTCACTTCAAAGAACAAAGATTTATGCTTTTATACATAGAAAGTAACCTGGCGTGGTGATCGTCCTTCAGGATGAACAGAAGTGTGTAATGATGATTATTATTAGTAGGAAAGGTTCTGTGTATCGCATCGTGCAGAAAGGTTCCCTTTATGCGACAGAATTTGTCCCCCGAGGTTAAAATGCCGCCGTTGTGTAGAAATAGCCCGAAACGTTACCTACTTCCGATTTAAAAAGTATGCGGTAGGAACGGCAATTGCCTTCAATTTCAGTCGGTGACCAGTGAGTGACTGAGCCTGTCATCTCAAAAAGAAAAAAAAACGCCCCTGCGTTTTTGCAGCCGCTAATTGCCTCCCCCGCAAGGGCCGAGCGCCAGGCCGGGGAGTCGCTTGTACCTATTTTACCGGTAGGATCCCGATGCCACGAATTCACACGAATGCACATGGTACCTTCCACAGCCACGCTGCACGCTCATCTCGCAGCCTCCCATGGCAGGAAATGCCCAAGACTCTTTTGTATGCCCCCAGGCCACACAAAATAAAGAAAGGATTTCGAGGGACCCTTAAACACATTGTATGTGCTCATAATACGAAAACATACCTTAAGTCTCGTTCGCGGGAGTGGCGTCTCAGTTTTATGGAGCTAGCCTAAAGAACATCCCTAGCTACTTAGTATGCAATTGGTAACGTTTTTCACGGTGCTTGCTACCGAGAAAAGCGGTTTGGCCAATCACGACGACCGTTTTCTGTAACAAAAGGAAATGTGAACGCGTCCAGGGACGCCTGGTGACAGGTAAGTCGCCTAACCACAACATCTCATTTAGGTCACTGGCTTTTGTTTCAGCTCCTGCACCCTGAATAAACGACTATCCGGAGGTTTTACAATCTGAGCCTTTAGCAACTGCCCCTGTACCTTGATATAGCTGCACCACACCAAGCCCTCCACTTCGTAAAGGTATTCAAGTAAAAAGGTGAATACTCTCTACACTTCTGGGAGGAGGAATGCCTTTATTGAATGAAGAGAAGTCAGCCTGGCAGCGAGCTTGGCTTGCTACTCCACATGAACAGGAGATGTGCGAAAGTGGAGGGAAACGAAGACACAAAAACTCATACAGACACTACAAAAGCAAATAAGCACACAGGATCACGCACACGACGCACAAACAGAACTGAAGTTAAGGCAAACATTCACAGAGTTTCGTTCAGGCCGGAGTCCGGAAAAAAGGACACCAATGCCCGTGTACTCCGTGTTGCAGCGGCAGTTGAGTGCCAAGGACCAATGGCGTCACAAAGCTTCAACGGTGCATCAGCACGCAGTCCCAAAGTTGTCTTCCAGTTTAGCCGCGAGGTGTCATAACGGGCACACACACACAGTACATGTTCTATGTCCTCACGGACACTGTATACTTACAGTGAGGGGAAGAAACTCGGCGCGTCTTGTGCAAGTAGTGGCTGGTAAAAGCGACGTTGAGGCGAAGGCGGTGAACGACTGCTTCGTCGCGCTTTCCCAGGCACACGGCATAAGAAAAGTGCAGGCTGGATCAATTCTGTATAACGGCTGATAATTTTTGTTCCGTCCGTCTATATGAAGAGTTGGGACTGCCGCTCCCAGAGTACGCAAGTGTCGCGACGTCACGTCAAAAGAAAGGAATCGGGATGATACTAGATTGGGTGTGGGCCGCGCAAGCTGTTTTGTCGGCCACCACATTCCCATTCACCCCGCAATGTCCAGGTAGCCACTCTAACACTACCTCGTAAAGCATGCTGGCAGCCCGTGTATGCAGGGTGTGTATTTCGTGGGCCAGTTGTTCGCGCGGGAATGATGCTAGTTGCTGAAGCGCCAACCGTGAATTTGTGAAAATCACCCACATAGAAGCTTCTTGCCCAAAAATGTACTGCTAGGCGAAGAGCAAGACAGCAAGTTCTGAGGTCGTCGAAGTTATTTTGTGGCTTAACCTGGCCGCAATTGTGGTGCGCGTTGACGGAACCCAGATACCGACAGCAGATGATGTGGCCGTCACCGATCCATCAGTGTTGATATGCTTGTGGTTAGGGTAGCAATTTCACATTTGCTCTAGAGTGAAGTACTTTAGGTCAGGAATTGGCAAACTTGATTTACTGCTGATGCCCGGTATTGTGGTGACGATTCGCCAGGTGGAGTACAACCAGGGCGGGAGATGAAGCGGCGCAGGGCACTTCTGACACAAGGGTAGGAGAATGCCTTGTACCTCTAAGGCAGAGGTAGAACTCAGCTGATGTCCATGGGCCCTAGTCGCCACCGTAGATGTAGGCGAAGCTGCTACTCTTTCACCAGTACACTGGGTAAGAAGCGCCTAGACTCTCGTATGGTCCCCAGCGTAGGAGTTGTCTTCGGAAGACCCAGACAAAACCGCAGAGCTCGGGCCTGCATAGTTTCTAACAGCCTTGGGTTGGTCTTGGAAAGAGGGCCGATTACTGGAGGGCTGTATCGGAGCAGTCCTTCACAGAGTGCTGTGTAGAGACGTAGGAGGGGCCCAGCAGAACAACCTCCTGAGCCGCTGGTCAGCATGCGTAACACCTGAGCAAAGGAGCCCAGTTTATCATTCAGGAGACGAACGTGGGGGGACCACGTCATCGACCTGTCAAGTGTTACGCCCAGGAATCGGTGTGAGTCCACAAAGAGTATGGGGACCCCTGCCGCTGAAAGGTGATAGCGGGAGACATCGCGCCTGGTGAAGGGCATTGCCGCACATTTTCCAGCCAAGATTTCAAGGTCACGTCTTGTCAAAAAGTCAGCTATAGAATTGATGGCTTTTTGAAGGCGAGCTTGTAAAACTCGCCTGTTGCAGCCAGAGCTCCAGTTGCAGATATCGTCATCATAGAGCGATATTTCGACAGTGTGTGGCACGCACTTCTTAATTCCAATGAGGCTGATATTAAATAGGGTTGAGATTAAAATCCACCGTGTGTCACACCTCGCGTGACATTGTGAGGGGCTGTTTTGCCGTCTTTCGTGGACATAAAGACGAATCTGTCAGACAGATAATCGGATATCCACGCATACATGCGACCTCCAATGCCTACCGACTCCAATGCAGATCTTATTGCCTCATGTGCCACACAGTCAAAGGCTGCTTTAATGTCAATGAACACTGCTTGAGTGATGCGACGCTGGGCTTTCGCACTCCTTATATCATTGACAAGGGCAAGGACGTTGTCGATGCTGCTGCGGGACTGTCTGAATTTAGTAATATGTGGGGCATGCACGTTCCGCTCTGTCAAGTCCCAGTCTAGGCGAGCAAGGGCCATATTCTCCATCAGCTTCCCCACGCAGATCAGGAGTGCAATGGGGCGGTAAGACTCAATTTCCGTAGGGCTTTTGCTGGGTTTGAGCACGGGAACAAGGCGACCGCGCTTCCAGCCCGGTTCGAGGTGGCCCGTTTCCCAGCCGTAGTTGTATGTGCCGAGAAGGAAGCGCTTAGCTTTGTCTCCAAGGTGTGACAAAGCGGCACTGCTTCTGCCATCTGGGCCCGGTGCAGAAGCCTTGTTTACGGAAGACAAGGCAGCAAATAGTTCCGCCATTGTGAATGGCATGTCCATGACGGCCACACTTGGAGAGGGCAGAGAGACATTGGTCAGTCTGGCAGATAAGACTGGAGCCGACAAGGCTGCGACCTTGGCGCAGAAATCATCACCGACGTCTAGATCACGGCGGTTCTGTCGCAAAGCGATACAGTGGGAAGGATGCAGAGCAGTAGGCGATGCCCGTAGGCTGCGTACTCAGCTCCAAATCCTCTTAAGGGGTTTTCGGGGGTTTAATTTTGCGCAGAACGACGGCCATTCACGCTTAGCCAAATTCTTCATATGTCGCTGTACGCGCCTCTGTGCGCGTCTAGCGGCTTGTACATATTCGGATGTTCGTGTTTTGCGAGCATGCATTTAAGCCCTGCGACGCACCGCGCGGAGCCTTTGGTACTCCGCATCGGCCACAGAGAACCTCGGGGGCAGACGGAAAAACTTCGTACAGGAGCTTCTCGCCCGTGTCATGGCGTCTATTAGGTCTCTGTACGATTCAAAATTCCCATCGAGCTCCTAAATAAGTGCACATTACAGAGACCAAACTGGGCAACGAATTTCTTGAATGCAGGGCCCCCCACAGAGACCATTCAGCAAGATATATGTTGGCAGGTGATCGCTCCCATGTGACTCGATGTCGACGTGCCACTGGGCCCTACGTGACAGTCCGAGGGAGACCATGGTGACATCTATTGGGCTCGATAGTGCGTCTCGGCTAAACGTAGGTCACCGGTATTAATGACAGCCAAGCCGTTACGGCAAGCCGCATCGAGGAGGCGCCTGCCTCTAATTGTGGTCCCAATGCTGCCCCAGGCGGGATGTTGCGCGTTAAAATATCCAGTTAACACGAGCGGTGCCGGTGTCGTGCGTACAATGTGCTTGAGCCCATCCACGGTTAATGCAGCATCAGGTGGAGTGTATGCCGCGATAAGGGTAAACTGCTCCGCATCCCTTTTAAAGCCGCTTTGACATTCTCGTTTCTGTCGTCTAGAGGCAAGGTATGCTCCAGTGTTGCATACTAATGCAGTGACATCGAAAAGGGGCATGTAGACGTGCAACCAATATGCACAGCTGCTGGCAGAGAACATTACGATTTCATGGCAACTGATAAAATGAGCTTAACTGCTATGCTACAGGCCGGCAGAAAAGCTTCACTTTGCGTTTAGAGGTTTGCCTCTTTCGTCTGCTGCGGGTCAGCTGTACGGCTCGTATAACACGTCAGACGTAGTCTTTGCTTCCAACCACAAGAGAACGCAAAGGTAAGTTCGCAAAATTTTTAATTGCAAGATCACAAAATTTTTAATTGGAAGATTGATTCCTAAGAATCGCTACCCTGTTTTACCAAGAAAATGTAAAACGTTTACAGCCCACCAAAAACCTGTTTTATCCAGGCGAAGCATACCACACAACGAGAAAATTTAACTAAGTTAGTAATCGCAAGGAACTACCCATTACAAAGCCCACGAACGAAGTCTCTTCTCGCCACCTAATAAAAAAGCATATTTAAATATCGCACTGGGCTCTTTTTGTTGGAAAAGGCGGTTAGTTCTGGCACAACCTAGAGAGTACGTACACTTTAGTTAGGAAGCGGCAGGTGCCTCGCTTTTTATTGAATAGGGTGCACACTTTGGACATGTGATAGCCAGGAAAATAAAGTAATGGTGTGCTCGAGCCGACTTACTTACTTACTTAGAGTGTGTGAGGTGCCCTGGGAACCGTTCAGCATTTCGATTTCAACCGGTGCGTTCCCACAAATTTCGTAGGTGCATTTCAGGAGCCCGACTACCGTGTTTGGGGCTGCTTTGCCGAAAGCTGGAAATAAACACCAACACCCTCTATCAGTTGTTTATTGGCCGAGGATACGTGCCCCGTTAGAGAAAAAGTTATGAACCCCTTTGTCTAACAACGATAGGTGAACGCGAAGCAGTCTCGTCAAAAATTCTCACATTTTCCTGTGAGCTTGGACTTTCACTCGTTTAAGTTTGCCGTTGACTTGCATGCAGTACATTCTTCAGAGCGCAGCGTCTGTGACTATGACCTTTCGCCATTTTAGTTCACATAGAGAAAGCTTCGCGTTCAAGCAGCGTCGTCGTTAGAGGAAGGTGTGCATGATATTGCTCTTTATTTTTGCACGTCCATGCAACCCTCTCAAGATACATACTGCTTTGACAGTGCATTAATGACAAAATAAGTAGATCACATCCTAATAAGGCAAAAGACCCAAGTTTCAGTCCCATCACGAGAAGCGTTTTTTTCTTCCCTACGTCCACAATAATGATCATCATCGCCATAGAAAGATGTCTTTCCTGCAGCGTCTTGGTTGTACTGCAGACGACCAAAGGGATAGGCTGAAATGTTCACTTAAATACACCATAAAGCTGGTAGGCACGAATACACCAAAACGTTAGTTGGCTTGAATACGTCTATTCAGACAAAGGAAGAGGACAGGAGAGAGAAAGGCTTACAAGTGGTGGGTGGTCATCCTATTCCGCTAGGCCGCGCAGGGTCGCCGCCGCCTTCGCCCTAGAGATCAACGCTTCCTTTTCGTCGCGCTGGCAACTGTGGAATGCGCCCTCCCATTTCTCAATAGAAGGGGATCGGGTTGTTGAGGATTCAGTGGGCCCAACCCTACCAGGGGCGGGGTAGTGTTGGGAGTGTCGCAGCGTGAGCAGTTGGGTGCATTCAAGGTGCGGGAGATGCGGTCGAGGACGACATGTTTGTGGTAGGTGTGAGTTTGAAATCTTCGCCAGATGCGGGCGTCGGAAGCGGATAGCGAAGGGTACGGAGGAGATAAGTGTGTCCGGAGGTTGTGTATAAGTACAGGATGTCGGTGTAGGTTTGTGGGGAAGAGGGGGGTCAAGGCAGGTGGACTGTGGACGAGGTTGGGTGGCAGGACTCGTCTGAAAGTGCCCGGGTAAGGATATCGCGGCCCGTGTAGGAAGCCACTTCGTTTGTAGGGAGGGGATGGGCGGCGTGGTGTCCCCAGTAGAGTGGAAGCTTGGACGTCCTGTGTTCTTCGCCGTGCTCCTCTCCCGCGCTGTGAAACTTTTTCCGAAACTGGTGTCCCCACCATGCGAGTAAAGTATAGAGTGCGGCGTTGGGACATGATGTGTTGTGCAGGGTGGAAATTTTTCCTTGAGCGTAGCGTTGGCAGGCGGCATGACAGTCCGTGAGCACACACGTATTTGGAGTCGTAGCGTTATACGATGGCCAGGGCTATAGCGGCTTCTTCTGACGTGCACATTGACGCTGTTTATAGGGTGGAAGCCATGAGGGTGGGGGCGTAGCAACGCACACCGGCAGCTACTTTGTGCCCGTTGTCGGGGGTAGGTAGTGGCGTCGCTGTAGAGGTTGGTTGAATCACAGCCGCATTTTCCAAGGGGTAGCGGAAGCAATGCTGTCGTCGTGCAATATTGTACATAGGGTACATAAGGCATGGAATCGGAAGTATCCGGAGGTTCGCGCGTAGACCAGTAGGTATTCGTTGGGGGTAACGGGAGTCTGCGCTACATCTCGGCCGATCTTTTGCAACAGGTGTCGGCTGATTAGGGTGAGCTACATTCGTTGCAACTAGTTGTTTATGTGTCCTCTAATATTTCTGTGAGAGTGTATGGAGGCCCAATTGCTGTAGCCGTTAGGTCGAGGTGAAAATGGGCAAGCCAAGCATTTTCTTGTAGGATTTCCGAATTCTAATGTCAATATTGACCTTTTCCGCTTGAGGGCATGGTATGGAGCGACGTATGCGATTCGACTGGATAGCATTGCTTGGAGAAACGGCAGGTGTCGGCTTCTTTGATATCTGGTTCTTCTCGAACAGGTTCGTCGGATCAAGTGCGTTAGTTGCGACACAATATTTTGTAGTCTGGGGAGATATGCAGCTCCTGAGCCGTCATGGTTGCATCGAAATCCAAGAATGCGCAATCTCTTGACAGTGGTGATCATTTGGCCGCCGATGATATTGTCGGGTCTGGTGTCGGGATTTATGGTCATCCTCGGGTCCTGTCTCAGAGAACGAGGAGGGCAGATTTGGATGGGGCACATGAGAGACGGCACTAGGGAGCTAATGCGAGATGACGACGACGGCTTGCTGTATATTGCCCTGCTGGTAACCTGGGGAGACTGCGTTAGTCTATACCGTGAGATCATCAGCACATAGAGGATGATGTATGTCAGGTATCTGATCAAGTTGCGGGTTGCATATTCAACAAAAATAGATGCATTAGCGAGCTATATTAGGTCATCTGCGTGCTGAAATTTATGTTGTTAGTCTTGAAGGCTACTTTTTGAGGGCGTGTTTCTGAATCACTCACGCGTCCGTTATGATTGATAATATTGGTCTGGCCACCTAACACGCACTCTTCGTTTAGAAGAAAGTGCACGTTTTATTGAAGTCTTCTGAATTTTGTCCTATATGCATACACGCTTCATGTACGAATAATATTCCCAAAGTTCCGTGTGCTGTGAGCTAATAACGTAAGAAAAACGTTTTTTTCTGAACAACTAGTTGTCTAGTACCTAATAGCGCTACTACAATAGCGTATGCATACATACCACGTGAAACGAATTCACTACATCGAATCGCCCTTTTACGGATTGTTTTTCGATGAACGGGCCTACACCGGACGAGTCAACATATTGTGGCCTAAACCGTCAGACGGCGGTGTGAAGTTATAGGCTTCGTTGTTCCGCCATTCGTGACTGGGCACTTCACACGGCACTTTGCGGGGCACAAGTGCAAGCCTTTTTTATGAAGTGGGAAAGTCAATTGGTTAAGTTCAGCCGCTTAATCACCGGCGAAAATGACAAGCGCCGTGACCAACTTGTCGTGAACAGCTTGACAAGGGCAGTGACCCGTCTTATGTTTGCGTAAGGTTTTGTTCTTGTTCAACAGTGTTGACAAGTATGAACATTGACAGCGGACTGAGACGTTTTGTTTAGCTGTAGATATATAAGAAGATAGCGCTCATTCTGCTTCACTTTGACCGGGTGGTTGAATCGAGTCACAGACGGACAGACAGTCACACAGACAGACAGACAGACATACAGACAGACAGACAGACAGACAGACAGACAGACAGACAGACAGACAGACAGACAGCCGAAATTTCTGCGTTAGAGTTTCCCAAGAAAGTCTATCTTCGTAAATTGGCCATGGTTCTGTTAGTTTTTGTGGTGTGTGCAGCATGACCACAATGCGACGAGCACAGAATGCGGCATCTTCGCGAGGAGCCGAAAGAAACGACGAGCGGCCGTCAAGCTGCCATCTTCTTTATTGAAACGTAATACGCGCGAGCGCGCGGCGTGCGGGAGTAAGACAATACGCCCGTACAAACAAAAAAAACAAAAGCCACAAAAGCGCAGGAGGGTGCGCGCACTCTGCGGTGAGTCACGGGGTCTCTTGAGCAGGCATGCGCGCTGCAGTACACGTATCACCATCCGGTGGCCGTTCATTACACAACTAACACTCCCCCTTCATGAACTGCCACCGATTTACGGAGAACGAAGTGCACAGCACAAACTTTTCACTCCCAAGCACTCACAATACGCAGGCGTCTTCTTTCCATTTAACGGCTTCGTGAAAAGATCCGCGCTGTTCGTTGACGACTCAACGTATTGCAGCTGCAGCCTTCCTTCTTCGACCTTTTCCTCCAGGAAGAAATACTCTAGGTCAATGTGCTTGCTTCGCTCCGAAGTCACTTGGTTTTTAGCGAGAGAAATAGCGCCCTTATTGTCCAACTTCAAAATTTGCGGTTCCTGCGCAAATTCGCTCGCGGAAAGTTCCCCCAAGAATTGTTGAAGCCAGAGCGCTTCTTTTGTGGCTTGGCACATGGCCACGTATTAAGCTTCAACAGTTGACATGCAGTGCATCGCTGTTTCTGCCTGCTCCAGGAACAGCAGCACCAGCCAACGTAAACACGTATCCGCTGAATGACTTCCGATCGGTTCGGTCGCTGGCCCAGTCTGCGTCACAAAAGGCTTGTACGCAAGTTCCAGCTTTCCTGAAAACAAGCGCATAACTCTTCGTCCCCTTTATGTAGCAAAGAATGTGCTTTATGCCACTCCAATGTTCTTCTGTTGGGTGCTCGCTGAACTGGCTCATGTATGCAGTGGCATAAGCGATGTCCGGCCTTGTGCCTCCAGCAAGGTAAAGCAGTGCAACGACTGCTTGCCTATACCTAAACTTTAGGTCTTCTCTCGGCGGGTTCCTGCTGTCTCCTTTTCGTATTTGCTTCTCGGATCTAATGGAGATGGCGCTGGTCTTGCATCTGTCATGCCAAACGTCTCCAAAATATCCTCTGCATAAGCCGTCTGATCAAGAGACAACTTCCCACTTCCTTCTTTCTTCAGTCGCATGGAAAGAATGTGACTAGCCTCTCCCAGATCCTTGGCGTCAAATTCTCGACCCAACCGGCTTTTGAAATCAGCGATTTCTGTCTCGTCTTTTGCGATGATGAGGAGGTCATCAACGTAGACTCCCACGATGAGTTCCTTTCCTTGGCTGACATAAACACAGGGATCGGCTTTGGATCTTGTCATCCCTTCGACTTCAGGAGACTGTTCAAAGTGAGATTCCACTCTCTCCCCGACTGTCTTAGCCCATATAAACTCTTCTTCAAAAGGCAGACCTTCCCATCTTCATGGGCTCTTGAAGATTGTGGCTGTTCCATGTAGACGGCCTCTTTCAATGTTTCGTTAAGATATGCTGCAGTGATGTCAACCTGGTGGATTTTCCACTCCCTTTTGACGGCTATCGCCAGCAGCGTTCTGATGGATTTGAGCTTCACTACAGGAGAGAAGGTTTCTTTGAAATCAATTCCCTCCACTTGCGAGTATCCACATGCTACCAAGCGTGCCTTGTACCGCTCCAAGTCACCATTGGCGTCATACTTCTTACGGAATACCCACTTGCATTTCACGACTTGTCTTCCCTTTCGTCGCGGCACAAGCTCCCATATTTCTGATGCCTTCAGGCTGTCCAGTTCACTCTTAATGGCTGCTTTCCACTCTTCCTTGTCTGGAGCAACCAAAGCTTCCTGAAGCGTCTCTGGGTCTTTCAAGCTGTGCCTGGCTACACAGCCCCGGGGCATTCTCTTGAACGTATTTCTTTGTTTGCAAGTCTCTCAGAGCGTCTCGGTGCCGGAGTACTGTCACCTGTGGCGCTGGACGGCTGTTGCGTAGCTTGCTCGTTTTCGTCTGATGAAACGGCTGCACGGTCGTTTCGGTCATCGCTATCGCTATGGTCAGCACTATCAGCGTCCTGTGGGTCATCTGAGCCTGCTTCAACTTGAAACATTACTGGTACATCAGTGCTGTCGCGAACCTTAGGGCCGGTGGTCGCAGCTTGTACATGCCTGCATGGGAAGCAATCCTCGTCAAAAGAGACATCCCTGCTAACGAAGAAGTGGTCTTCTTCGAAATTCCACAGCTTGTAGCCTTTCACCCCTTCTGGGTAGCCGACCAGAACGCACTCCTCTGCTTTCGGATCCAATTTGCCCTTCTTCCGCAGCCTGCCTCGCACGCTCCATACTCTGCATCCAAACACCCTGAGGCCGTCCAGCTTCACTTCTCCCCCTGTGCACAAAGCTTCCGGCGACTTTCCTTCAATCGCTTTGGATGGACATTTGTTTCTTATACGGCTTGCAGTGACAACGGCGTCAGCCCAAAGCTCCTTGGGGACACCTGACTCAATGAGGAGGCACCTTGTCATGTCCAGCAATGTCTGATTCATCCTTTCAGCAACTCCATTCTGCTCAGGTGTGCCAGGGATGGTTAGTTGGTGCTTGATGCCATGCTCAGTCAAGTACTCCCTGAAGTCAGTGCTGGTGTACTCTCCCCCGTTGTCACTACGTAAAAACCTCACTTTTCTGTCGCGAAAGTTTTCCGCCATGCATCTGTACTCTTGGAACCTCTGAAGCACTTCGCTTTTCGCCTTCATAGGATACACAACGGTGTACCGTGAGTAGTCGTCAGTGAAGGTTACTAAATAACTCGAACCGCCCTTGGATGTCGGCATGATTTTACCGACATCTGAATGAATCAGCTCCAATGGCGCTTTGGCCCGAGTTGCTTCTCCCTTCGGGAAGCTTCTTCTTCTCAGCTTTCCTAGGCGACAAACGTCGCAATGATCCTCCATGTTATCTTTGCCGGTTCCGCAGAGGCTAAGAACAGCATCCTGATGCAAATGGCCCAGCCGCCGATGCCAAAGAGATGTGTCTTTTGTCTTGGCGAGCCTCGACGACACCTCTGCTTCTTTCACGGTGTACAGTCTCCCTTGCTTCGTTGCAGTAAGGACTACTTCTCCGTTGTCTTTGGAAACGAAGGCTTTGCCGGCAGCGAACGTAACTTGCAACCCTCGCTCCTCAATCCTTCCAACCGATAGGAGGTTCCCGTTCAAAGCAGGCACATACAGGACATCTTCGAGCGTGATGTTTGTCCCACCGCACTGCTCAGACAGCTGAATCTTGACTCTTCCTTTCCCTTAGACTTTGATGGACTCTCCATTTGCGGTTACCACCGCTGATTCGCATAGCATGGAGTCGGTGACCTTTGACCTTTGGGATGTCATGTGATCAGTAGCACCGCTGTCAAGGTGCCATACACCGGGGTGTGACGCTGCCTCGTCCTTCGCACATAAGGCCATATGCGTTGCTATTTTTGCGTGTGGAAGACTTCTCTTCGTTTGCTGGTCCTTCTCTTCATCCGGAAACTGGTCGCAGTCCCTCGCTATATGACCGATCTTGCCACAGCAAAGCATCGCACCTTCTTCTTTAGACACCTGACGTCCGTTGGCGCATCTTGTCGTCTTCTTATGAGCAGGCTGATAGCTCATCTTGTCGTTTTGCTGCTTGCTGTCGGACGTGGAATAACCTTTGCTGACCAGCGCCCTAGTCTGACTGTCGTCATTGTCGACGCTCTCTTCATTGCGACGCAGCTTTCTTTTTTCTTCAATGAGCAGCCTCGTCTTCACTACCTTCGTGCTCAGTTGCTCTTCGTCCTGCTCCAAATTGAGAATGAGCACTTCGTACGACGCTGGAAGCCCCATAAGCATCACCAAGGCGACTTCTCTGTCGGTGAATGCATGTCCTGCACTTGACAGTTTTCTGTGCAGCTCCATGAGTCTTCCCAGGTAGCTCTGCATTGATTCTTCTTTCCTCATCTTTACGTTGAAGAAATCACGCATTAGCTGGAGTATATGCAGAAGTCCAAACTTCGAGTGCATCTCCTCAAGCGTCGTCCACGCTTCTCTCGCAGTTTTGCTTTCGCCGATGTCATCCAGGTAATTGTCCTCAACGACGAGGAATAGAAAGGTCAATGCTTTGTTGTCTACCTTCTTCTCTTTATGCGTCATTTCCTCAGAATAACCGGGTTCGATGGCGTCCCAGCATCCCTTCTGCACGAGAGCGGCTCTTGCCCTTATAGACCAGGTATGGTAGTTGTCCGCCGCCACTTTGGTAGCCTGAAACTCGGTCTGATGCTGCCATTTTGATGTTGACTGAATGCCAAACAGAAATGGTCCTTCCCCTAGTTCGGCAAACGCACAACCTTTACTTCTAATACTCTTCTTTTTCACGCCACAACCGCAGAGCACAACGCAATGTCAGTCCCTTCTTCCCGACAGTGTCGTTCCTCCGCAGCCGCGTCGTTCCGCCACTTACTGTGACCGCCGCCTTGTGTAAGCACCGGCTCGAGTGCGTCAGCAGTGAAGCAGGTGTCGTATGACGTTTCGTCCTTCTAACAAAAAAAACCACACGCCCTGTTTCACACTCTTCGTGATTAGGCACACACCGTTCGTCAGTCCCTTCGTCCCGACACTTTCACCACCCCACACGCTTGTCGCTGGAACTTCTTCCATGAATTTAGCACGTGAAGCAGATAAATAGGTGTGGCTTGACTGTTCACGCTTCTTCATGGTCGAAACTTTCGCAGCTCATCACAGATCAGTCCGTTGCAGTTCTTCGCCAATGATGGTCGATGCACCGTCCTGGGCCCATAACCTGTTAGTTTTTGTGGTGTGTGCAGCATGACCACAATGCGAAGAGCACAGAATGCGGCAGCTTCGCGAGGAGCCGAAAGAAACGACGAAGCGGCCGTCAAGCTGCCATCTTCTTTATTGAAACGTTAATACGCGCGAGCGCGCGGCAGCGCTGGAGTAAGACAATACGCCCCGTACAAACGAAAAAAACAAAAGCCACAAAGCGCAGGACGGTGCGCGCACTATGCGGTGAGTCACGGGGTCTCTTGAGCAGGCATGCGCGCTGCAGTACACGTGGCACCATCCGGTGGCCGTTCATCACACAACTAACAGGTTCTAACTGAAAAGCAACTAGGGCCCTAGCCAGGAATCACCTCCAAGAAGTCCCTAAGTAAATAAACGATTGCCTCGCGCCTACGCTATATGGAAGAGAGACATCGTAGGGGTGTACAAATCTAGAAAATTGTGCCACGATATGAATCAAAACTAAAATGAGAGCGTTATCTCAGTGCTTTGCTGATAAAACCTATTTCAATGCACTCCGTACAGATAGTGAACGAGTTAAGCTGTAACGCGCCGGCCGGTCTTTTGCGTGGGATATGTGGCCAACCAATATCGAATTAAGGTGAGGGCGGTGTTCGCCGTGGCCAAGTTCAATCTTCTCTGCCCGCCCTGCGATGGCCCTTGCCCGCTGGTGTAGTTTGAGCCGTGCTTCGCGCAGTAACGGGCTGCGGAAGCGCTCGTTTACGAGTTACTTTGTTTACGATTTCTGACAAGGTGCTCCAACGAAGAGAAAAGTGCAGTTACTTCCTCTAGTGCCACTAGTTTAGGTATTAGAGTACCGCCACTGAGGCATGCAAGTCAGCACAAGAAGCCAATTTGACATTCATCAGGGTTGCCAGATTGCCACATGTATGGCCTAGCCGTTAACGTGTACCGGGTCGTTTGTTAACAACACTACCGAAGATGCAGCAAAACGGCATCTTCGGCCCACTTCTGCTGCTGAATGCGTCTTACACAGGTGATATTTGATTCGCATTCGGAACGACGTCAGTCTCGCGCGGCCGCAGAGCAGGCAGGACAAGCTGAGCTTAGCAGGGTTGACCAACTAATGCGCATTAAGAACCAAAGGTGGCTGCCATGCACGGTTGCAGTGCGAGGAAATGTCACGTAATGTGAACTGACGAATTATCATGGCGGCGGCACGGAACAGTTGGAGAGTAATGTGCCCATACCCTGTACCCCTATCTTGTGACACTATATTCATCTAATAACCGAGCCACTCTCTATCCAGTTAATTGAAAATCTTCTCTAACTGGTATTTCGCGCATGTCCATGGGACTTCATAAGTTCTGTTTGTGCACGGGTCCACCGGATTTCTCTTTTGCGTAGCCGCATAAAGCTTCGCTTGAACAAGAACATGTTCGCTCTAAACCCCTGCACACCCCCTCACCTCCCTCTGTTGCTGCTGCTGATGGTGGTGGTTGGATTATTATGGCGCAAGGCACACTAAGGACAAAGAGCGCCAAGGAAAGTTGCTTTATGAGGACGATGTGATAGTGAGTGGAAAACATTTACCTGAAAATATGCGTGAAATGACGTAAAAGGGAAAGGAGAAGACTGGTGTAAAGGACCCGGGTTTTAACATGCATGGTAAGTAATGAGGTGTATAAACTTCACAGCGCCAAGAAACTTAAAAGAACGCTTGTTGGTGATCATAGGGTCGTCCCCTAAAAAGAACGATGGGTGTAGTGGTATGTGTTGTCTGTATAGTTGCGCAAAGTGTTTGTGTCGTGTTGTTTTTAGTGCCTTGCATTGTACGGATAGGCCCTCTCCCCACCCGCATCACATGCGTCTTGGAGATCCAGGGAGCAGGTGCTTGTGTGTTGCATGTGCGAGACCTATCCGCAATCTGCTTAAGGCAGCCTCAGTGAATCTCTTGTGTGAGTCACTATTGTACCATCCCAAGTGTGGCTTTAGTACATGTAGTTTGTTGCGTGTTTGTTCACTCCCCTCTGTTTGCCATGTTCTACGCAAGTTTTGTGATGTGTGGCTTCAGGTCTGTATAGGGTAACTTTGTTATGCCTACAGTGCTCCTGAGTGCAGCAGCAGTGACTCTCTCGCCTGCGAACTCGTTGTCAGCGATCCCAGCGTGTACTTGTACCCAGCAGAGGAGGAGCAGCTGATGCTTTTGTGCATAGACAGACATAATGGTGTAGAACACGAGATTAACTATGGGGATTTTCGGGGGCTTGTGCGATGATAGTGCAGGAACAACGCTCAAAGAATCTGTAAAGTGGATGGAATTGGGAATTTGATTTTAAACAATGTGTCGTACAATAAGTAAAATTTCATACGCTTCTGCTGAAAAAATTGTTGTGTACACGGTCATGGTTCTGGCTGCATGGAAATTCGTACCATGAGCAGCACAGGACACCGTAGTGGAGGTTTCAGAAGCGTCACTGCAAAATTCTACTCATGGGTATTTAAAGTCAGAGATAGAAAGTGCTGCATTGTTCCAGCTCGCTCTACCCGATTTTTGTCAAGTTTCATAAACGAAAGGTCCCAGGACGCAGGACGAACTTTCCAAGGTGGTGAAATGTGTGAAAAGGATGATCTGTACAAATCTCAAAAAGAAGAGCTGAGATCCGACGCTCGATCTCTCACTCTAAGCGAAAAGGGCAGAGAAACGGATGGGCGATTTGCAAAGAGCAGAGATGTTGATGTATTGATCAAGACAGGATAAAACCATTGCTGTTCAGCGATGAATTTAAAGCATAAAGCAACTCTATGTACGTCCGTTGGTTACCAAGGGACCACTTCTTACATTCGACATACAAATTTTGGACCGGGATATTGCAAAAAGCACCCGTAGAAAGTCGTAGCCCCAATTTTGGTACGGGGTCAAGCATTCCAAACGCTGTTTTAAACGCCGACCATACACCACACTGCCATAGTCCAAACGAGACCCACCCAAAGCAGTATACAAGCGCAACAGGATTTCTTCGTCAGCCCCATACCAATGGTGGCAGATAACCTTAAGAATATTCTTTGTTTTCAGACATTTATGCCTAAGTTTCTTGATGTCTGGAAAGATTGTGAGTTTGTGGTCAAACACAACACCTAAAAACTTGTGCTCCTTGTTCACAGTAGGCGACAGGACATTAAGAGTAATGTCTGGGTCCGGGTGGACCCCACGCTTCCTGGAGCATACAATGCAAGAGCTCTTTCCGGGATTAATTTTAAGACCACTCTCTTAAGCATAGCTGGAAAGATTGTTAACACCAAACTGAACAAGGCGTTCGCCGATGGACAAGTAACACGATTTAATGATATCTGCACGTCGTCTACACACATGGAATAAAAGATTGTACATGGAAGTGCCTTCCCAGGAGAGTTCATCTTTAAAATGAAGAGAGTGCAGCTCAACACGCCACCTTGCGGAACGCCATTTTCTTGCACGTAGGCCTTTGAGAGTCCACAACCAACTCTCACTCAAAACGTCCTCTCCGACAAGTAATTAACAAGGGTGTTTACCATGTTACCAGAAACACCGAATCACTTGAGGTAACTAAGGATGCCATAACGCCAACCGGTGTTGTATGCCTTCTCGAAGTCTAAAAACAATATTAAACAATACTGTTTATACACGAAGGCATCTTTCTATATGTTTGAAAAGCTAAGAGTTGATCGTTTGTAGATCTGCCCGCTCTGAAGCCTGCCTGGCAGCTCTCGAGAAGGCCGTTGTACTCCAAAAAGTAGACGAGCCTCCGGTTTATCATCTTCTCGAGAAGCTTGCACAGGCAATGGTCAGGGCAATGGTCAGGGAATGGGTCGATAGCTAGCGGGAGAGGAAGGGTCCTTTCCTTCTTTCAAGATTGCTACAACTATGGCATCCCTCGAAGACGTTGGAATGCGCTCAGAAAGCCATATCTTGTTGAAAAGGTGAAGGAGTGTTACAAGAGTGTCTCTGTGTAGGTTCTGCATCATTGTATATGTGATGTTGTCTGGGCCTGGAGCTGAGGGTTTACACACGCTCAGAGCAGCCTAAGCTCATGAACTGTGAACTCAGAGTAAAAGAAGTGGCTGATCTGTCATTATCATGTAAAGGCTTCGTTCCTGCCACGAGTTTGTGTTTCATGAAAGTGTTTGTGTAGTGTGCTGAACTAGACCCGTGTTGGAAGTGTTGTGCGAGTTTGTCAGCCTGGTCTTCAAATGTGTCCCCAGTTGTGGTGACCAGAGGCAGGTTGTGTGTTTGTTGTCTTTTGAGTTTGCGTTGTCGTGAGCATACTTTTCGTGTGTCTGTGTAGGAGTTTTTTGATGTTATAAAGGAACACCAACTATCTCTTTTGGCGTCACGGCGCACATTTTTTCCTAACGCCTGGACCCGTTAGAACCACAAAAGGTTGCCCGACGTGGGGTGCCGACGGATGATACCCCACGCCTTGTTCTGGGCCTCTCGCGCTCTCCTAAAGTCGTCATTCCACCACGGCCTCCTCTGGCTGCGCGGGGCACCAGAGGCGTGGGGAATGGACTTTTCGGCGGCGTCAAGGATGTTTGCAATGAGGAGTTTTGCAGCTTCTTCAAGGCGTAGGTGTGAAATAGATGTTGGCTGTGGTGGTGGGACCTTCCGCGGGTTCCTCCGTCTCCGTCTCCTGCTTGCCCTGGCGTGTGCTTTGAGCCAGTGGAGAGGAAGCACTGAATGCAGCGGCATCCCCAACTGCTCAGCGAGCGGCGCGGTGGCGGGCGAGGCGCCGCAAGCAACCCCAGGGGGGGGGGGGAGCGCAGGGGTGCTGTGGTGGGTTCCAGGTCCAACTCTTGGCACTGGGTCTCCGCCGAAACCAGTCGCCGCTCCGCCCCCTGGCGAGCTGGGTCGGCGTAGATCCCCGGGGGAAAGAAGCGAACTTCTTTCGCGCCTCCGGGAAGCCGATGTTTTCCGTTACCTTCGTAATTTATGATGTCTTTATCCTGCTTGAACTTCTCGCATTTTCGAGAGTAGGCGGAATGGAGTCCCTGCCAATTGGGGCAGGTATGGGTTGATGATGGGCAATTGGCAGATGGGTGATGATGCTGGGCGCACTTTGCGCATGGCAGACGGCCACGGCAGAAGTTGGTTTTGTGCCCGAGCCACTGGCACTTAAAGGAGCAGTGCGGGCTTTGAATGTAGGCCTGGACATTACAATGTAAAAAACCTGCAGCATTTACGTCCTCTGGGAGTGTGTACCGGTAGAAAGTAAGGATAATGTGCTTGGTCCAGACTACTTTGTCATTCCTCCGAATAGTTAAGCGCTTCAAAGCTGTCGCGCCCTGATTTCTGAGTCCCTCCAGCAGGTCAACATCTTTCTCATTCATAAGGCCTACTTCAGAAATGACACCTTGAGTGCAGTTCAGACTCCGGTGGGTGTCACCACATTTTCCCTGAAAATGCTTAAAAAATATGAACCATTGAAAAAATGAGAAGAAAAAAGCCCAGATCAATACTTCCGAAACGCTCAACAGGATACTTTCCCCATTTCTTCACTGGCTGCAGAAGATGTGACACATTTTAAACTAGGTAGTTGCCTTCGCCAGCCACGCAGTGGATGTAGTCCTACCTATTACACTTACAGGCAAGGTTTTGTCCAAACATGCTGAATATTAATGTTAATAAATCGAAATGTCCGCTTACACATAATGATTGCGTCTTATTACATGCTTGCCGCAATACGCAGGTTTTGTCATCATTGCTAATGTTCTACTTCCGAAGCCCGATGCCTCAATGACTATATCTAAATCTACACGCCTACATATGGAGCGTTAAGGAGACCCGTTTTAACCTTCAGCAGGGGTTGAGCTTGATTTCGGCAAAGCGTAAAGGAAGTGGAAGAGGTGGCGGGCATCAATAATCTGACCAGTAACTATCAAGGGTGACACGGTTTTTCAGATGGCGAACGTACTCAAAAGCCCAATGAGCGAGACAGACTGGCCTCAAGACGTGCACAAAAATTTCGGCGGATATATTCTTGATCACCTTCGTCGCTCTTCCACCTCCAAATGGGTGAGTTTTTAGAACAGTTTCTAGGATGGGGCTTTTTACCGCAGAGCGTTTAGGCTTTTGTTTCGTGGTGAGCGTTACGAGAAAAACATGCAGAAAAAAAAAACGCCGAGCGGCCAGGCACGTGCGTGTCGGGATGAGCCCCAAGCATCGTCTTGGCTTCAGGGTGGGGTTGTGCCACGTGAAGAGCGCGCGAAAAATACTTGGAAAAAATAATGGCGTTAGCAAGCTCATGGTGATCAGCGCCTGGCTTCAGCCAAGTCGACTTTCGAGAGCACACTGCGCAGAGTTCATGGCGTGATCTCTAGTGTGCTGTTTTCTTCGCCAGTTCACGTGAGTTAGCGCCTCATGCGGCTAGCACAGACGCCGAGGTTGCACTACTGACGCCTAATTCGCAAAGTAGGTTGCCGCGGTTCCTAGCTCATGGTACTTCGGTCCACCTTGGGAGGTATGTGGACGCATCGAACAAAAGCATTCGGGCCTGCTAGTCATGTAGAACTGTCAGCGGAAAGATTGGAACTCCATGTGAGGTACAAAGCCGGGTCTCAGACGAAGGGAGAGGGGCCGGGAGCGCAGCTCTTTCTTTAGACTTGCATCATTAGTGCAAGCTGCGCTTATTTCTTTATCAGCGCCTGTAGGAAGACGGCCACCTCACACCGTGGTTTTAGCTGAGGGCTGTTTGCTCTCTTACGCTTATTCTTCGGCTGGAAATATTGCTGGACTGCAAAAGAGATATCTGAGGTTTAACACATCGGAATAATTATTATGAGCGAAAGAAAAGTATTTGAATACAGGGATTTTTTAACGGTTGCTTTTGATTTAGATTCAGCCGCCTGCCGTGTAGGTAGTTGTCCTAGAGGATGGGATTCGCCCTTCTCGTTGCACTGAACTGAAGAGCTACTGCGGAGCAGGAGCCACGGTGACCGCTTTTCAATCGAAGCGAATACAAAAAACCGTGTTTCTTAAGACATTTCCGCGCAGATGGGGTATGAACGAGGTAAAATATTTATGTAGTTTTACACAATGGCGCGTCTGAGACACGAGCTGTAGCGTCCAGCTTAAACCTACATTTGAACCTGTCTGCACTCTAACCAGCAAGCGACCAGTTAGTCGTTTTAGTGTCACAGCAAAAAAAAAAAACTGGAGCTTCTATTTCATCTTACGTTCTGGCTTATTGTTTCACAATATTACTGGGGCACCGAAAAAAAAACACTGCCTGAAGACTACTACACTTCTTAATGCGAAAATTGTGTGCAGCGCGAACTGCGCACCCAGCCTTCTCGGTGGCGACGCGTAGCTGCTGCGTCTTAGGAAGTGATCGCGTGATCAGTGAACGAAAGGCTACAGTTTACTAGAGAGGTCTGTCATCCGGGGCTGAAGGGGGGGGGGGTTCATTTTGCGATGAAAATTCTGATGGCGATCTCCTTTACTAAGCAGCGCTCCTGGCGGTTGCTGCTTACGAGTTGGCTTCAAAACTTTTGTTTGCTAAATTGATCGATATTTATTTCCTTAAGTAGTCTTATTTCTCCATTTTGTGGCATAAAGTATTCTAACACCTTATACAGTTTTTGAGTTCAGGTTCAAAACTTTTATGCGGCGCTGGCTTCAACCTGAGTTCTCCGAGGAGCGCCGGAGCTCCATACATTGTTTTCATAACGCAAAATGTACACCGGGTTCTTTATTGGTTCACGCCCACTCGACACTCCTTTGTCTTCTAGTACACTGTGGCACGGTGGCGGGCGGTACTCTGCCGTAATCGTGCAGCTCGTCGCCGCCACCGAGTTTGTTGTGAATGGTGTTTTAACCTCCCACACAAACGCCACGTGGTTCGGATGAGCCACACAAAAAAGAATAGAGAGAGAGTTTCTTTATTGAAAGGGAATAGAACAAAGAGGTGGACTCCGAAAGACCTGTGTATGTGCATCAAAGATACAGTGCTTTGCTAATATTGCGCCGTCTTGGCATACCGCCCTCATCCCACCACGTTCGCCACACTTTGCTCCTCCGGTGATTTTTAATCTTTAGTGTTTCCTTCACCAGTTTGATTACGAGGCCGATGAAACCGCCAAACCGCAGTAGCAGACGCCTACGTTGTGCACAATAACACTGCGCGCATTCTACACCGTTCGTATCCCAGCTTTGTTTCTGAGTAGTTAAAACCAAATATTTCTTTCGCTATTTGTGAAAAAATATATACCGCTGCATGGCTTCTTGCAACCTAGAATGTAAAGAAAAGACAAGTCTATTACGTTTGCAGATTTTGCTTTGAAGAACACCACTTGAGGTTCTTTTATAACGTTTTTGATCAATCTCAAATCCATTCTCGACGCGTAATGTTGTTTTTTAATACATCTTTTTTCTGCTCCTCTTTCCTTTAAAGCAGATTTTTCGACCTCCAATGTGTTTTTCATCATCCTGTGCCTACAAAAATATATCGAGCCTATTCTCCAGTGCATATTACTCATACAGGTGTTCGTGTTCGGAGACAAAACAAGCTTTCGAGCAATACAGGTTTACTTCATGTTCACACAACACAATCGTCCTAACTGTCTCCGTACAGATATTTGTCACGATGCCCACAAATAAGTGGCCGCAAGAAGAGTCCTCACAGTGGTCATACAAAAGCGCCTATTTTGAAAGGCGGAATTTGACCGTGTCACAAAAATATTTACAAGTTCCTTGGCAGGCCACACTGACAGCATTTCGGGGCTTTGCTTGATTTCACGATTGCAGATTCTTAGTTTGGCAGCCAGTGGGCAACGTAGGATGAATTTAGACAAAACGCACACAATAATAAACCCGACGAGTACCTCATTACACCTGTTTATTCCGCAACAGGTTGGCATGCAATTTTTAAGAAACGCTTTCCCTCTCCTATTACCTATAGAGAGGTCACACTGTGTTTCAACACTGCGATGCGATACAGTTGTGATATAGCGCCCAAGACGTTTTGCAAAGAACGTTAGTTTAAAGAGCGTCATTGCGCTTTTGAATGAAAGTATTACTGGAAGTGATGATATGCTAATATGATTGCCGACAGACGTTTTGCTTTGTTGAAAAGAGCATGAGGATTTTGTTGACATGCCCAGATCAATGCTACCAAGCACGAAGAGTGGACGTACGCCGAGGTGGCAGACAAAGCAGTAGATGTGCACGCCGCCCTGTCCAGCTTGGGCCTTGGCGAAGGCGACAGACTTTGCGCGATAGTCGCCCCGCGTTTGGAGCTATTGCCACTTTTTGTCGGTGCAGCCTGTGCCAATGTTGCGTTCGTCTACAAGGAGCCGGGGTACCCATTGGGTAAGACGTTACTTGTCCTACTAAGTGTGTTTTTGTAGCTAACTATACTTTAGGAAATCATCAACGACAAGGATGAGGTGCGCGGAGCAACAAGATAGATTAGACGTAAAGTCCAGTACATTTGGCTGATATTGCGCCAAAAGCAGTGCAGCGTGGCGAGTATTTATTGCAGTAAATAATTGAAATACGTGTGCTACATAGCAAGCAGCAGCGTAATTTGAAATGACCAAGTTCAGGACTGACCCTTGGAAGTAGGTGTGCGGAAAAAAAAGCTGAATTTTTCAAATAAAGATGACAACGTGTGTGAGTTGAATTACCGAGCACGTGTGTGAAGGTAGGGATTTGATGCGCGAGCGATAATAGAAGCCTTCGGTAAGAAGATATCCTAGAAAAACCATGCTTTCTCGAATGGCACCTAAATACAGGGTCACATTATGTAAGGAAGATACGGGCTCTGATTGCTTTTCCTGCAACAGATGAGACGATGACAGTATGCGCCAGAATCATCGTCCTAGCATGTGCGTGTTTTCTTTTTATGCGTTCAGCAGTATTGACACAGAGTGTATTCAACTACAAGAACGAAAACAGCCCAATGGCTGGCAGTACACCACTATTTAGTAGGAAAACCGAAAGAAAACCATCAGGCGGGTGCTTTTATTTGTATTCTTGATTTTGCAAATGTGTGAATGAAATTAAACAGGCTATCTCGGTAGAGATGTAATTAAACGTGTAACTTTTTGTGGGTGATTTTGCTCAACACTAACAACGCTGAGAAAATATATCCAGTCGCACGAACATAGGCTGTAGATATTTCTATTTCGCACCCCACATGAAATTGAGGTCGTATAGGCTTCATCGGCTCTCTTTGCGACTTTTTACAAACGCTTTTGGACCAGTGGAGTATGTGCAGAAAGGCCAATTGCTTTGCACAATCTTTCGACTTCCGTCGAATTGCTGATGTCGACATGAACAACGTCCTTTAATACTTCCGAGGCAACGTTAACGAACTGCTGTTCTTCATAGGTTGTAGAGCTCATTCGCGTAAAGAAATGTGCAAAAAAACCACGAAATCAGTAACAACTTCGACTTATTATGGACAATGCATTCAAAGCCCGAGTTCAGGAGCTTGACTCGAGGCCCAAAATACCGCATGCTCTTTTCTCTAATGTCACCATCACAGATAAGAGATGGATTAAGGCTTCGCCTATATTAGAGATAACAATGATTAGATTAAACCAGGAGAGAACAACACTGTTTATAGAAAACTTCCAAGACACAAATAGCAGCTTAGAGAACTTTTATCTTCATATCTTTATATACGTACGTGCTTCTGCGTTTAATCCGTTCATGCTTAATAACGTTATTGTAATATTACAGGGCATTCCTCGGGTATTTATTGGCCACACTACAGCAAGCAGTGTGCAAATAGAGAGAAGTTATTTTGTAAAATACAGCAGTTTGCACCACACCCTGTAGTGCGAATTTTCTAGTTTGGGGGATGTAACGCGCCGAACTACACCTGTGCTATGAAACGCGGTGTAGTGGAGGCCCCCGGGTTAGTTTTGAATACCCCGAAACCTTTATCGTTCGTAGAAATTTCGACACACGGGCGTATTCGCTTTTCGACTCAATTAGAAAGCAGCCATCGCGGCGAGAATTCAACCCACGTCCTTCGGATCAGAGCAAGAAGGGATTTTTGTATTGTTTATTCTACTCTCTTTCTATAGAAACCTAACGCTTTTTATACGAAGGACTGCTTCATGACATGGCAGAAATATGCCTCGGTAATGCGCAACTACTTTTTAAATGCGAGCCTTCGTCTCACGTTCGGGGGTTTTCCAAAAGCAGCGCATATATGCGCGAAACGGAAGCGCATAAAATCCCAATATAAATTAAAAACTGGTTTTAAAAGAAGCCTGTTTCTCTAGGATGCAAAGTTATTTTACGCACACTTCAACTCTTGAAATAATATGACATAAGGCAAAGCGTCTTATTTGGTAGCTGTTTCACAGCAAGTTTCCCAAGTAGAACGCATGACCTTTCGCTTATTGTGCAACAAATATTGCAAACTGCATTCACCAGCATACGCTTTCATCGACAGGACTGCGAAAATCTGAAATATAAACCATCAACTAAACTCAAGGGGTCTTCTATTTTGCCTGCATTGAAATGTGGAACAAAGGTACCACACAAGAAAAAATTTTAGCGCATGCCTAAAAAAATCTAACAAAACCGTTTGTGTGGAAATGGTAGGCAGTACGTAATCATTTTTTTTCAGCGCGTGATTTCAGCACGCAGTTTCCGTACACTGAGCAACAGGTACACCAATAAACCGCTAGTACTACGGGAACTTGCCCTTTTTAGAAAGCATTGCAAAACTGGGCCGTGGCGCTCGCAGAAAACCCTGCACTTAATGACAACGGAGTCCCCGATAATCGACCAGTCACGTTGTGGCGTGCTGCGGCGAGTGAGATGGCTATTCTTTTGAAGTTGAAGTTTTCTTATTTCCGCATACAGGGTGAGATGAGGAAAATACCGGAGGAAAAGTAAAAGGCTAGACGCCTGATGGAGGATTTCCCCGCCAGGAGTCTTGCACGGCTATGCATTTACATAAAGAACATACAAAAAGTTTCCTAGCGTACATCTTTGATGTACACCGAAATACTATTTCAGAATTGCGCACATCTACAAAAAACAAAGGCCCCAGAAAGAGAGAGAGATAACTTTTTCTTCAGGTAAGGATGCATGCTGCCCTGGGGGGAGAGACGTAAAAAGGTAGGAGAAAGAGTAGTTCAGCCAATGCTCACTGTTCACACAGTTCTCTGCATATTCATGCAAAGTATCCTTGCAGGTATGGGCTTCACAGTTCACTCGCTTTTTTTTTCTCACTTTTCACACATAAACCGGCCAGATGAAGCATGTGTTCGGCACTCTAGGCGAGTTGGACAAGCTGCTACACTATTTTGAAGAGACCATTCTCAAGGGCAAATTCGGTTATCATTTCAAGGGTTGGTGGATCTTCCCGCACCCGGGGTATGGGTTCGGATTCGAATGTAGGTACCGGGCCAATGGGTAAAAGCTGCATCATCCTCGGTCAAAGGTGGGACGGAGCCAGATTAGATGAAATACATTTGGTGGGCAATCGAAACCCTAGTGTGGGCAGTGGTGGAGGCTGGACTCTGCAGGGGATGTCCATTTGTATGTAAAGGATGTAGGCCGCATTAGCGCAGACTTTGCTCGCGAATATTTCACCTGAGTGGTAAAGAGCGTTGAGAATGTTAAGGACTCCGTCCTGTTATCGCATTTTGCATACGTTGCGTGCAAGTTTCTTTATATTTCGAAGCCGAAGTTGCCAATCCGACTTGAGGTGCGTTGGCAAATGCGGGATGGGCTTGAAGTCTCTCCCTGGCAGCAGCGTGTGCCAGAAGGTGTCCGTGCGCACCCATGGTGTGCCCCGTTGTCCAAGCGATGCGAATCCAGAAGCCTTCACCATATAGGTTGCGTACAGAATGCACAACGCGGGTCGCCGTGCTATCAGGTGACAATACACGGTTCAGCTCCAAAAGTGCAACGTAGGAGTCCGTGAATATTCTGAACTTCCAATGGAGAGGGTGAAGTAATATTCCCAAATGGGGTGGATTGCTCCCAAAACTCCCTTGAGTTCCACTTCCTCCACAAGCCAGTATCTATCAGAGACTTAAGGGGACCCATTTATTTTGAGATATATCTGTATATGTGCAAGCTATGGCCGCCGTTGTTCCATCAACCGTAGCATCCGTGTAAATGTCTGCCTCATCTTCGGCATTGCGTTGACGAGGGTTCAACATACTGGCCTCGGGCAGTTTGATTAGTTATCCTATTCGGTCAGCGACACCGGATGCGGAAGGAAGGTCGCTCCCACGGCGGAATGGGCCGCGGAAAGTTCGTTTTGTTAAAATTATTTTTTAGTTGATCCCATTCGGTAAGCACTGCTCCCTGAGAAGAATGCTCAACATGATGAGGCTCGAATCATAGCTTGGTTCCCCCTATAAGGGTATGAAGGGGCGGAAGGGGACCGCTTGATGCAGATTATCTAATCACGTGAAATTAGGAAGGCTACTAACAGCACGGCGACGATGGCGATTTAGCTTGTTAAGGGCATTAACATAAGACGCACGTAGATCGTACACCGGGAAGCCATAGCATAATCGTCTATGTGCCACTGCAAGAGCAAGCATGGCACAAGTGTGTTGGTTGCCGTAATAATAATAATAATAGTAATACTAATAATAACGTTATTATAATGCGTCCCATTATAAACCAGAACATACAATGTTAGCATGGTACATCTAAGCAAAACAAAAAATTCAACTTTTCCCCTAAAGTGTAGCTTCTTAAAGAAGACAAGTTCGAGCATTCTATTTACATACACAACCTGAAACATGACCATAATTCTATGGCATTGTTTATAAGTAGTGATTTATACTTATTCTTTGATTTGATGTACTAAAGTCTATTACGTGGCCCATTTATTTAGAACGGTGGAAACTTGGTAGTTATTGTGTGGCTTGTCATAGTTCTAATGTGCGGTCTCTTTATCGCGGTTTACGGAAGGTATAATGCGGACTTAGGACACAAGTGTCACTAACGTGTAATTTGGTGCTACTGATGTAATGTAATAACTTGAGATAGCATAGTTGGGTTGCTCGCAAAATATAATTTTAAAGAGTGGGCTGGGATTCAGAAGTCGAGGTGTGCCTGTATATGCTTGAAATAGTCTTAACATTTTTTTCTGGAGTACAGTCAGTCTGTTGTAGTTTCTACAGGTCATGGTTCGCCATACTAGCGCGCTGTAACCTAACCTAGAATAGAACAGCGTGTGTGACAGAACTTTCTCTAACCATAAAGTAATAAGTCGTGACAATTTGTATAAGCAACCAACTGATCTGTTAAGCTGCACACCTTGCTTATCAACATAAGTGTTCCAACTCAAGTTTTTGTAGTACCGCACGCCTAAGAAGTTTTTCGATTTTACACGCCAAAGTTTACTTCCGAGAAAAACAATATCAATATTTTTTTCAGTGGTTTGCTAACAGGTGCAAATATTGTGTATCCGGTTTTTTCGCGTTCAGCTGTAACCTATTTATGTGAAGCCAGACAAATAATTGTTTGAGATAAGCACTCACTATGTTTTGGGGTTGGGTAAGCAAAGATGCTATAAAAAAATATATTGGTGTCATCGGCATACATGATAAATTTGGGGAGTCATTAATATGTCAGGGATCATTTATGTATGTGATGAACAGCAATGCTCCAAGTACGGATTCCTGGAATACACCATATTTTATACCTAACAGTGATCACCACTCTTGGTGCACTTTCACAAATTGGTATGGTTAGAAACATCGTTTTTATTTATTTTAGCACAACACCTCCAACACCGTGTTTATGTAATTTAGTCAAGAGAAGATCGTGGCATAACGAAGCAAATGCTTTGCGAAGGTCAACGAATAGCCCTAATGTGTTCATTTTATTCTCACAATTAAGTATCATGTCATGTTTGGCACTTATCAGCGCATGATTGTAAAAGCGCTTATTTTGTAACACAAGGGACAAATGTAGAGCGAAAAAAAACCAGAAAGAGCGAATGAGGCGCTACTAACAACTGAAGTTTATTCAACAAAGAGAAAGAAATATATAGATGATCCACCACTTATGCCAACACTGTGCGCATGCGTCAAATTTCTTTGTGTCAAATTTCTTTGTTTATTTGTACCGGAGAGACTCCTTTTCTTTCTCTAGCAAGGTAATGGAAGGGGAGCTCACGCACTCTTCTTCTATTCCCGATGTCATGCAAAATGCCTCCCAAATTTCTCTGGTTATTTTATCATTTGATTTGAACAGTACCTCGGTATCATTGAATGCCGGAGCGCATTTGACTGCCGGAGCGCTTTTACAGTCGAACCAGTGCAATGCGAGATTACAAATGATGAAATAAGCAGAAAAATTTTGGAGGCATTTTGCATGACATCGGGAATAGAGGGAGAGTGCGTGAGCTCCCCTTCCATTACCTTGCTAGAGAAAGAAAAGGAGTATCTCCGGAACAAATAAAAAAAAAAACTTGACACAAAAATTTGACTCATGCGCACAGTGTTGGCATAAGTGGTGGATCATTTATATATTATCCTTCTTCTTTGTTGAATAAACTTCAGTTGTTAGTAGCGCCTCATTCGTTCTGTCTGTTTTTTTCGCTCTAAGTTTGTCCCTTGTCTTACAAAATAAGCGCTTTTCCAACCATGTACCGATACCAACTAGCCCAACAACAAGCCTTACTGAACTTTACAGCATTTGTTGCGTTGAGTTGCTATTGTGAAAATCATACTGCATATTGCTATTTCCCTTATATAAACTGAAAAAATTCCATAATCTGTTTTTATTGACCCTCAAATACTTTCGACACGGCAGGTAGGACAGAAATTGGTAGATAGTTTGACCATTACTTTACGTTACCGCTTTTATGTACAGGATATATTCTGGCTATTTTGAGACGGTAGGGAAAATTCCGGTTTCATAGGTTGCATTTATGATGGCGATTCAAATGGGAGATATGATGTCAGACAAATGTTTAATAGGGATTGCTTTTATCTCGTCTAAACCAGCAACAACTATAATCCTGTTGTTGCTGATGCTTGTTTCAAGTTCTGACGTTGTGACGGGTGTTCGGGTTACGGAATTCAAAACCACAAACTTGGTCAAGCTGAGTCTTTGTACATCGATATCAGGAAGAGGTGTTTGATCGTAATTACCACTGTTGACAAAATATGTGTTCATGGCTAAAGCAGCACTGTCACGGGTCAACACTCCATTGGGTGTTGAGCCGTGACAGTGACAGACCCGTGACAGAACGCGAATTCACCAAATTATTTAGGCGTCTGTGGTTAGTGGCCACGGTAATTTCATTCTCATGGTGGCAGCGATACATCAGACGAGAGCTACGTCGTGCGCCAGATGCTTTACGGAAAGTAATGATTGTAGACTCAAATCGCTACAAGTATGCACCCCTTATTTCTGCCTGTCCGCAGTACCTGCGTGAAATACGCGGCGAAGTTGCTTGCTGGTTGCGATCTGTTTTGGCCTAATGTGGTTTCTGTTTCACCCGCGTACACCATAAAATACTTACCTTGCGCTGCCAACCGCGAGGTCGCGGGTTCAATTTCCAGCCACCGCAGCCGCTTTTTTTATGGAGGCGAAAAGCAAGAATGCCCATGTGTACAAGATTTTGGGGCACGTAAAGATTCCCAGGTGGTCAAATTTATTCCGGGGCCCTCCACTACGGCGCGCCTAATCGCCAGTATTGCGCTTGAGCGTTAAACGCAACAATTGTTCAATCACAACTGAATCGCATTCATCCTGAAATATTTTTTCGAGATATGTCAAGCACTTTTGTGAATTCATAGGGCGCTCGCACCGCAGAAAAGTTTTCGTGGAAAAGAAGATTCCTGTCCGGAAAAACGGCAGAAATAACAGACACAATTACACGCTCCTTGCAGCGTGATAACATTTTTTTGTTGCCCAAGTTAGGCTTGTTTGTTATACATACGGAAACGCGCATACCTAAACTGGCAAGGCGTCCTTCCTCCATTCCTGATGATAGGGGCCACGTTGGAAACTATCTCATCAGAGCATCATGTTATGAATGCAAAGGCCCAAACACTTACTTTCAAGTGTAGGTTTTTCGTCTTTGAACCACGCTCGAAGGTAAACACACTACAGCTCTTCACATCGCATCTGTATCCACGCTCATTAAATGCGTATATGTATAATACCTGCTCAGAAATAAGAACATAACACAATAAGATTTCGCAAGAAGAATGCGGTCTCCAGTTAGCAAAGAACAAAAAAGCCATTCATGTTTTCAAAAACACTTTTACAGGATCACAATTCTAAAACATTTTTTTCCACCCTCAAGCTGCTCAGTGCTCACCGCATAGAAGCAGGTTTGGGTTCAACAATAATTTCACAGCGCATAATGAAAACAAATATACCTCGCTGCATTTAAAGTTTGAAATAACCTAATGAAGAACAGTTTTTTCAGGTGTCCCACAAAAGCTGGAAGTTTTATTTTTGTTTTACACTTAAAAACAAGTGATCTAACAAAACACACGGCATCCGAAACACGGTGGTCGCTTCACACAATGAGAAAATGTGTTGTTTTGCAGTTTATTTCGTGCTAACGCGCCGTAGTTATAGTTTCTGCAGACGCCATGACTAGTTTCTGGAAAATTTGCGTGCTTCCTGGGAATGTTCAAAGTGGTAACTTGGCCCCAGTTTTCCACAAATGTGTGGTATATTATTCTTTTCTTTCTGCTAGCCTAAGGATCGTCTTGAGGCGATTGGCAACATCATTCCAAGAGAATGTCAGGGCGGAAACGGCGACGATTTAATGATGCACCCGCAAAGTGCATCCGATACTCAAAGGAAATGCCGTGCAGTTTCTAGCGGTAGCAGGGTGGTGGTGCAGGGTGAAATGCCCGCTGATGTTAATTTGATATATGCAGTTTTTGTGCAATTACCAATGTTCAATAGCGCTTGAATTATCTTTTGCATGTCTTGGACGGCGTGCCAAAATAAAGCTGTTGGGTTGGCGTGGTTATGCGTGCTCTTTATGCACCTAGGGAACACGGTTGAAGTGATTGAGATAAAATTGGTTCGCATCTAGAAGAGCACAGTAGCCTTTAGCTAATGTAAGCAGGCACGACGACTTTTCGGACGCCGTTTAGAAAACTATATTAGTGTAAATTATTAAGGGTTTGATGTACAGAAATGAAATCGAGTAGGATATTTCAAATATCTGTAGCAAGGCTAAATACGACGAAACATAGAGACCAAACCATTGGTAACTACTATTCACTCCGGGCAGGAGAAAAACTCTTGTATACAACAGCACAAAAACTGTTTTTGATACAGCAAGAAGCAAATGATGTGAAACGTGCTCTAAAGTCCCCTTGTTCTGCTTTAAGAATTGACTCATGCACTTAGGTCCTTTGTGAAGCCAATAACGAGCCATTGAACGTAAGCAGAGGTAGACTGCGCATAGAGTAACCAAGAATAGGCAGGCCGCACCGCTGTCAATCCGTAGAATTGCTGAAAAGAGTCGTTGCACAAACGCTATTTAAATACTTTTAAAGAGGTGTGAGTTTAGTCTATCTTTTTTGTAACCTGGCACCCAATTTTAAAATATTTTGTTAATTGAAACACTTTGTTGGCTGTCTGGGGAAGTTGCTTATACATTTTAAAGCACTATATTATTTTCGCACCGTACAATTTGCCACTATCCACTCCAGGCAATGAATACTGCACAAGAAGAACTAACTTGTCAACCGCTTTAGCTGTAGAAGTTCTTATAAATAAAAAGATGTGTTAGACGTGAAATAGCGTAACCAAGAACTTTTTTTCTGCAGATGTTCTTGTAGACCATTTGGAAATCTTGGACCTTGCCGCGATCATTTGTGATTCAGAAGATACCGAAACTGCATTGGCTCTTCAGGGTAGACTTCAAACAGTCAAGGTAGAAACTTTGCATTTTATAATGATCATTTTTTTTCGACGGTGACTTGACTTTATGAGTCTGGTTTTCGGGTGCAATGACTACTCCATAGGAAATATGAAAAAACACCGCACAAAGTGGCCGGGTAAGATGCGGTGATTGTTTGTGGTCTGCACTCGCACTCAAAATAACGCCTACCCTTCTTTACGAAAGCTCGAGAGACAGGGGAATTATGCTGCGTTTCCCGGCAGTTTTCTTTACCTAGAGAATACGCTGACCAATGCCCTATGTGAAGCTTCGGTAATAAGATGAGCGGTACAGTAGAGGTCCTAACTAAGCTGCGTACGGGAGTTAGTCGCATGTTTAGAGCATTAGGGGAATAAAAAATGGCCTTTAAATAACGATACAAACGACGGCTTCTATGCCAGTTGAAAAAGACAAGGTGATTGCTTTGTTGAGCTTTCCCAGTCTCCTTTTACAACCGCAACAAATATTCCGTAGGCGCCCCAGAAGTTATCCAGATGCTCTTTGCGACGTCGTACCTCGTCGGACATGCCGTTTTCGTACATCGTCCACTTCAAGTGACTACTCAACCCCAACACCTTAGTCGGAAAGCTCTGTGTCATCCCAATCAGTGTTGCTACTAGAAAGTGTGCTCACAACTGGTTTCTTCACCGATTGGGTCAGTGACATATCACTGCTAAACTCTACTTGTCTCCCTGTAGGTCTCCCATATGTCAAAGCACCCACGGTCGGCAATAAACACAAACTACGTGTTAGCAATAGTCACCAAGAAGGGGCCTACACTTGGCTCATGCGATCCTAGGAGGTATATTACCTGATCGAACGTGACCCACAAATTAGGAATTACCAAAACTTGCCGAGCCACCCAATAGTGCCGTGCATTTAATTCGCTTTTGGGCGACCGGCTAGTCATGTGAGCCATGTTGACTTACAAAACACTACTGCTCCAAATCTTTTTCGACTGTATTGTAACGTACCCATAAGTGACTCGTGCATTAGCGGGCGTCACGGCACACATTCTCAACCAGAAATGGGTGCCTCACGCCGTTAAACCAGTAGTGCCAGGCCACAGCTTACCGGTGCATCAAATGAAAACACATTACATAGAATTGCGCAAATATGACGAATTACTTTTGGCCCACTAAGCACTCAGTGTTACCCACGGGTACTGGTCAGCTAAGAATGAGTACTAATCCACTAGACATTTACGTAAGAATGACACCGGGCCGTCGGTGGGCAACCTGAGTAATGCATTGGACACGTGTTGCACACAACGCACACATTTCTAGTGACCACACAAACTAATGTTGACTACATAGGAGACGGCTACCGGTCATCAGTGGGTTGCCAGCTTGTCACATTACGCCACATCATGCAAGCTCTCTGTTACATAAATACCTAGCTACACATTCGGGGCGGCTGAGGAGGGTAACACGTTGATGCATCTACCCTCGGCGGCATGGCGTGTCCCGCAGACGCGGTAAGATGTGAATGGGAGGAAGGGAACGCAAGGAAAGAGTAAAGATGCAGGGATAATTATGAGCGTATTAGGGGGAAAAGAAAAAAGGGGAGGAGATAGATTAGACTAGACAAGAGGACAGCAGAATCTGGGTACGACGAAGAGGAAGACAAGGGGGATGGCAGCGGAGAACCGAAGGGGAACTTATCCAAAGGACAGCTGGACGAATAAAAGAACTGAAGGAGAGAGCAAGATGATTGTCGGTTGTGGGTGCGGAGAAGAGGAAAGAGGACAAGGGCGGGGGGTAAGATAAGAAACGAAAGAGCAGGAGTGAGGAAAGTAAGTGGCAAGAGAGACATGGCGGAGGAAAATTAGTAGAGCGTTTTGGACAGAAGAACGACAAAAGGGAGTAGTGAGGAAGGATTCTGGAGCCCATCCTGTTTGAAAGGGGGAAACCAGGATGGGCGGTACATGGCAGTGATAACAAACGACAAATCCTGCATTCTGCATTCCTGAAGTACATCATAAAGATTACGCCGACAACAAGAGAAAATAAAACAATTTGTTTTATTTTTTCTTGTGGTTGGCGTATTCTTTATGATGTACTTCAATGTCATTCCCGACCAGACAGGCGTTCGTTGAAGCCTCGATTTCATTCTGCATTCCTGCTCTACGCCGGCCTCCAGTAGAAGAGATCCTCGAAAGCGAATTTCGCATGAAAAAGCGTTCCGGCGTCTTCCACCTCGTTGAGGAAGCACACAATGTAGAGGACAGACTCAGTAAAAAGCCAGTTGCCTTCGACATTCCTTCCAGAAAAACAATGAGCCGCGGGGTCAATTATGTAGAATTATAACAAAAGGACAAGCGTGACGTGGAAGCATACGGCGAGCAACTTACTGGTATTACATTGAATTTATCATCTTTTACAGTTTACGCAGGTAGTGTCCCTGGTAGTGTGAAATCAATAGAGGGTAACTGGCGTCGTCACCCGGTGTGGCCGACCGCTGGAAAGAGTATCGTAGGCTCAGCCATAAACTTTTTAAAATTTTCTTCCAGCCTTATTATGGTATGTGAAGAAAAAAATTGGTTTTACTTTTTAACGAAGGCTAGAAGCAACGTAATGGACAGCGTTTAACGGAAACAATGAATAAAACGTCTTGATGCTATAGATTTTTTTCTCATCGCTTTGTATGCGTGGGGCCTTCTAGTCCTTCTCCGCTACAGGTGTTTATTCACGTAGTTACGCTTCACCAACTAGCTGGTAAGCTTTCGCCGGCAGCGCAGAAGCTGGACTATGGATTTTTATAGTGATGTTGATGATGGTTCGATTTAATTGGCGGAATGCCAACTAGGGCAATGAGAGATAAAAAAGGTGGCGAAGTGTCAGTGGTTGTTGCTCTGAATAAACGTGATTGTTTCTACGGATGCAGGTATCGTAAATTTTCCCGCGTGGACACAGTGGGTAAGCTATAATGCGTGTGGGGACATTAACATTAAAGCCATTGGTTTCAGTTGTCTTTCTTGGAAAGTATATTGCTACCGGGGCAACGACACTGTCGGCCAGCTTCCTCCGTAGAAACGTTTTGTTTTCACCCAGCTAAACCGCAACCCAACTTAATTGCTAAACTGGCTTTGATATCTTTAGGCATTCTTTCAAATTTGATATTGTTTTTCGTCCTCGCTGACCACGCTAACTTTCTTGTATTTAAGAACAATCGAGGTGTTCTCAAAAGACGCGTGCGGTAACTTACAAACTCACTCCGCTGCAGCACGTCATTATAATGAATACTTCAGCGAGCAAGCCCGAGAAGTCTACGGGGAACGTCTTATCATGGAACGAGCTATTGGACCTTGGAACCCAAGCAGGCAGACTTGAGCAACCTCTTGTTAATTATATGGAGAAGCAGGTCTGCTATATTCCATCAACGAGCGGCACCACAGGAATGCCAAAAATGGTCCTCCGCAGCCACGACTCGCTCGTCGCCGATGTTCGTGCAAGCAGGTGGTGATATTCTGATATTACGTTCTGGTTTATTTCCCTATTTCAGTATTTATTTAGGTTCCTTTTTAATTTATTTTTGAGGATATATAATGAAAACAAGGTTTGTTGTTCTAATTGATATCCCTCGAAAGATAACACAACGCATTGAAAATATCAAAATTGGCTAAGCTGCTTCCTATCCGCCCTTTAATACTCGTAAAGATTCCTAAATTAACCGCACATAAAACCGTTTTCGTGTGTTTGGCGATTTTTCGTGGTGTTTGATTTTATTTTTTTTCTCGGCCCGCTTTCGCGTCTCGTCAGGTTCGCACTCTGATAGTAGTAATCGAAGAAATGTGCTGAAAATGTCAAGCAGTGCCGGCTTGCAAAGCTACTTCATGATTTTAGGCAGTTTTATTGCCTTTGCGCATGCTGTTACAAGTTATGTGGTAGTTCTACTTACCCCAGGACCATTCGGGAACAGTTTACAACGGTTTGGTTTTGTTTGTGCATCGCAATATTCATATTTAGCGCTACTACTCAGTTACCCAACTTTAAGGCTACCTGTCATGGCACCTGAAGCGTCCGCGGCTGATAATCGAACAAAGCCTGCCGCTCCTAATTTCCCCCACCCTAACCCAATTTCTGCGATAAAAAGTTAAGATGCAAGTCAAAAGATCTCACCCAGTCGCCAGATATCTGTTCTGCCGAGGACAGCGCTTCAAACCGGCCTTGCACTGCCAGCTGTTGGCTTTCCAGTTTCATTTCCATTCGGGAGTATACCCGGGTGTCTAATGTTGCTGCTTAGTTCAACTGTTTATTCGGACGGAGTCTCCGATAAGTTTTTGTACTGTTTTTTTTTTAAATCTTAGGTGGCGCTTCAATAGAGGAGGCTCGTTGTGCTGATCTTTTTTATCGCGCAACTGCTACTCGGCCAAAGATTGCAGGGCCCGATTCTTGCGCATCGTACCTAATTTTTGCGAGCAAGGCTACAATTGCGAGTAAGAACATGATAATAAAGCTCAGCTTTATGTTTTGAGAGATAACTGACCGTGAACGTCAACAAGCATCAGCCATGGCATTCCGTTTTCAACTTCATGCATGTTTTTTCCCGCATCGCGTGCTTGTCCCAATATTGTGATCGCTGTAAATTCAAAGTCCGTCATTGACAAGATGTTATTACGTTATGTGGGGAAAAATTGGTGCCTCTGATAATTTAATACCACCAGATTTATTCCAGGGAAACACCCGAAATCGCACATTTTGAATTGGAGGTTCGGCTTCCCCGCATGACACGAGCAGCGTGCGTGCTAACATTTTTTTTTTATATCTGACAAACTGTTCCGCGCAAGTGGAATATATATCTGACAAACTGTTCCGCGCAAGTGGATATTTTTCTAGGGCGTGTTTTTGAAATGTTTTCCTACAAAAATGTATATTCTAATTTTTTTTTCTACTAGAGGGTTTGATATACACAACCCCTTTTTTACCATTTTTTTCAACAACTTGACAAAAATTTTGATTTGATAATTTTTTCACAAATATGATACATAAAAACATTTAAAAAACTGGTGTTATTGGAAAGGCCATTAAATAATCTGCATTTTGTGTTCCTTTAATTAGTCCCTAACCAATTTTTTAGCAGTAAAAAATGTTTTCTGGACCGATAAAAATTGGTCCATTTTTCGGCGGTAGCGAAACAGCTAGGGTGTTTTTGTTTTATGAGGTTAATTAGAGAGAAACTTCCTATGCCTTATTTAGGCCGTCCAAAAGTAGAAATCCATTGCGGAAACGCCAATTTTACACAATGGGCTTCGCAGTACGGTGGTGATAATAAGCGCCGGCTCATCAAGCGCACCAAGAAAAGACCGCTTCCTGGTGTCGAAATTGAAACTGGGTTCCTCGCGTTGGGAATCCGATGTCGATATGATTGCTTCATTCCGGCACGGTCAAAGCGGTATTACATTTTGACGGTCAGAGCAGTTTGGCGGTCGGAGCAGTTAAACGTCCACTATGACTCACGCTGCACGGCAAAAACTTCGCGTTATAAACATTTTTTTCTTAAGAACTAGGCCTCAATTTTTTTCCAGCTTCGCACATGTAGTTTTGCAGAGTTTAGTTCTCCTTCTTAGCTTTTCGGGTTTTTTACTTGGGCTACAATCCTTGAGAACGTACGAAAAAGCACGTGCAATACAGGAACTGTTGTTAGTTCTATTGTTAGCCTAAAGCAATACGCAAATTGTCAACTGGATGAACAGCTCAACGTAGTTGCAGCTCCACCTGATGTTGCAACCAATGTGTTGGCCCAACTTTAAAAACGTAGCCGCGGCCACCGTATCTTGATACTTTGCGAAAGGTGTGCATGAGAAATCGCCAATACTTTCAAGAAATATCATGCCGTCACACACAATTTCCTCTGAAAGCACGTAGCGTTGCGGATGACGAACGGAAACGTACGAAGAATGAACCTCATGGTGGTGGGCGCCTGAAATTATGAATATAGATCGTCCCAAAGGAAAATTTGCTTGCGTATCAGCCCACTTCGCTGCAAATGTTTCCGAAAGACGGCAGTATTCAGCCGGCTCTGCGGCTTAAATATCTATGTTCCCTCGCTGGCCTTCTCCCTGATGCTTTTACCATCCTTTTGGATCCTGACACGATAAACACGGTGAATATTTGCTAAGCTCAGTTCAATTTTCCCGGTTTCGACTACTCGCGCTATCTACTGGATCTATTTGTTACTGTTGAACACTGCCGCAGGGTTCAGGTTCGTGCGAGTTTTCTAGAAGCGAAGTTTTATACGCCTCGCTGCAGGCTACCATCACGTCACGAAGCGCACGGTAGGGAAGCCAAGTTTATCCAACAGGTTTCACAAAAAGGTGATAATTATAAGCGAATTCACATCAAGCGAAAACTGCTTCCCGAAGTCGCAATCCAACCTGAATCACTTGCTTTGTGAAGCGGACGTCTATCCGACTGCTCCATTCAGACACAGCTGAAGGAGTTTTGAAGCAGGCATATAAAGTCTGACGGAAAGTTTTAATGTCCGTTCGTTTAATGAGAACGTTGGTTGAAACGCGATTTCTCGGCTTATGACAAAAGCAGATTTCGCAGGAAAAGTGAAAAATGCTACAATCGAAGTAAAATCCTCAACGATGAAAATCCAGTCTGTCAACGATCGAAGTCAAAACTCCGACGACAGCGGACGAATCGTTGTGACACATCTAAGCGTATAAACCATTGTTCTCTTCAGGCGAAGGGGCGTGTGAACTTGTTGCATTATTTTTGTGTCAATATGTTTTTATCGCGTATTTTTACTTCAAATCAAAAATACCAGGCAAACATTTATTTTTCATTTAAGAAATACTGAGAGTTACAGCTATGCAATGCGGTTTTGCCTAAAAGTTACTTTATATTTTTGTTGCTCAACAGTGTGCAATTACTGCGTTTCCAGGTGCAATTCTTTGGAAAAATGTTTTGCCACATGAAGCTTTTCTTTAAGTATTCTTTTACTTTTGCCCAGAAAGCTGAATTGACAAGCACAGAGAGACAGACAGAGGGACAGCAGACAAACATTTTAATGTTTAAGTAGCCCTGAAAGACAACCGCCATTAAAATTTTGTGTCCTCAGGGCTTGTAATGAAGCCCAAGGTGTGGACGTGGGCAGCGCTATACGACGTGACGGGAAAGAGTGAGGTACCACGTAGCCAGTCACGGTGAACCACACAGCGTTCGGTGCTAATAAAGTTTTTTCGGCGAGAAATTGAAAAATAAAAATAACTGCAATGGTACCACTGACATAGCAAGCATTGAACCGGAAGGTGGGCGTTTTTATTTCATTCGCACTCATGGTTAAACTCCTGCGTTCAAAAATATGTGCACACCTTGGTGGTGGCACGGTATACCCTGTGCTCCATGACAGTAGCCTGTAAAATATAAAAAGAATTGTTTATTCCCGTGTTTTGGTAACTGTGCCCCGGCTCAGAAAAATACAAAAGTTGAAACAAGGGGACAAAGCATGTGTTCAAAATCGTAGATTTTCCTTCACTGTTTAAACATGAATGCAGGAGCCTATATTCAATATTGGTAACTTTTAACGCGCGTGATAAACACGTAAACGATGAGTAACTCAATACCTCGGATTACAGATGCGTACATCACAGATAAAAAAGTTCTCTCAAATTACTTATCATGGGCGGCCCATTTACAAAAAAATCTGTTTACAAGGAGTTGAACAGAGCTTTCTAAGAGTTTTCTTCAGACGAATTTCAGTAATGAAGCAGTCAAGGTAGCAGAATATGGCACAGTATTCCTGAACGTTTGTCTACAGAAGGTCTTTTTCCCCAGTACAACACTCTCCACCGCTTTTAGTTTCAACTGAATATTTCGGTGCTTTGAGCGTAACTGGCGGTAATGTATTCTAAACAATAAACGTTTCCAGCCATCCCTGTCATATGGGCCTGACGGAAAAAGACGTGCTACTCGCCACAACCCTTCTAGGACACCCCTATAGTCTCATTGTCAGCATTTGTAAAGCCATAGTTCAAGGAGCCTCTGCAGCATTCTCGGAAACGGAAAATATAGATGGAATGTTGCAAGCACTGGAATACCACAAGGTACGCAAGAAGCCATCCTAGGTTTTGGTGTGTCTAGGCTTGTTTCTATGGGAACAATTGTAATTACTTTCGTGTGTTTCCTTTGCCTGGTGCTCTAATAAACACTACGAACTGAATATTGCAGTGCAGCTTATAAAAATAGCGTTTAAAACACGTTTTACAGCGCGAACGTTTTTTAGTGAAATAAACTTCTCGCCTTTTGCGTCCTTGCTGGGCATGTCGCCATAAAAAAGTGCCGGGGCAAAAATTCTTCCTTGTAGAACAAGAAAATGCACTTCTAAATTACAAGAATACGTAGTTTGTATTCTTCTAGGAGAGATATCCCTTGTCTACACTGAGAAAATGCATTGTATGCACTCCCAAGAAGCCGCGCTGACTTTCTCAAAATCAGTTCTAGTAAACATTAGCGGTGACAACATCCACGAATTTCAAACTTTCCAGAAAGAAGACTATTGCTCTCCTTGTTCCTGTCGAAAGTTTTTTATCAATGTAAATGAGAACAAGAAAATATCGCAACCTAAATAACAGTGGTTTACATTATTCTCGAAGCGGCGACCCTTGCTATAGTAACCGCAAAAAGATGTATTTACAATCTTTGCAATATGGCCTTTAAGCCATCATTATTAGGACATACCCGGGATTAGTTTTCACCATAAGTGCCACCCAAAATCTCCAGTTTCCCATCGATCTTAGGATACTAGTTGTCAGAAACCTCCATGTAAATATTGTAACGTATCTTTGGCACATTAAGCAACTTGTAGCGTAACTTGCCCATTCTCACCTTTCTGCGGATTGTTCCCTGTAGTTTAAGAACCAGCGGACACCGTTATTATATTTCCCTTTCTTACATTTGCGTCAGTAAAAAGAGGCCATTGTTATCACCCACCACATATAGGCTCAAGGTGAACATAAAAAATCGATGCTTACGTGATCTCAGGGAGGGTGGTGTTGTAACCAGAACGCATGCAGGAAAGTCAACTTTAAACAATCGAAATCGCATGATGATGATGACACAAGAAACAAACGCTCGCCGTGGTTGGAATAAAACTTGGGACCCGTTCATAAAAAAAAGGCGTCTATCCGATTCCACCATCATCTCGTTCCAGCAGCTCAGCAATTCCTTTTGGTTGGTTGCGCATTTGTTGTCTTCAGACTTCGGCTCAATCGAAGCGTGCTTTCCCTTTTTAAGTGGGCAGTCTGCATTTTAGACTTTGGCAGCGTATATTTTGGACTTTTATATGGTGAAGGTTCCACAGAGAACGCTTCGCGTGTGAACCATCTTCCTCCTAATAGAAGACAGGTTTTTGACTTGAACCTTACGGTAGGTTTTTACTGATGTTTTTTTATGAACGCCTAGCACTGCCTCGTTACCTTTCTGGTGCTGTAAGCTAAGTGCGCGTTTGCACACTGTTTTGTACACCTCAGCACAATCTTGCTTTGATATGGAAAAGCTGTTGTGTTGGGGTCGCTTTCCCGTACAATCATTCTTAATCTACAAATGGTGTAGATCCAAGTAGCTGTTACTAGTAATGAGAGCACTGTAGATAAATTCGTACTTCGGCGAGTTCCCCTGTGCATTTCACTTTTGTGAGTGCCTTTTAAACATCTGAGTGTTGTTTAAACTTTTGCGGAACAGAATTTAAATTGAACAAACTGTATTGTCTGGTTACTCTTTCAGCAGCTTGCGACGTCCTCGGCTATGTGACAATAGTGCTTGCACATGTCGTGTAACCTTTTTCGAACTGCTCATCATGGCAAATTTTACTTGTCACTGTTTAGGTCATACAATAGTATGATTGTCCTAGTATCGTTTTTCTCAGCAAATTTGAGAGTGTTGGTTGCTTTCTGGCTGCGTGTACACAAGGCGCGGCCTTACTGAAGCTGGTCCCCTGCTCTAGTCCCCAATTGCAGGTGGCTCTCCCGGTAGATTAGCCACGCACACGCTATTTGCAGCGACAGCAGCTGTGGTATTGTCGATGGCAGCAGGCAAGACCCACGTACTGCTCAAGCCCTACCGACTGTGTCGCTGCAGCCCGTGTTCGCCGCGACAAGCTCGAGCGCTAGTCCTGTTCCGAACGCCAGCTGGTCTCGATATCGAGGACGCAGTTGGTTAAATCGATGAATATCACTTTGCCTCAACTAGACCAGAACGACAAGGCGGCATAACACAACGAGTTTTACCTGTGTGGATAACACAGCATTTAGGAAAAAAATGTAGGAGTAAAATCTGACAAGATAGAAAATTCGGAAACAAGCTGCCGGACAACAGAAAACTCGCATGCGAAGGCGAAAAATGTGTGGAAAGAGAAATGGCTTGTGCGAAGTAGAGATGAATAAATACGTGGTAGTACCTTGTAAAGAAAAGTTAAATTTGAAAACGTTATTACATCTGCGTAGGACAAAAATCCGACTAGTTCCGAGCACACACAAAAAGATTTAGCATTGCTGTTGAGGCGCGACCGCTCCAAGTTTTTCGCTATTTTTTTCTGAAGGGAGAACATTTGGCTTAGATGAAATGTTTCGTCGTCTCCTAAATATACAGAATAAGGCTACTTGGCTTTTTTAAACGCAATCAAAACTGAGAGACGACATCAGCCCTAGCTTTGTGAATCCTTAGTGTTATTGTATAGTACCGGTACTATCCGGCGATGGTAGGCCACAATCTAATATGTATAGCCACTGCCCTTTTATACAATATACTTATATATATACTAATATATCATATAAAATTATAATAATATACAGAGTATAGTTGGGCTCAATACTAATTACAATAATGGGTACCACACGTGTTTAGTTATTTCTTACTAATTACAATTAGCTAGTTCATCGTGAATTTGGACATAATCAGAAACCCCCAGCTCCTCTCAATACATGGGCTCTTACCGGAGGCATTTGCTAATGAGAAACAACCAGAACTCAAAGTTTTTTCGCTCCCGAAACATTTTACCGAGGTTATCCACTAAAACAACTTCTTAGCTACAGGAACTATCCTCTCACTAGGTTAGAAGGATACACATCAGTCACAGTTTTGTGATAAATAACTAGGGCCCCTCAGGCGGACGCGGGTTTCCGGAATTTCCGGAGCTATGGCCAGTGCTATGCGAACGCCGGAACTTTTAACTTATTTCAACCCCCAGGCGGCTGTAACCTAAAAAGTCCCGCTCACTTCTTTATGCGCGGGTTAGGACAAAATCGTGAAATTGGATGTAGGAAAACTGTAAGGGCAGCATTTTGAGCAATAACGAATTGAATATATCTGCGGGCTTTATAGGTATTGAGGAATTTGTAAAAACACGCAATGTTTTTCAAATCGTGATTGTCCCTATTAGGAAGGTGTTGTTGAAAAATTTTCCAAAACAGTGTATACATACCTACAAAAGTTACCTGTATCAACGAAAACATGTTCAATATGTGGACTGGCTTGCGGTAAAAAAAAACAAAGCTCTGCAAATATATTTCAGCGCTGTTAGAATTTTTAGCGAGTAGATTTTAAAACTTTCAGGTATATTGAGCTCCCCCACAATAACAGAATGTGGGTACACAATTTTCAGCCGTTTGAACCAGCAGTTTGGCTAGGATTTTAAATCACCTTTTAGGCATTTCCGGTTCCTAAGGCGTGTGTAATTTGAAATCGTTTTTTTCGCACTGTTCCCTAAGTCGCAGACCGAAATCCTTTGAAATGGTTTCAAACATTTTTATGAGTAACATTTATCAGCAAGAACAAATCGGATGAATGAAACAGGGATACATTTTTTGGGGAATCTTTAGGATTTGCCATTTCAGTTTAAAAATGCAGAATCGCTCCAATACTGTTGTTCAGGGCGAAACCCTAAAACCAACTTTTAAATATTAAGGGCGACACAAATGAGCAAAAAGCACTTGGAAACGGGAACTGGTAAGGAAAGTAATCATGAATTCAGGGTATCCGACTTTCTTTCTATTTCCTCCGTTGAGTACAATTTTCAAAAATGCTACCTTAGTGAGCCATTACGCAATGACATAAATGTACTTAAGAAATTTCAAATCTTTAGTTCCAGCAGTTTTGGCTTGGCGTTCATGAGTCAGTTTGTGAGTGACTCAGCAGTCAGTCAGCTGCTCATCGTTACAGGTACAGATGCATATGGCGTCGCGAATTCGTTCATCATTGAGTGTTCATTTCACAATCACGTAGCCATTTTCAAAGGAAATTCGGCATCGCCTGCTCGAAGTAGGCGCTATGTCCATGACCATGGCGTTTGTGTTGCAACAAGGTAAATACTTTTTGCCAGAGGTTTGTGCTGCTTTTTGAGTTACCGGCAGGAGTGGCCAAAAGATTCACGTTTTGTACAATCGCCGGAGGCCGTTTGCAAAGAACGAAGCACTGGAACAAGCTCTCCCACAAGGCCATGCACAGTTACATAGTGGACGCACACACGGTGTGTGGATAACAGACCAGAGCAGCGCTGGAGACTGAACGATTTATTTGTCCAAGAACAGTATTTAGGCATATTAAAGGGATAGGGAGCTGGGAAGGGGGAACGGAGGAGTCGTCCACGGTCGGAAGGCTCGTTGGCGATCGGGCTTTTGCAGACAAGTTAAGGACACGTGACCCTGTGTTGCGCAGCTGAAAAATTAGGTCCCGCCCGCATTGAAAAGGTATTTAGGCTAAAAAAAGAGGTGAAGGCTTGCAAGGGCGACACACTACGTGTGTTCTTTACCGCAAAAACGCACAAAACTGAGTGCCCGTTACGAGTCATTCACGCAGGATGGTTCGTGGCAGAAGCTAGTTGGCCGCTGCCTTCAGTAGAAGTTAGGCCTCCTGAAACTAACGAACCATTCGTGGTCAACAAGTCGGCCAACGTTGTCGACGTCTTCAAGCACGGACTACCGGGCGTGAGTTCGGGATTATCGGCGGATATCGAAAATTTGTATTGTTTCGTTGGACACGATGAGCTCCTTCCAGTGGTGCTGTGATTTCATAGAGGACAGTGGTGTGGCCTCATGGCAAGCGCTGTCCCCCTTTGAGTGGATAGTTCTTTTTAGATCGTCTGGCAAACTACCTCAAATCTACGATTGTGGACTTCGGCGGGGACATGGTTGTTCAGAAACATGGGATCTGTAGAGGCTCTGGTATCGCACCTCTGTTGAAGAACCTTTTTCTTGCGAAATTATGTCGCTTGTTACGGGACTGTTTAGACGACGGCCTTGTGGCCAAGGTTTTTAGATATGTGGATGATTTTTTAGTTCTGCTGCTTTTAACATCTCACACTAGTTTAGAATCTGTGGCCACAGATATTGTTAAGTGTTTAAGTGCTTGTTTTCCCCCCTTCGTTTCACCTATGAATTACCCCAGAGTTCAACCATTAGGATTTTTAACCTGGAATTGTCCTTCAGTGTCTACATGCATGTGTGCTGGACCTACGCACCGCGCTCTAAGAAGGAAGTCCTTCCGTACAGCTCATACCACTCGAGCTAACTAAAAGGGGCATAGCAATGCTTTGTTTTAAGAACGCGTTACGAAAGAGCTGCTTTCACAGAATTCAGGCGAGTGGACTACAACAAGTCAGTAGACTGAAATCGGGCCTGATTTCCATACCTCGTGACTCGAGCTGTTGCCGACAAGTTGCTGAAAGAGAAAAAACGTCGCTCAGGGCAGATGCAGCTAGTGACATTGCCACATTGGGGGGATAAGGCTATCTTGGTTATTATGCCTTATGTGCATAAACGTTTGCACAATGTCAAGAGGGTGGCGTTTAAACACGGCATACGCTTTGTATTTTGAGCCCCGCGTAAATTGGAAGGTGTGTGCAGTCGCATCGACCGACATACGCAAAGAAGGGCTACGTGTAGCACTAACCATGTATCGAAATGTGTGCCTGGCGCTACTGGTGGGATTTATCACATCACCTTATCCCTGAGTGGCAAAGCTTACATCAGTCAAACAGGCTGCTGCATCAATTATCGCCCCAGAGAGCACAAGGTTTTCCTTTCCACGAGTGACACTGCTCATCTGCCGAGACACTGTAGACAATGCGGGTGCACTCCTCTCTTTACAAAGCTACCATATTAGGCCGGGGAAACACAAAAACCCAAAGAGAAAATTTGGAAGCTTTCTATATAATAAAAGGGGGAAACAACTGCGCCAGAGACACGTCACTGCTCCTGTCGATCAAAGAGATGAAGTTTCTAAACGCGGTGGTTGATTGTTAACATTTCACTAATGCGACACATGACTTTTCACACATGCGCATGCTGTTACTGGAAGTATATTTCTAGGCGTTCAAGTGCCTTGTTCGTTTCAGTTGTTAGTGCCAGCTTGTCCCGTCGTTTTCTTCTGTGTCCTCTGTTTTCCGCTGGTTTTTATTCCAAGTAGACTGGGACCGTGGCTATTGAATACTAAAGGAGCCCTACTACGGCCCCCTTGTGGTCTATCATCACGTTCATTTGTCCTTCGATGGGTAGCTTCCCAAGATAACAGGAAAGCCTGATACCTGAAGGTTGCACTGGTGGCGAGCTCTCCCAGTTCTTTTCATAAAGTTTGCAGGGCACAACGCAGACGGGCAACCCCGTGTCTAACAGAACTGGCATGTCAACTTCGCACAAAGTGAATTTCCTGTGAATTGGATGCACAAACTACTCCTTCCGAAATGACGTCAAAGACCAGAAGCGATTGGCGTCGTCTAAGTTCCGCTCCGCAAAGTCTTCCGCCACCGCCAGTGCTGGTTCCCCCATGCCTTGCGTCTGCGTCGTTTTGCGTTTCCTCTGAGCGTCGCGGGAACAAATTTTCGCAAGATGACCCGACCTACCACAACAATAGTACGTACTCGTGGCTAAGCCGCTTGCGTTGGTGTTATGCTTTTTACTTCCCTACCATTTGCATTTTAGTAGGCTCGTTTGTCAACACGCGCTTCGCGTCAAGCTTCACTACTGTAGTTGTATCGCCCGATATCTTATTTGCGTTATCTTCCGCCGTTTAGGCTGATGCAGCTATCGCTTCGCACTCTTCCACATTCAAGTTTGGTTTTGCCAAGAGCTGTTTTTGCAAGGCTTTTGATTTGAGAACAACGGCTATACGTTCACGGAGCACTCGTTCCAGCATGCTGCCAAAATTGCAGTTCTCTGCAATGCGTGGGATGTCGATACGGAAATGTTGCAACGGTTCACCTTCGCGCCGACATCGATTGCAGAACCGGAAGCTTTCCGTTATCTCGTGGCGCTTCGGGTCGAAATATTCATCCATCGCTGCAACGACTTCGTCGTAGGTTAGACTGTTGGTATTATTTGGAGCGACTCGTCGAGCCAGAATTGGCAGTGTCCTCGCTGCAAACAACGCCTTTTTTTCCGCCGTGTCGGTCACCGCTGTTGCCTCGAAATAAGCTTCTGCCTTGATGGCCTAGGCTTTGCCGTTGTCCCTCTCGCCGTCATGCTCAGGACGGTGTTGGTGCGCCATGGCTGACTTTTTCATTGCTTCAAGCTCCTGAAGGCCGTTCCTTGGTGTTGCCCGATGTGTTCTTATTTTACTGCATGGGCTCCTTTCTTGCTCACCACCCCTGTCACATAGTGGGCGGAAACGCGGGGTGTGGACGACAGACGAGACCAGCGCTGTTGACTGAACCGTTTATTCGTCTGAAAACAGAGTATTTTGGCATAGTGAAGGGAGAGGGAGTTGGGAAGAAGAAAAGGGCGAGGAAAGACATGACGATCGGTTGATACATCACACGCGACGAGACCCTTTGTAGTGTTAGTCAACGTTTTGTTCTCAACGGCTGTTTAGGGGCAGAGCAATTTAGGGGCCCGGCTTGTAGTAGTAGCTCGTTCTATGTCACGCTTACTAGCCACCGTAGTCCCGAGGCGTCAAGTACTCAAACCGATGCTTCTCAAAGATACCCCCCGAGCCTCCATTCAGCCTTCGGACCGAAATTTAAGACGATACTTGAACAAAATGTTTATATAAGCAGATCCATTTGAAACTCCTGGAACTGCTGGCCTTTCTCCACAATGTCCCCATTAATTTAGCGCAAAAAAAACTGCGGGTGCATTTCAGGCAAAATATATGCAATTAGTTGGCAGTCCCCGGGTCCATTTAGTCAGACATGCTTACTGGGTTGATTTTTACGATAGTAAGCCAAAAAAAGCGTCCACCGATGAAAAAATAACACCTTCCGAATGGCGAAGAAAGGCACCAGCACATGTTAGCTAAAAGCAAGCACAAAAAAAACTTTCGCTTGTGCTGTTCGAGGGAGACGAAGAAACGAAAGATAAACAAAAGAAAGCGAGCAGTCCCTGGAGACGGCGGCGAGCACTGTCAAGGTGAGAAAATTGAATTCCAGTGAACGAACCTTTCTTCTATTCATCAAGAGTTAAAAAGGGAGAGTATGAACGTGAGGGGGGCTAACAAAAAACAGAAAAGGGAGCCACATCCCCATTACGAAACCGTGGTTTGCACTTCCGACAGCTTTAACGTTGAGGAAAGCTGCTTGAATGTTTTTAATTTCTTTCGCACATATAAAACCTCAAATTTATATTTAATTTAAAGAAACATTGCCTGTTTCAGTGGTGTATTTATATTCGGCCTCAAGTGTTCCTCATGAACCACTCTTTTTCAAAAATGTGGACAAATCCGAAGTATACTTCAGGATTTTTTATTGCGGAAGTTTGCTATGCAGCTTAAGGAAAACTATATGAACACATAAGCTCCGACTTCACAGAGAAATCGCAGCAGGGGGCCATCTTGTGGACCTTGGGTTCACACAATAAAATGTGGAGGACGCCTGGCGCTCAGGCCGCACGACGCGATGGGCAGAAGGATGTCCTCGCAGTGCAGTGCAGCTCCACAACAATTGCTCCGAAATAGCCTGCTCAACAAGAGTGGGACAGTACGACCACCTCTGGTCAAACTGGACGTGGTACTGATGTGAAGTCTCTCAAAACCGCCAGCTTCGTGAGAGACACCTTAAGGCGAAGACATCCGAGACTCACCTTGGCGAGACAATTCGCCAGGGAGATCCGTATCGCACTGGGGTATGATAGCGCTCACGTACCGGATAAGAGATTCTTTTGCGCTATCTCGCCGTGTAGCCACTGAAGAAGACACAATTTGAGTAGGATATTGCGCACGCACGGGGCGCATACCGTCATCTACACCCTGCATTTCGGGCTGGCTGTTGCGTTGGCGCCATTAACCAAGAACACGGCATGAAGAAGTCCTATCTTATGTCATAAGTCCAGTATTTCGAGCAAAAATTAGTTTGCTGTAAAAGTTTTACGAAGCTCTCGAACAGGTGCCCATAAATCATTGTAGATTGCGCACTGTGGTGGAGCTTGTTTATAAGCACACTTGTGTGTAGCAGAGCATTCTTCCGCGAGATCAGTTCTGCTTGGGCCACTTTTCCGTCGTATTTTAAGTGCACGTTATTAGATCGGGAACTATGGTCGGGCAAAGTAGGAAGAGTAGGTAGTAGCGCAGTAGGAAGAGAAGCATGTGAAGCACTGTCATTGACTAACACCAGCATAGTGATGTTTAAAAAAATTTCATTTCATTTAATTTATTTACTCTCAGTGTACAAGGCATTACAGAGAGGAGTGGTTGAAAAACAAATAACAATCTGTACAAGCAAATGGAGCAGGTTTAAAAAGGGTATGCGTTTATGGTACTCTTGAAGTTGCCAGGGTCACTGATTGATGTGATGGAAGCGGGAAGGTGATTACATTCCGAGCTTGTTGTGAGCACGAATGAATTAAAATGAAGATTTGTACGTCTGCCTGGAATTCCAACTTTGAAGTGGTGATTGCTGCAAGATAAAATGTAGGATGGCGGCAAAATAACAGAGTTACTCAGTGAGTGCATGGTATGGTACAACTTGTGGAAGAGGCACAGGCGCAAGATTTTGCGGCGAAGTTATAGGCTAGGTATATTTAAAGTTGACTTCATATAGGTTAGGCTTGGTGTACGAGAAAAGGTGGACAAAATGAAGCTAGCGGTGCGATTTTGAATTGCTTCGAGGCTACTGATATAATGTTTACGCGTGAATCCCATACAGATGATGAATATTTGAGCTTCTGTCGCACTAATGGTTTAGAGAGAAGTTTCAGTTGCATCGGGGCAATGGAGAAGTTACAGCGTAAACAACCGAGAGTGCGGTTGCCATGGTTTTTAAGAAGTTCAATGTGAGTCTGCCAGGAAAGGTTGTCAGAAATTGTAACGCCAAAGTACTTGTAAGAGCTAAGCTTAGTAAAGGGGAATTATTAACTACGTAGTTAGTACAAATATTACATGTTAGACGTAAAACTCTCATTATCTTCCATTTATTAACATTAAGGTTTATTAGCCAAGTATCGCACCAAGATGAAACGTTGTCTAAAACACACTGAAGGGCAGGACGGTCAGAAGGGGTTTTAATCTCGCGGTAAATACAACAATCATCGGCGAAAAGCTTTATAGAAGAAGAGATGTTATGTGGCAAGTCATTAGTATAAATAAATAAGAGTAGCGGGCCAAGAACGGATCCTTGAGGGACGCCACAGGTTACGGGTTCGAGGGGGGAGTTGGATTGATTAACAGTTACATATTGGGCGCGGTCTGTGAGAAAGCATTCAATCCATTTTAATATGTTAGTATCAAGATTATGTTTTCTAAGTTTTAGCAGTAGCAGCTTATGGCATTCAGGGTCCAATGCTTTAGCAAAGTCGAGCAAAATACAGTCAACAAGAGAAGAAGCGTCAGTGCAACAAATAGGTCATTAGTAAAGCAGAGAAGTTGGGTCTCACGATTACTTTTTTCGGAACACGGTATATTTGTTAACGATATGGGCCTGTAATTGCGGGGGTTATGAACGTTACCTAAGTTGTGAAGAGGAACCACCTTTCCCGATTTTAAGTACCCCGGAAGGCAACGACATTCCAAAGACAGCGTGAAAAGCTTATATCGAATCGCCAACAGAATCGAACCACCAACAGTTCGGGGTGAATGCTGCCAACAGGTCGTATGTCTGTTAACTGATGGACCTTTCATTGTGGATGTGTAGTGGTGTTTGATATTTGTGTTGTTGTTGATGCGGAAATTGAAAACTGCAACAGTAGTGGAATCTGGATCGAGGGCTTAGTTTTGGAGGCGGGCTTGGCAGCGGTGATGGGCTATCTCATCGAATGCAGTCAACTGTGCTTCCTGTCGCATAATTGGGATGGGGGTGATGCATGGAAGACCGCTTATTGCTCACATAGGTTATTGTTAATTGATTCAAGGGCCACCAAATGTGATTTTTTCAGAAAGTCAAATTTCTGAAACTAGAATAATGCGGGGATGAAGAATGGCTCGGCCACGCGTGCGGTCCATCTTGAATTGCGCACCCGCCGACATTTTGAGAAATGTGGCGGAACAGATACAGGGATTCTGAAACGTGAGGCTTTTCCCCGCAAAACCAAAGCTGAGCAGTACGGGTGACTAATATCCAAGGCCAACAGCCATAAAGTAGACGCTGTTGGTATAGGCGTCTGTTGAATGAAAAGACGGATAGGGGAGGTTGCCAAGCCCATACGTACCGATGCGTTGTCTGCATGAGAAATACTTTTTTCTTTGGAGAGAGCGGAAGACCAAAATACCGGCACCAATAATTCGTTTCATGATTCCCTTGTTTCAAAGGTTCATGGTCTTAAGAGTTGCCTTCAGGCTGACAATTTGGACGCGAACATCCTGGTGAACAAACCAAGGGTAATGTCGTCCCCATAGATAATACTATATACGTGTGGAACAGCACTCAATCACTAGACAAGATATATCGATGCCATGTTCAAAAGCAAGGAAGACAGAACAGATATATAAGGCACCGCATGGTGGTGCTAGAAGGAACCGACAGGAGATACATTGAGGTAGGCTGTGATGACTGCCAAGGAAGGCAAAGAGGAATATGCGGTACGACATTTAGTCTTCTTTAAAGCGATATATATTTTTGTAATTTTTATTTACGACTTGCTGGCAGAAGTCGACCAAAGGGGAACATCGTTAGCTACCTATGGCACTAAGACTGCTTGAACAAATACCATTGCTATGCAATTGCGAGTCAGAAAACAAAACAAGGGAAGCATTAAATGACGACGGAAATTAGGGTTGGCATTGACGAATTCCAGGATAACAAAGGGGAAAATGTGGTACGTTTGAAAGGAAAGAAACGTTCGCAATTTTTGGTATTTTTCTATTCGGGTTTTGAACCTTTTTTGCTACTTATTTTCCGTATTAATCGGGTTTGGGGGAGATTTATAGGATACATATTGCTGATTCTGTCAGATAATTTCTGATAATTTTTTTTACTTTTCTAGTTTCTTGTTTTTCGAATTTCTGTCCGGTCAATTATCGCTATTGACGCTATTGTGATAAATAAAGCTGTTACTTACACCAAATCTGCCTATTTGTGGAAATGGAGGGCTTCACACGGTTCGCCATTTCCTCATTTTTATTCGTATTTGAGAGTTCTATGGGATACGTTTTTCTTCCTGTTTGGGGGAGACATAAAGATGCGGATTTTGATTTTTTCAGAGAATTCTAGCGAAAATTGCGCCTTTTCTATTTTGTTGTTTGGCCATAATTCTGTCCGACTAATTATCTCCATTTAAGCTATTGGAACGATTCATTAAAAGAGCAACTTCCGCAACACCTTCATATTTTTAATGAAGGAAATTACGTTAACCCCAGTGTGCCATTTTTCCTCTTTTTTCACATTTTGAACGTTTTTTGAAGACTTCGTCTATTTTTCGGTTTCCGGGGGAAGGGCACATGGGGCATATTTTTATTTGATCAGATGACTTAAGTGAAAATTTTATTTTTTTCTATTTTTGCTATTTCTTATTTTTTCAAAATTCTGTTCGTCCAATTATCTCCATGTTCAATATAAAACAATTAAAAGTGTTACTTTCCCCCAAGTCTGCATTTTTGTAGAAATGAAGGAAGTTCCGCGGTCGTGGCTGGGATGACACAAGGCAAACAATGTTACTCCTTAAAACACGGGTACCACCAGAGACACAAAATGCCTACCGAGGACACAATTAAAAAAAGGATTAGCAGAAAATGTCTCCTAAGGATGTGTAACAATATTCGTGAATACAAATGGGTATTGCTGAAGTGCACACCAAGCAATTGCGAATGCCGTCAAATGATTCGACTGATATACCTAATGCACCTGCCACTAGGGCATTACTACTGCCAAAACGCTTGCAGGTTTTGGATTCGTTTCGACTCATAATGTAGGAAAAACGTGACTTTATTATTGTGTTGTCACTCATGAGGTATGTAGCAAATTTGTACGAGTTGTTGCCTCTAAAAACCGCAGTTCTGAACAGCTAGAAAATACTGACCGAATTTTTTCGCTTCACAAAGGCCGTGCTTAGAGAAGTATGTAAGAAAAAAAACAAAATAGGCAGATATTTTGTGAATATAGGTGGTTGATTAGTACTTAGTACGTTTTTCAAGCCCAGACACGTTAGTAGCGTACGCCGCCATTTTAGCTTACTCGAGAAAGATTTTCCAATTTGGCATCTTCCTGAAATTTTCCGGGGACTTCTATTTTGGCGGCATTTATTCAATTTTGATCTAGCTCGTTTTAACCACACCATTCTGGGTAGAGTTGGTTAGCAAACGGAAGAGAAAAAAAGTAGCTCTATTATCACATAAAACAAAATATATGTTATTCTTGCAAAAAAAACAGCCAACATTAGGACAATATTTAGTATAGAGGTTGTAGCACGCGAACTTACAAGAAAGTCGCAGCAATTTTTATTCCATTTATAAAAAAATTTCAAGACATTGCAAGAAAAATTAAAAATAAAAATGAACTCAACAGAATGTAGTAAAAACACAAAAGGAAACAATTTCCTATGTTGAAACAAGCGCCAACGTAAGAAGTATTATTGTGTCTGTCCGAATGTTTACGAGGTTAACGAAAATTGCCAAAAAGCACATCCGTGTTTACGATTTTAGCACGAAATGTTCCAAGGAGGGCTTAAATGCTGTGCCTTCCTCAGGACGAAATTGTCGTGAATTAGAAGGCCTGATTTGCGGGTACTCTCACCCAACCTAAATTGTTTTTAGCAGAATATTGCTCTCGGTTCTTTCTGAGTATCGGTTTTTACCGTATAAAACTATAGCATGTAAACAAACTCAAAACTGACGTCCCGAGCTCCTATAATAAAAGTGCTATGCAGGTTGTTCAATTTCTGTTCACTTGCAGCTGTCATATTGCGAGAAATGTTTGCCTACTTACACCCACAGGTTTCTGCACTTTGCACAATGCCTCAAGTGCTCATATACCTTCTTGACCACCCTAAGCGGGAACAGTTCGACCTAAGCCACTTGCGCTACGTTACCAGCGCTGGAGACTACATCAGTGAAACTGTTTCCACCAGGCTGTTCAGAGAACTGAAGCTTAAAAGCTTTATTCAACGTGAGTTTGAAGCTTCTTTCATTCCGTTCGCAATAAGTGGAGCATGTCATAAAGTTTGCGTTGATCCGCGTCGTTCTTCAACCGAGCAAGCGACAGCCAGAACACCAAAAATTCTGGAATTCTAAGCCCTCCTTTTATTCAGGGATTTCGAACGCCTGAAATTTGAATTGTAGAAAGGAGACGACGTTATTGTGTGCATCGCCATGTTTGACATGCAATATCAATGCACAAGTTTAGACTCATTTCCCTGATACAACGCCCCGATAAAATTTGCAGAACAAGCGTCTGCCGGAAGGGAGTGCATTCGTCCTATGGGGTAGTATCCACGTATTTTCTTGTTATCATCATCGTCGTCCTTTTGGACCTCGTGACCTTTAGTTGTACCCTTTATTTATGTTCGTCCTACTTTAAAAAAAGAGGCTTTGGCAATCGCTTTGGTAAGTCCTACATGTTCTCCACTATCGAGAACGTTCGTTCTTACGTAATTTCTACTTCTGTTTTTTAATGCTCAAATTTATCCTGTTGTACGGTTTACATGTCATTAAGGCCACTTTCAAGTGGAGACCCCAAGCCATTAGATTGGTCGACGGTTATACAGATAAGGCGATTGGGCACGTATATCTTGCATACGTGCTTCGAAGGCAAAAAGCCAGCTGGTACTTATTAAACACTTTTTGCTGCTTCATCATAATTACGCTTCAACCCTCGCTTTTGTTTTTGTGGCGCGAATCACTTCAACAGCCTTGTTTCTTGCTACGCCGTATTTGTGTGTCTTTCATTGCGTATCCACGTCTTACGGCGGGAATCATGGAAGCAAGCAAATTTCAGTGCCACTGCTTCCGTTGAAATATGGTTCTGCGCGAATGATTTAAACTCTTCAGCTCGCGTTTCGTCACGTTATTGTGTCCCGCGGGTAGCACTATTTCACAGCTTTTACGTTTTAATTTACAGTGTCGTGCATTTTGGAAAGCTCGGGTACATTATCACATTACACCCCGGTTCATTCTCCGTCTGATCAGAATTTATGAGATTAGCCTCATTCTCCAATTTCCCGTGCAGGTGCGGTGCATTTTTCTGAAGTCGTTGAAAATAAATAAACATTACCTCAACTATTCATGGTTCGTGTCTACGTTGCGCGATCTCAACAAGGATGAACAACGTCAGCTTATGAAGCAAAAAGATAACCCCGAGCACTGCAGGGTAGTTTGTGAGTGGAATAGAAACAAAACTAATAAAAGAGTAGTACAGATTGAAACAACAATAAAATATTGCCTTTTTGTAAAACAAGCTTTGCCCTTGCAAAAATAATTTGCAGGTACTTAGGGGTAGCAGGAACTACGACAAACACATGTGACTGGCGACAAACCTATACCGCGATATTGGGACAGGCGGCATGTTTTCTGAGCGGAAAATAACTGCCTTCATTGGGCGCAACAACAATACCGTTAGCGTAATAGGTTTTCCCTATTCGCAACATGAGCATGCAGATATTCTCACGCAAAACACGGAAGCAAAGCATTTTTCAAAGTCACCAAATTATGTCGCCTGTGAGGATGTTGTAAATTTCGGATACACGTTCTGTAAAAGTGACAAATAGGTAAGCTTCATTTTGAATGCTTGTTACTGTCGAAGTTCTCTGATCTTCGTGGTTATGTTTTGTTGCATTTGGTTTATTTTGCAGAAAAATAATGACCTATTCGCGCAGATATCTTGGAAATTCTCCAGGCCAAAAAAGATTCACCCCTCTTATCAATCGATATCTATTTTTCTCATTTCGGAATAGTATCCTGCATACAGTTTGTAAGCAGCATGTTGAAATATCTGCCCGATTTTTTTCTTGAATTTGTGCAGTGTACGGGCAGAACGAAACTGGATTGATTTCGGCAGGCCTTTACGATGCGCCACCAAAGTACACGTCTGTTGGGCGTCTTGGACTTGGCATTGAAGCGATGGTAAGGCAAATGGTAAAGATGTGTTGCTCGTCTTAGAGACGATTCGGTGCTTTCGTAACAGTGCTGGCACTGCCTGTGCGAATTGGTATAAACACGACAGTGCCGGCGTCAATTCTGTTTGTATAAATGCCCCGTCAAGGGGGAAACTAAGATAACATAGAAAGAGTCTGGTGAGATGGCATTGGTAAGAAGAAGAATTACTGAAGCGAGCCTATTTCTTTAGCACCTATATCTTACACAAGCAGAATCATACTCCCACTGAACGCTCCACTGCACCGAGTGCGGTGATTTGGCGTTCAGGGTATTATTGCTTTTAATTTTTTCACATACGAGTATGAAAGTGTCTTTCTGAAGGGAGACATGTTGCTACTCTGGGAAACGTGTTCCATTTTCGTACCTGTTCAGCTGCTTTACTATTTGTTAAATGTTTTTTTTTTGCATTGTGCGTAAGTATGCTTTTTTTCTAACAATTTTTACTTCATGAGTGTTAATCTGCAACGTGTAAATTCCAAAATACAATTATAGCCGAGCAAAATGATATAATGGGTGACTGACCTTCCTGTTTAATGAATGGCTGAAAGAGCGGTCCTTTTTTAGCAAATTTGAATAAGGCCATCGTCTTACCCCGTAAAGAGCAATTAGGCCCCATCACGTCGTCACGCACTTGATAGTTCTTACATCCATTTGTCTATATCAATACTCCTAACTCCCATTATAAATTGCATGGAATGTTGTCCGGAACTAAAACAAAAAAAAGAGAAAGAGTTCTGCAAAATGCGCAGTTTGCAACATAAGTTAGCAACACCTTACTCCTTCCATACATTCTGTGATGGGGTTTGCCTAATTCCTAACACGCCAATAATAAAAATCCACGGGAAGGACTACAGTGTTTGCTTTTTTATAAACTGGCAGGTCCTACATGCACGAATCCCACTGTGCACTGTTCAAAACCTTGACATGCCCATTTAGCCCATATAACTCTACGGGAGCTGCATGCCTCTGTCGAGCGGTTGCGCGTTCCTTCATTAAAACCTCAGGGTGAGTGTTACAGTTCGGAGCGAAGGGTGCATTTTCTCAATTTATTGAAAGAGGCTTTTACGATTCATAATGACAAAGCAATGCACAGAAAATTTCGCGGCAAGACGGCATCTGCGTAGAAAGCCATGGGATGGAACCACAAGAAGGGGGGGCCTAACGCGAGACGATACATGCTATACGCATGAATAAGGCACTATCAAGTTGTTGCAGCCAACGCTAGTAAGCAGCAAAGGAAGTAAGGCAATGGAAGAACGCAGACCAATCAGTGAATCGGACACCGAAACCGCAACCGTCTACTAATCATGTTAATCAGGACCGCAACCAGTGGCATAACACTAAAACATCCACCACTACCATCATCGTAACAATCATCAAAAACAAACGCTATAGCCTGTTTGTCAATTAGAATTTTTTCCACGTTATTCTGTTGTACAATGCTGTTTTGAAGCAAAAAAAATTAAAAACACCGGAGTAGTTTCGGTCAGGCTAGGCTACGTTAAGTCTACATTTTCCTGTGTGAGTGTCTGTTTGCACAGGTTAGGTTCTGTTATGTTGAAAAAGCATTTTTAGGTGATGAGTATGAACGACCTGCTAGCATTTTCCCCCGTGCCAGGGCCTCTTCCAAATACTTTGGGCTCTTCTATTGTGACACAGCCCAGTGGGTATTTCTTTCTGAAATGAAAGTTTCGGAAATGGCGCCCTTGGTCTCCGTTATATACATGGTGGTCAAAGTAAGTCGACGGCTTTTTTTTAAATTCGGCGCTTAGATTTCATTTAAAGCCACCTTCAAAGTAAAGTTATGCGCCCAGGGGGACACATAATCAGGCGGTAAGTATTCATATTGGTTGCCTAATTATGGAATACACGTTTTAGTAGCGGCAGTAGGCAGGCGTGTTTGTTCTGAAAAGTTAGACGCAATCGTGTTTTTAAGCGGTTTCATTTGGAAGAATTCTTCTAGCGCATCCGTACTCCGAGATATCGAACTGCAAAGTTTAAGTGCTGTTTGCTTTATTACGCATTTTAAACAGCAAAGTGCGGCCGAAGCTCTTCCCTTTTGTGACGTTCATGCTGTGCACGGTGTTTAGTTTGACAACGGGGTGGAGGCATAGGCAAAAGTTATAACTGGCGCCCTTTCAGTCTTGCGTGGCGTTAGCACAAGCTGCAGTGCTCGTAACCGATATCCAAACACAGCCCAACCAGAAAATAAAGGGGGGAGCTTGCGCCGGCTTTCGCTCTCTAGCACGCGTAATGATGCGAACGGCAGTTAAATTTTGCAGTTCAAAATCTCGAAGTACGGATGCGCTACAAGAATTCTTCCCAATGAAACAGCTTTGAAACACGATTGTGCCTAACTTTTCAATACAAATATGTCTGCTTACTGCAGGCACTAAAAGTTTATTCCGTTTTAGTTTATTAAGCCACTGACGTCAATAATTACCACCTAAATAGGTGTCTGCCTGGACGCACAGCCTCACAGTAGAGGTGACCTTAACAGAAATCTAAGCACCTTATTAAAAAAAGAACCTGTCGTCTGAATTTACTGTCTATTCACAGCCTTTCCGTCAAACAAAGTACCTACCGATTATTGACAGCGAAGCAGTTTATGAAATTATAATTTTTCTTTTCTGCAGATAAAAAAATGTGAAGAAATTGCCGGACGTGCACCCGTGAGCTCGGGCCTCGCGGCGATAGCCCGGCGGGTGGATAAATACACAATGCTGTACGCAGATTCTGAACACAAAAAGTAAATTTGGCGTAGAACAACATGAGCGCCAAACGTTTGTCGTTAAGCCCTCTTCAGTAGTGCACACTGGGCTTCTTCTTTAAGTAAAAACAAAGGAAGGCAACATAGGGCACCGCGAGTTATATTTCGTCTGGCAGAGTCTGGGTGGAGGATTAATGTCATCCACAGCGTTGTCGCTCAAAATATCGAAATCGCCAAAATAAAGTCGAACCACGGCAGAAAAGTAATTATTCACATAGCGAAGAGAATTGCCTTGGACATGACCACTTTGGAAGAACTTTCCCGAAATCTAAATAGTTTTTGCCTTACTCGCTATCAAGGGATACAGCCCATATATTTCAATGGGATAGTTTCATTGGTTCTAGAACGTAGTAGATTTAAGCGCAGAACTTCAAACTCCGCACAACTCACGCTGTCGCCCTGAGTTTTAGCAGCGCCAAAATTCTTTAAATTACTTTACATTACTGCAGAGTAATTACTTCTGAAAAAAGGTGGTTGGCCAGAAAGCTGCACATGACTAATGTAAAACTTAAATGAGGCAAACCGCTAAATCTAATAGCGATAAGATGAGTAAAGCCAACCGTAAGACAGCAATCACCACGACGCTATTAAAGAAGGCGATCTCGCGTGAAGACAACGAACTGAAAATAAGCAGAAGTCGGCTTGATGTTTTCATGCAGTCGCCAAACTATCAACAAGTGGGCTGTGACGACAACACTATGATAACCGAAAAATGAGACTCTTCCCGGAGACAACTTTCTCCGGCAATAGAAAGAAAGCCACGGGGCGGCTTTCGCACTAAGGGTACCACAAAGAACTAACTCCTACATGTTAACGCGCCAAAGTAGTACCAGGTAAACTGGTTTCGGCTCCAGTTTGGCCCTAATAGATACGCATCCGCTACAGGTCATTTCTCATTGTGAGCTCCGTGGTTGACTGCGTTAAACCACAATCAGCGACCATGCAGGCTTATTTACGTCTCCTCTACGCTTCATTTGTTCCTGAACACAGGGCAATGCTTTGGCTTTTTTATTTAACGTGCTCATACAATAAATACCCTTTCACTACCACCTAGGTACGACGGGTAAGAAATTGTATGGTTTGTTTTGATATGCAAAAGCAATGTAAACAAGGGTAAGTACACGAGAATATCAGACCAGAGAATACCTAAATATATACACAGTATATAATTACAAAATATCCTAATATGGCTGGGTGTTACAGTTAAGAGGATCGTCATTTCTACTACAATTTGTAAGGTTTCTGCTGATTTGTTAGCTTAAGTTGTCTTCTTCTGAGAAGATTTCTATAGACGCTAAAACATGAAGAAAGCACGCATGGGGCGTCAGACTTGAAGGTAGACAAGCTGTACACAAGCTTCGCGACCATCACAAAGGTTTAAGTTTACGAATGCAGCAGTCTTGCTTCTTCGCTGTCGCAACGACCTTTACACCAACTGTTCCTATAGGTGTGATGTTCTATCATTTTTTGGAAGTGATAATCAATGGACATCATGCTAAAGTGGCGTGCGCTGTGACGTGTCTTTCTCGTTCCGAGCAAATGTTGGGACTATTACATCAAACCCTCAAGTTTTTCTTTGTTCTGTGCAAGTGTTGTCACGATGACGGTAAACGGTGCAGTTTCTTTGGGCAATCTTCGCCAAAAAAACTCCAGTCCAGCATGCCCCTTAGGGGGCATGCTTGACTTGACAAACGTGCGCTTGGTATGTTAGCCGGTCGCGGCAGTGCACGCACACAGGAGGGCTCGGCAGTTTCTTGGTTTTTTTAACTGCCGCGCTGTCGCGCAATCTTGGGCAATCTCCCGAACTGGTTATGCTTGGCTTGACAAACATGCGCAGGGGATGCTGGATAGTGTTCGCGGGGCATGCACGCACGAGCGCTAGGCATTTTCTTAGTTTTGTTAATGGTCGGGCATACGCTACGAGTCCCGCGCTCACGTGCGCGCGCCCGGCAATTTCTTTGCATTTTGAACTGCGGACACAAAAAATTACGATTTGCTAAACAGCTCCGCTATTAAATTTGAAGCCTGCCGTGTCCAGTTTTAATGGTTCGTAGAAAAGTGTGCGTGAATTTTCTAAATATTTTATTTATGGGACATTAGCACCCTTTATTACCTTGTTGTTGCACCTGAACATTAAATTGTTTTCTTAAAGCTGATATCGACCTGGTTTTTGATAAAGTGCAGTCGAGTAGGCCAGCTTATTTTTGCCGTACTTTGCAGCTTTCTTAGACATTTCATTGGCTATTTCGGTGCCAGCGGTGCCACTGCGACCGTTATTGTAAGTTAACGTTATTTCAACCTGATTTTCTTTTTTGTTTAGCGTTTTTTTGTTTTGAAATATATACAGGTTTCGGTTGTTTGGATTGCTAAGTGCTGTAAGGGTTGATAGGTTATAAGTGAACAAGTGTGGGTTCCCGTTTTTGTACCTAGTTTGGAGGTACTCAATTGCTTTTAAAATAGCGATTCCTGCTGCCTCGAAAAACGTGCATTGGTTGGTTTCTAGTATTCTGTCAGCTTTATCTAAAACATTGAAGTGACCCCAACGTCAGTTCTATTTTTCTAGCTGCCCGTGAAGACTGCCGAATCTGTCTGCGAAATTCGTTGCTTATGCCTGCGTTTTTCGCCATTAAAGCGGTGTCTTTTCATACGATTTCTTCATCAAAGATAACGGTAAATGCTAAGTGAATTTGCGGGCATTTGGTATGATACTTCAGGCCGGGTTACATGCTCTTTTAGAAGTAATAATAGTTTTAATGATGCTTGTTCATTGAATATAACATAGTTTTTTTTTATTGGGAGCTATGTTTCCTGCCAAATTAGAGCGGCGTCAACTAAATTCCGTATTACAGCTCTGATATGTTTTGTAGGTGTGTGCTGCGAAGTCCCAGTTTTGGGTGATACATTTTGTAGGCTCTTTTATATTTGGGTTATTTTTATCTTGTATAGTACTATAAGAAATAAAAAAAAGACACGTTGTCTATATAGTTGCCTAATACTTTGACTTTTTTAGAGAAATTTTGTATTTTTGTTTCCGAGTTTTATAGTGGGAGGACGGCAGAATTCGGGAGACACTTCAAGAATTTTTCATTTTGCCAGAGATGGCAAAATTACTTCTACATAGTAAAACATTACGTTGCTATTACTTTCATATAATTTTCTGAATGTAATTAGATTACACTCAAAATTACAGGTGGCCGAGAATAATGTCATTACATCACCATTGCGTTTCAAACGTAATGAAATTACTTTAAAAAAAACCTTAACAAAAATTCGTCACTTATACACGACCAAATCATACAAAATTTATTTACACTTATGTACATATTCACTGCAATCACAAAAATATTTGTTTATATACCAACTTATGTACAGTTTATTTACAGCGCAATACATTGATATGTTACATATCTTTATGATATCTCAGAAAAAGCTGCTATTTAAAGTGTATCCGGAAGGTGTCCCCGTTTTTACGACAGAGTGTTTTTTCCCTGATAAAAACAGGCTCCCCTTTCGCGGATTTGGGCAGGGTTGTGTTAAGCATAATCAGGAACTTTTTAATTTCGGGGTACCGATGGAAAACGGTAAGATCATCTATCCCGCTGGTCCTCCATCCTTCGAATTCATAACTTGATGACTGAACGAGCCCAGTCCATCTGATCTTGAACAAGTCATCGTCGGAATCTGGGCAGTCTGCCGTGTTGCTTCAGATGCATTCCTCGCTGGGAAAGGGTTTGTCGGAGGGGCTCCGGACCAGCTTCCAGTTTTCCCGCTCAAGGCGCTCGTCGTCGAGCCACGCCAACCAAAAGCGAGAACGGGTTGCGGCTGCAACCATGCTTGGGTCCTCCAGGGGTTTCGAGAATCTATAATATTTTCATAAAATAGTGAAGGAAATGGTTGTAGAGTGATTGATATATTTTTTGTTGATTAATATTGTTGTGCTTGCAATACTTCAAACATGCCACACGTTCAGATAAAAAAGACCCAAAATAATCTTTATATGTGAACGCGCAGGGAGCAATTAGCATAGAGTCTCATAATATCATCGGCTATTCAGCGATCATTATATACCTGTTAGTTGGGTTTGATGATTTCATTATGCGTTCCGTAAATCATGATGACTGAACGTCTACACTGTGCACCAACAGCGAAGTACTGCAGATTGTAGCAGCTACAAACAATAAATAGTGTTGATAACGTAATGAGACTTTCATCAACGTATCTTTTTGTGACGCCGCTTTTTATGGCATCATGCAATGGCCTACAGAGCATTTTAGTTACAGGGGACTGTGAAGCGATCGTTGAAGGGACACTGCAGAAAGTTTTGTGTACACTTCGTACTTAATCAATGTTGCTAACTGAAGTGTTTTAGGGAGGTTATTCAAAACGTGACGCATTGCGAAAAGCCGACAATTCCTTGACCATGCTGACAATAAAGCATAATTGAAGGTCGTCATTATTCCTCTCTAAAAGATCGTGCAGTGGCGGCAAAAAATGCAAAAAAGGTAGCAGCAACAGGTTCGATCGATCGGATCTTGAAGGGATAAAGCGTTCACGTATTTAGGAGGCATACATTCGCACGTTCACTTCTTGTAATGTAACATAACAACACAACCCCACCCCAGAAAAGTACTACACCTGAAAAAACGAAAACGCTAACAAGCACGACCTCGTCACCGCACATTCACTAACAGTACACTTCATGTATATATAGCCGCCATCGGCGGGGACGCTGATGCTGCAATGAGGCGCACCTCTCAGGGCATGTTTACAAAACTGCTTGTTAATATTTCGAAAATACAATAGTGGGAAACACTTTGACGTACACGATTGCACATATTGCCTTGTTCCTTTTACAGTTGCAAGCTGTAACCAAACAAACCCGAAAACTGGAATGGAGTGCAAGAAAGCGCGGCGCCGGCACGCGCGCCGCGTTATGGCTGTTTCGGGTGATTGACGCGTTTCTCCACCGAGAGACGCAAAGGGTGAGGGCCGCGGGTGGCCGTTGGTCGAGAGCGGCTAAAGCATCTGCGCCGGCCGGATTAGGTTAGCATAGCAGGCGATTTTTTATTATCACCGTTGTTAGAGACACGTCCAGCAGTCTGGCGCGGAATATTACGCACAGATTATGTTCCTTTCAACCATGTAGCACTTAGCTTGCGCAGATGGAAACACACTGGGGAGCGGTTGCGACTTGTTGGTGCCGCTGGCTCACGCTTGTTCGAAACCGCTTATTAGCCATGTTTAATACTGTGAAGAGGGAAGGCCAGCTTGTCTTGAAGGACCAACCCGTGCGTCTAAGGGACGAACTAGTTGTTCCGAGGCAGGAACTGCGCGGCTCGAGGTACGAACAGTGACAGTTGCTCCATTTTGCTACTTTTTTTTCTTGGAGTGCACAAGTGTGGAGATACATGCAGGAGAGAGAGGGACAGAGAAAGAAACGTGTGTGTGTCTGTGTCTGTGCGTGTGTGTGTGTGTGTGTGTGTGTGTTGTGGTTTGTGTGTATGTGGGTTTGTTTAAAACCTGATTGGAACAAAGTAACATAATTTGGTTAAAGTCAAGTAAATATTTGTCCTCAAATATTGTGAACATGTCCAGATATTTAGAAAAAAAAACAAGTAAATAGTTTGTCCCTAAATATTGTGAACATGTCCAGGTATTTAGAAAAAAAAAGAATATGAAATATTTCAAATCGGACTCCAGGACGAAGGATACAGATGTTTGCGTCCAACTTGACATAAAGCGTCTCAAAACACTTTCAATGGTCATCCTACAGAAAATCGTCAATAGACAAATGTCAACATAAATTAGATAGACTTTCTATATACAACCGTGAACAGCAAATTTCAGCAAAAATAAGTTGACTTTCTATATAAAACAGTCAATAGACGACTCTCAACCTACATTCAATATACTTTTTACAGACAACTGTCCAAAAATGTAAGAGTATGTAGGATAGCAGTAAAGTTAGTAGGATATCAACGATAATTACGATATCAATGTACGCAGGATTACTTGATTTGAGCATGATATGCCGTTCGTTCTACAAATAACTGCTTCTCGCGAAAGTTGACTTATCGGATTGCCCTTAAGGGGGCATAGGCTTCAGCTAACTAACAATCATACGCACTCTCTAGAAGCACGTAAAGCTTGTTTCCACCGATCCCAAATGTGCCGCGAACAACTCCTTTCTAGGATAACTGCAGCGAGTTGTAAAAATTAATATTTTGCCAGGGTAAATAATTTGTGTGGCACTGCAAATACCACACTTGAACCTTTTTATTGCAGATTGTAGACACCGTAACAGGACAACCCCTTGGCGCAGGGCACGTTGGTGAGATTGTGATGAGAGGACCTGCCCTGGCACTGGGATATTGGGGCCGGCTCAATGAGGCTCTTGTCGACTCTGAAGGCTGGCACAAGACAGGTAATATGCCAATGCTTCTATCTTGCTCAGTGGCTTTACTTTCAAGAACACATAAGTACTCATATTCGAAGCAGGGCAGGTAGGCCTAGGTTCCATGGCCGTGGATTTATTCGATGCAAAGTGCGGTCATGTACAAGTCAAAACCAGCAGGTGGGTGGCCATTTTTGTTCAGTAAGCCCTGCTTCTCGGCTGCCAGTCTCACCTTGCCTGGGAACTGTTGGTGATCCGGATGTGATGTGGTCAAACGTTCTCAACAGGGGAAGGGATTGCTGGCTAGGTAAATTTTTTTTCAGGAATAGAGGTGCATAAATTAAAGTAAAAACCAGACATTCGTCACACTGTATGGAAACCGATGGCGCCTTGTAACGTTCTTGCAAACAGAATTCGCCAGAATTGGGTTCCAGCGTGCACCAAAAAGCAAGCATTGTTTAGACAATAAGGGCTGTCATTTCTGAAAGTGTGACAATGTATATAACCTGAGGCAGCTTTATTATCCGAGTCGGGCCGCACAAAAACAGTGATAGGAAAACTGCCCAAGAAGGGCGCATTCAACACTGCCGCCATAAAACATGGACTGCCTTTGATTGGCCCTGGAACCTGAGCCTAACTTAAAATAAAGGTGATGTCACTTTTTTGCAGAATTCACGCATTCTTTTTTCTCTCATAGCACAACTTGTTCTACCATCTCATCTCCACAAGAAATGTTCTATGTTATGGCACTTAAGGCCATCCTGTCAGTGTTGCAATAAAGCTCACCGAAGCGCCTCACCTGGTCTGTTTTTGTGTTATTTACCCTGTTTTACGTTTCGTGTGAGGCAGCGCACCTCTGCACTTCAAGATGTTATAACACCAACTAGCCCACTCCCAAGCCTTGCTCACGGAAGAGTTGGATGCCTGTTTTTTACAGATTCTACGCACTTTCTCTAGGCGATCTTTTTCTTAGTCGAACAGCTCTGGAACGTGGTTGTGGCCGTTGCTACTAATAACAACATGCGTGTATGCGCGCATACGTGTATTCGTGAGCCTGACTTTTCAACAAAGAGAAATTTTTAAAATCTGACGACTAGTGGTACCAACCTGCACATTCGTACAAATGTGTGATTGGATGTGATCACATGTGGTAATCTAAGGACTTGTATCTGCGGCCAAACAATAAACGGTGCGCCATTAAACGAAATCTTAGAAAATGCCCAACAGAACGCCTTACTGCATTTCCATCACGCCATGGAATTCGCAGGACCGGAGTGGGTGGAGGTCAATGGGCGATTGTATTTCGCCCATGAGCTCTGTTTTTGGTCCCCTCATGAGTCACGCGGAGTCGAACATTCGCACTACTACGTTGCGTGATTAGAGAATTCGCACTTGAAGCATTAACAAGTGATTGTAGATGAGCACTCGTTTCACCATGTCTGATTCTCTATAGAACACTACATGCAGGGTTCTCTGTAGTACCACCGAGTTTAAGCCATAATTTGTTTTTCGGGGCGCTTATATAAAATTGGCGTGCCAGAGTTTTGCAAAATAATAGTTTGCTCATACATGCGGAAAAAGAATTACCATTTAGTGCATTGATTAGTGGTCATCCTGCCATCTGCCATTAGCCTGAATAGCGTCTGTTTCATTGTAAATTACTCAACGTGCATTTTAGGTGAGGAAGAGGTAAACTTAGGAGAGTTGTAGGGGCAGCAATCAGCTCACTTCACTGTATTTACTTATTTTCAGGCGTGAAGGGGTTACAAAAGGAGTGGGATTCAGCAACCACGGCACAATAAACAGCAGAAAGGGTTAAAAAAATTTCTCAGGGGTGATCACCTTGAAGTTAGGCGCTTTTGTTTGTCCGTGAGGGAGGTGATTACGGCGTGCAGTGTTCCAGTCTCAGCGTGTAGGGGTAATGAAAGAGTAATCATAAAGATTCATGATACCAACGGGACAGAATTTATGATGGGCTGTGCCAAGCTTTTCATTGCCGTGGCAATGAAACATTTTGAAAAAGAGTCAAAGCTGTAAACATTGGCGCCACAATAACAGGTCTGACCAGTTCACACTAGAATCGCGATGTAGTTAAAAAAATTAAACGAGCTGCACAATTTTGACTTGGTTTGGAGGGAGAGGGTGAGGTTGGTTTTAGAAGGATCGTGGATGGCGCATGCGAATTTTAATTCTGAACGTACGCGGGATTTGTAAGGAGTACCTTTCAGTGAGGAAGCTGGCGATACAAAATACAAATTATGCCTTTAACATTTGAGCACGCGAAAAGAATGGTTACGTGTTAAATAAACATGCACTTGCCAATGCAGGTTATTTATTATATGAAGACATAGGTACTTTTATGAACCGACCTGTGATAAAGAAGCCTTATTAGAAGTATACGTGCCCGTAGTAGCAGTATTAGCACGGCAAAAAATTTGCGTGTTGTAAAATAGGAGAGACGAAGGGTCGCGACTTCCCGGTGAGATGATGGCCGTTTTATTTACCATATAGCGATGCAAGAAAAACGAAGAAGCTCGAGCTACATCTGCTGACGTGATGATGGTCACTGATGATAATTTCTCCGCACAGCGATGATATTAACAAGAAGATTCAACACATCTATTTGCAGTTTTATACGTTGTAGTTTGAAGGTGACCGCCTTGCTAGGAATGTTTAGTTACAATACACAGTCGTCGGCGAAGAGCCTTAATGAAAAAAAACCGATGCAATGCAATTGTGTGGCCACAAGTATACCATAACAGGTGCTAAAGAATATACATCCGAACACCGACAAACGCTGCAAGGAAGGTTTGTGTGGAAACCAATATTGCAGCGTTTTGCCCTTGTCGACGCGCTTTCTTCGGCAATGGCTTGGAAATACAGTTATTAGCAAATAGCTCGAAACTAGTGGTGCGGAAAGGAAGGCGTTCGTATCTTGTAACGCACGAACTGATTATAACCATACTTCGCGTTGCTTTACGATCGTTCATGTAAATACGAACGAGCAATGGTGCACGCACGGACTCTTGAGGAATACCTGACGGTAACGCAAATGAGGGGGATGAACAGGCATTAGCGGTTGCGTAGTGGGCTCGGTTAGGCACAAAGTCTTGTATCAAAAAGAGCACACTTGTGTGAATGTTAAGCTTGCTAGGCTTCTGTATTAGTAGCCGTGAGTTAGTGTCAAAGGCTTTCTCAAAATCAAGAAACGTACCCTGCCAAAACCTAGGTCAGTTTCAACAAAGAGGTCATTAGTAAAGAACAAAAGCTAGCTAAGTTGAGCGTGAAAATATCTTCCTAAAGCCGTGCGGACACTTGTTAAAAACAAATGCTCTTCGAGACAACCATTTATCTGCGAGTATAATATGTGTTAAGGCAGCAGTGCCCCAACTTTTCATTCGCCATTTCGCAAGTCACTTATTCTACTGCTGCGCAGCGACACTAATACATCACTGAGAAGAAAATCCGTATCTCCGCAAGTACTTCGCATGCCGATGGGGCCTCATTGCAATTATGATACTACAACGTTCCCGTTCACCACAGACAACAATATAGCAACACCGCTGTAAAACAGTGCTCAATTAGCATGTAGAAAAATTCAGAGTTGTTATCTGTACGTTTATTGTTACATAATTGCGCCAGGGGAAAAAATCCCCACCAGTATATTAGGTTCACCAGTGCTGCATAACAACTTTTCCCTATGCACTGCATGGTCCATTAGTTCTGTTTCCTCTAAACATTCTGCTTCGCGCACTAAACTTTGAAGATAGCACGCACGTGGAGCATGAAATGGTCAAGACTAAGCCCGCTTCTTAAGTTTCCCAACACTTTTTTGTATTGTATTTCTATTTATTCTGAAAAGGCAGAATTGATCGGAGACCAGCTCGCGAGACAGTGTGACGTCGGAGAGCTAATGCTCTTCCATTTGATTTCAACCACTCTACCGGGTGCGAATGGTGTGCCTCTTTTGTCTTTATGGTTGAATGACTTTGATGAGGGTATTTTGATAATATAGTCACTCAACTTGTACAACATTTCTGAAGGCGGTATATATCTGGACATATCCGCTTCACTTAATGAATAACAATTAAACTGAATAGCAACTTCGTTGAATTGTTATTCATTATATGAACCGAGTACTGGAGACAGGACACAAGCCAAAACCGTGGACAATTCTCAATATTTTCATGATGCTCAGGCCAGAGAAAAATGCAACTAAAAGATTTGCGACCAATCTTACTCGCCTACTGACTGCGCGAAATTTTGGAAGACGTTATCCTGGAAAGAATAAATATGTATATGTTGACACACATGCTCTTCAGGAAAGACACGCATCGCACAGTGACTAATAAATGAGTGCTGGATCCCTACAGAAAACGCCGACGTCAATAACTTTTAGTACACAACACACTCAACAGGGAGCACGCCGGGGTTGGCAAAAAGATACAAACTGGGTTGTTCCCGAACAATCTTAGACTGCTATTTCTTAGAAGGCCTAAACTACAATTCCAAGCAAGTCATGCCGAGAGCTGATTTACAAACTATATTCTGGTCGTGCACCCTAAGTAATAGTGCCGACGTACACATTAATTATAACCACACCCGAGCTGTGGTAGAGGCGGCGTTTATCAGCTAGGGAGGTTACAGCGAGCGACAACAAGTCTGGATGGCCGGAGTGGGCCACCAGGAACCCAGTAATTTTCTGGCTCATGGCTGCTGAGGATGGTGGGCCCATTCACCATCCTACAGCCACTCCTTACCGGCCAACAACAAAAGATTAGTGCCCAGCGATTTCGCTCCCATTGCTGTACTTTGACGACGGTGTTGTCAGCGTTACTGAACGAACAAAAGGACAACCTCAGACGAAAAATAAACTGAGATGGAAAGGGCGGCGAAAGTGTAAGGGGGAGTGGCAATTCATTGCCACGAATGCGGCGAGTGTGAACCCTTGTTCGATGCATGCACTGTGCTATTTCGAGACTCTGATCAGCGCACGCGGGAGATTATCGAAGCAGCGGAAATGCAGAAGATTGGTGACTGCGTAAGCACGACGTCCATATCTTTGACCTCGAAGGAGCTGGCTTTCTTGGATGGACGCTGCTGATTATGCCTGCATGACTAGGTGGCTTCGCAACCTTTCGTGATCACATGAGCGTGATAATCTTTCCTATTTATGTTTTCGTGTTGTTAATAAAATTCAGTTGTAAGTTAGCGCTCGTCCGTGTCCCCTTCGTCCTGTGTCTTGCCTACTGCGCTATACGGTGTTTAGATGGAGTACCAACTAGCTCGTACCCATACGTTGTAAGGGGGAGGGCATTACGCGGATCCGGAGCGACACGCTCTTGGATAAAGTTGGAGGGGGAGGCAGAGAGACATGCTGGGTGTTGGCGATGGGCTGCTACAAAACGCTATAGCAGCGTGTACCGTCATGCGTTCGACGATGACGCGATCACTTCCTTACACGCACTTCACACTTCCGACGTAGAGGCTTTCTTTCGCTGACATTTGCGCGAGGACGTTGGAGCACAACTTACAACAATATGCTCGGTAGCGGCGCAGTGCGAGATAACGAAAGAGCAGCGAGCACCGCTGTGCGTTCGTGAAACACGCGATCACCTCTTGAGACGCTGCAGCTATGCACAGTGACTGAGAAGACTGCAGTTCGCGCTGCGCGGAAATTGTGTATTAGTAAGTATATTTATTATTGGCCATGTTTTCTCTGTATCATAGCCCTCCGCTCCAATATTTCACAATCTCTTCCCCTCCGGTATAATCACTTCCAATAAGAAACGAGAAAGCACGTAATTGCAATTCAATTTTCTAGTTCTTGCAGCGCTCACGCCACGGACAGCGTGGAATATTTTCTTCTCCTGCCGGCACCACAACTGGCAAGAGAACTGCAGTTTTTGTTTGTGCTTGCTGCTATCTCAATTTTTCTGGAACATTCTAACGCGTTTTATGTATTCGCGATTGTACATAAAAACACGTCTATCATCCACGATAAAACGATAGTAGTCTCTGTGTTTTACATACTTTAAACGCCTCAAACGTGCCACAAGTTTCATTTGCGCGAGAAAATGTGGACTTGTATGACTTATGGAAGCAGTTTTATTATTCAGGAATAGTGCCGTCTCGGCCGTCTCGTATACTCAGTGGTCGTTTATTGTTTCATTCTAAAACGGTAGCTGAATAGAGCGACAAAACGACGAAACACAACAATTTTCGCTGTTAATCAGCCTAAGATTGACTACCATGCCTTAAGGCCCCCTTTTTAATAAACCAAGTCGTAAAGTTTTCTACCCCGCAAAGCACCCCACAATTCCTGGCACTGCGAGTGCCCAGGCACGCGCTAAAGACCAGTCGACGTGGTAACATTAGGCGTTATCTGTTTTGATTTTCACGTTATGTGCAAAGTTAAGCAAACTGTCCTGTAACATATTCCAAAATAAGAGCTAGTGCACAAGAGACAAACCCAAACAACGGAGGAACGAGACGGGTGAGACAATCTCTCCCGTACGTGATAGTCCGTGCTATGAGCTTGTTATGTTCGCCATTAAAGCGTTTTTGTCGGCTTTGCGCTAGCCTTTTTTTTTGAATAACATAAAGCAAGTAGCCGACAAGTCTTATTGTACTGTAGCGGCATGACAATCTCACTTTCCAAACCATTACACTGTTAAAACCGCTAAAATAGCTGGAAGTGGTATTTGGGACTTTGTTTTGAAGTTCCGCAATTTGTTTAATATTGTTTATGTTAACTGAAACCTTTAATTAGAACTTACAAGTGTCATGATCAAAACCTAATAAAATTGTGTTAGAACGCCCTCATTGGTAATCATGTCTCTACTCAAACCTCTACACTAACAAAATTGTCAGAAAATCTTTCAAAACAAGTTGTACAGCTCGTGAAATACACTAACCTTCTGAAAAGCGTGATTCGTTTACATGCTGCTGTAGTTTTAAAGTATTAATAATTATCATGCGATGGTTGATCATCGCGTTTTCTTTTCAGGCGATTTGGGCTACTACGATGCAGAGGAGTGGCTTTACGTGGTTCAGCGCATGAATGACTTCTTTTTCTGCTGCGGAAATAAGGTCACTCCGGGAGAAATAGAAGCTGTGCTGCTCAAATGTCCCGAAGTGCAGGAATGCGGAGTGGTGGGAATTCCAGATGCGGAAGCCCCTGGCCACTTTTCGCATGCAGCTGTGATCCTCAAGCCCGGAGCAACAATTAGCGGACCCGAACTATTTCGTGCAATTTGTAAAGGGTTAGTACTAGTAGAAGCTTTTCCTTATACATCAGATCCTCTTCAATTTAATGTCATTGTATTATGCGCGCATAACTTTAGCGGTTCTTTTCCTGTTCCTTCAAACATTAGAGCGACCTAAATGGCCGCACTATGAGAGAACGTTTTTTTCAAAGCCAAAAGCAAGAAAAAACAATATCTCTACAGACCTACATTAGTCATAAGTTTTTCCAGCAATACGGGCTTGAATTTTGGCAGATACGACCAGTATATTGCGGGAAAATCTTCGCTAAACTAATGCAAATGCACGAAAAGTCTCACAACTAGTGCACTAATATGATGTACACCGCAAGCTTATCGAAGCAAAATAGTAGCGTCCTTAAGAATTGGCGAAACTTGCACCAAGTCGCGCAAGTCTTCAAGCACAGCGAAGGTAGAGGATTTCTTTGTATGTAAGCACTGAAGGACGCAACACCACGCATTGCATTGTTTTAAATTGCTTATTTACGTGCTCCGTCATTCCTTTTCACTGCGGTAATAATTGTTATCGTCATATCCATCTATATCGTCGTCTTCTTCATACATGACAGGCAAGGACGGATCGTATTGTCGGAAGCCTTTCACATTTCTCCCAAAGTGGAACGCGTCAGCACGCGCTGGAACCAGCGCCAACCAGCTTCTTGAACTGGGCATCCGTAGCGCGAGCGTTCTCGTGCTCTCCTTTGGTGCGCGGACGCCCGTAAACTATTTCCTTGGTACTTTTTGGGAGTGCCAGGCGTATGCCTCGACGGCGTCGGGCGCTCCTCGTAAAGCGCGTGCTTACGTGTGTGGTAAACGACAGGAGTAAGTGCGGCGTATAGTTTTTGATATCGCCGCACACCGCACTCATTACGGCCAGAAACAGCAGTAGACTTGCCTACCAAGGGGGTGGAAGGGAGGGCTTCCGGCAACAGCCTTGTCAAAACGTCACCACGCAGATCGTTGCAAGAAGAAATAGGGTCTTTACTTAATCAGTGGAAACAAACCATAAATGGCAAAACAGACGCAGCCGCCACAGCACATCACCAAAGCACTTAAATGTCCTGAGGCTTGCGGCACGGCGGGTCGGACGGCTTACCGCTTGCTGTTGTTCGGGCTCCTTGAACGGGCTGACGGCGGCTTGTCTCTCCTGGCTGGTGACTCCGCTGCTGACAAGCGCCGTGCCGTTGCTACAATATCCTACAATACATACAATAGAAGTGCCGTTGCTACAATATCTATGATATTCAATAGCTTACGCTTGATTTATTTCATTTCGCACTTTCTGACAGTGCAATGTGTGAAACGATGCTCTTTTAATGGTGATAAATTACCTCAGCTCGAGAATGAAGAATAGTAACGCGGATCTCTGATTAGTTGGCTTTAAAATACAATAGTAACCAACAACGGTGTAGATTTCTTGACGATATTTAGGGCATGTCTGAAAGGTTCATTTAATGCTACTTTCGTGTTTCGTCTTGCGGCCAAGGTCACGAAAAATAGAATTTGTTACTCCTCTGCAAATATGCGTTTTACGCTACTCGTAACCAAAACTACACTTGCGATCTTTAACAGTTCGTTTCCGCGTCCCATTGTAATAGTCTTAAAAAGCCACATTTTGTTTCCTCGGTCTGTGTGCTGCTTTTGGTTGTGAACTGCGGCAGCGGAAGCCCACCACAATCAAATAATTGTGGTGTCACCACCAATCCGCCCTGCGCAGTCATACAATTCTAATGGAGGGCCAAGAAAAACATCGCGAAATATGAAAATGTAGGGAAGCTACAAAATATTTCTGAAGGCACTTGAGTTAAAGTACGTGCTTTACAGGCGGAAGTGCTGGGATATTTACCGACCACCTGTTTTACTGCAACACCAAATTTGCATCTCTTTCTTCGGTTTCCTTGCTTCCCGTTTTGGTGCGAAACGCTTCAGCAGAATAAAAGTTCTGCGCGGTTGAGGTGCTAGTTGTGTACTTAAGTGCTGTTACGTTCATTTGTCACGGAGGAGGAACAGGACAAAACATTGTTATACGGCTTGGAACGTGCGGAATTTTACAGCAGCGACGACGCAGCTGGTTCCTGCCTACGCTACCTGGCTTCAAATCTTCGATGCGACTGCATCTCATTCACTCGCTTTGTCCATGCAGCGTCATCGGCGTTGTTGTTGTCTGCCCCTCCCCATACACTATAAAAAAGAAATAATAGTTAGCGCCGCCCGGTTTCGATCCCACAACCCTGTAGGCGGAACGCGAGGTACATGGTGCTCTTCCCACTGCGCCACAAAACCGAGACAGAATCAAATGCTACGAACTCGCCTTATGTCCTTGACTCATTCAAACTACGTCAAAATGCTACTGATACAACGCCTGATAGGGCAATGATTAACACTTGCAATAAAAGAAAAAAGCTCCCACTTACACCAACAATGATGGAGTAAAGGTCGTTGCGACAGCGAAGCCCCGAGCATACCACTTATAGAGATTGACCAAGATTGGCCAATAAAACATAATAATAATAATCATAAAATATAATAATCATACGCGTTGCTGACACGTTTCACGCGATTTCAGAATCAATGCAAGGGAAACACCAAGTGAACTCCATGATGCGACGCATCTACACAGGGTTCCCCTCGCGGGGAGGTGGGCGCAATTTTTATGGGAAAAGGATGTTTTACTTACTCTTCCCGCAATACCATAAACAATATCCACAACAGACAGAACAATCATAGTCAAGAAGAATTTGAGTTGTATAGTTTAGCTCGTGTTTAGGACGCTTTTATTTTAAAAGAAAAAGGTCATTTCTATGAAAACAATTGCCAGAAAAAGGATAATGCTCATGTCCCCTTTGTGCAGGGAAACGCAACTTGTAAAGTTTTTTTTAAAGCAACCCCAGAATTTAAGCATTGCGGGAGTATTTTACCATATGTCTGATGCAATCGGTGGATTTTCTAAGAAAAAATAGAAGGGTCTATTCCAAGGTATTGAGGCTGCGTAACACTAAACAGCGGTAAAACGCAGGTCCTATGTGTTTACAGGCAACGCTTTTAGCCACAGGGTGATTTTATAAACAAAAATTTTGTTTTTGTTTGGTGTATAATTGTGTTCTTTTCTTTTTTTCAGAAAATGCTCCCGAGAAAAACAGGCTTGTAGGCGGCGTGTCAATTGTTGATAAACTCCCGCGCAACAACCTTGGGAAGTTGCTTAGACCTCAGCTACTTCAGCAGATCCTCGAGAAACTCCATGGAACTGAATAGAAATAAAAATGGCCGCTGAAGTGTTGCTGAGCGTGATTTCCTATTGTTCCAGTAAACTTTCCCTGAGCCCAGTTTAGCACACCGCTTTCTGAGCCCTACAGTTTCATCAAGGGAAACTTTTGTCGTAACAGGTACTAATCATTTCAAACACCTGAGTTTATTTATTCAATATGCCACTGCTGATGGAAATGTTTTTCCTATATTCATTCGCAATATAAAGGTCACTCGCCTGCTTTCGAATTGAATAGTCCGCTGAAACAGATAAAAATGTAAGAAAAATAAATATTTCGAAGAATGGCTGGGTTGTTGCCATTGCTGACACCTCTGTACGTTCGTAACAAAAATGCAAAAAAATGGCAGCATCGTCACTCCGTGGATGATGGCTAAGGTGCTGTGTACGGCAACTCGAAATAGCATCCATGTTTCGCCCCGAGTGACATCCGAATTGCGCCTCGACCGTCATATGATTTGAGCCGTGAGTTGCACCTTGATAATGCCTTAAATCGGTTGATGCGGGTGTGCGCGGGGATAGACGCGGACGGATATTGGGAGGTCATAATGTACTCCGCACCATTACAGGTTAGGGAGTAAGCCGTTTGACATTCCGGTACCAACTCACGGTCGTAGCCCAAGGGGTAATGCGACGACACCAACTCCCTCTTATCTAGCAGATGCTGGCTGGAATGATGCGGGTGCTTGTGTGATTTCTGGCGATGACATTTCTTTGCAAATCCTATTCGCACGGATTCGGATGGATATTGTTCGGAACTAAGGAATACCGCACCTAAAAGCGTAGTAGCTCGGGATTGTTGGAGCCTACTTTACAATTAAACAACAGCACAATCAGCATTCTTTCCTGTCATCTCTTTTCTCGTTTAAGTGCTGTTGTTTCTGTGTTAAGGTTGTTTGGAGGCGAAAGCCAGAGTTCTGTGCTGTTCATTGTGTTTACGTCTATTTCTTCGCTTCCGTTTCTTCATATTTTGACGTGAAAATTGCTGATAGACATATTGACCGCCATTTACACGGCAGGTTCCAAACAGTGAGGGGTGTCGTCCTTACACGTGGTACCCAGGTGCCAACACGTGCGCCTGCCACGACCTTCTCACCAGGCTCATTTCCTTTCCTTCTAATAGGTTCCCTGGCTAGCGCTATGGCTTAGCACCTCGCTGCTTCTATGGTGACCCCGCTTCAAGTACAACATGTGCCCCATATATTTTCTTTTTGCAGCTTGAGGAATCTTGATATCATTCGTGTTGATGCCGACTACAAACCCGATGACAAGTAGGACAAGCGTGTGGTTTTTGCGTTTGAAGAGACATCTAAAGCCTTTGCTTAGAAATAAGCAATGTAACTGCACAAGGAAAATAGGGTGACAGGTTCACCGTATTCAACACGTTATACGGGCTAAACGGCTACTTCGGGACATTTACAATGTGCCTAATGTGATTTCGGGAAATGTTCGGAACATGCGTAATTTGTAGCGATTGTATTTTCGCGCTAGGCTCACTCTCTGGTGCTGCTTCTGGCGCAGTTGATCATTGGCATACTTCCAGACGTTGTCAAGGTGCGCTCACTTATAGCGGTAGTTACGCATATTTAGTTTTGTAGGAACACCACGTTGCATCATTCCTCCAGTGGTTCTCGTCCTTTACATTTTTATAGTTTCGGTTTCCAAGGTGGTACAAAATGGCAATGCGCGCGCACTCATTGTGCAGTGTTTCTGTAGTGTTTCTGTTATCATATTATTCGCTCCTTAAATGGCTTTTCTATTATCGAGAATGAGTAAATTTGTGGCTCTCTTTATTAATAACCTCGTACTGCACATTAGAAAGGATTTCAAACACACGTGTTAAGGAAACTACTGATATAACCATTTATACCCTGAATTTTATTTTTGTACTTATTTTTTTATCTATTCATAAACTGCAACGCGTCCACCATACAGCGGGAGGTGAAATATTACCCTGCGGTAAATAAAGCCAGTAGCGATAACGTATTGTCCGGGAAGAATGTGTTTGTAAATTTGCTATTCTCTTGCTTTTGCAGAACGATATTTTTGTTATTTTACGCCATTTGTGCCGTAGCAACCTATGTTTGGTGGCAATAGTCAAGGAAACAATTTCTAACCTGAAGATAAAGGATACCTGAAAGTTTCATAGGTAGCATAATAATCGGGGCCACCCCAGTTCTCATCCGTACGCTTCCTGCTTCGTCATCAGCTGTCGCCCTTCAGCGAGCCTCTATGGCTAGTGTCATTAAAGGGGCCATAAAGGCAGAACGCAATTTTGGTAGATTGAGAAAATTGCCTTGTTAGAATAACGCCGACATCAATTTTAATAAAAGCTTCAATAAAATAAGCTGTAGCATGAGGGAAACAGAATAATAGCCATGTGACACCCTACCTATTTTTCCCCACTGACGTACAACGTATTATGGATAGTCCGTTGTGAATTTCTGAGGCCGACAGAATGCAACCCAACTTTTAAAGGGATTATAAGCCTGCACAGCGATCTTTTTGTCATTAAATTCAGTGCTCAATATTGTAATGGCAATAAGAATGGTGGGATATACAATGGACGTCACGAACGAAAAAGTTAACGCAAAGCACTAGCAGTACATCGGCCTTAGCCGGAGAGCCGGAGAGAGCGCAGGGGCTCCTGGCGATTGCCAAAGAGGGAGGAAAGGGACGTCCAGCCTGCCCCACCCCTGGCCGCATCCTGGGCAAGCAATAGTTATTTCTCTCCCTCTCCCTTTAGCTGCTTGGTTGGATGGTTAGCTGCTTCGCGCGTCCCCACTCAGGGCTATTGGCCCAGTCAGATTTGGTAACAAGTTCAAGAATTAAAACTTAGGGAAAATAAATCTGCGGAGAATGTGAGGAATGCGATGTTAACAATTTTTGAAGTAAAGAAAACCAAATTACTATAACAAAGAAGTAAATAGATATACAACACGAACCGGGAAAAGAAAGTACGGCATGTGTTTTATGAGCAGGGCGAATGACCTGTTCCCGTAAAAATTCAAGTCGTGCAACACAATACGAAAGCTGTCGAAAGTGCAGAGCAGTGATTCGCTATAATTTTCTATAGCGCCGTTATCCGCCCACTGCTACCACACAACGCACTTTAAATTACCCGCCTTCGCAGTGCTGGCACGCCGACTTCCTGACACTACGCGAGTGAGAGTTCTGTTCTCTTATGGGCGAAGCTCCTCTTGCTCGGGCCCTGTCCCGTCTCTCGTTGCTGCCACGTACATACCGCTGAAGATGATTGTGGCAGGATGCCCCTAGGGATTGGCCAACCAAAGATTGAACTAAGAGGTCAAAACGTTCTACGCGTTCGTTGCTACCCAACAAGAAGTAGAGGAAAAAAAAGTGGTTGTCGTTAGTCGTCTGCGAGTTCAAGACATGAACGCGGTTTATTTTAGAGAGAAAGAGAGAAAAAGTGAAGTATGAGAAAAATATTCAGAGGAAGAAGAATAAATCCTTGGATAGAAGAGGATTGCCCGGAAGAAAAGAATGCGAATGAAGACATAGCTGCCTTGCAGGGCATCCGGGCTGCCACCGCAATAAAGGAGTGAAAGGCGATCACAACACGTCTGTGGCAAAACCCTAGGACGGAAGCATCCCGGGAATAAATAACTGTTAAAGATAAAGGGAGATTCAGGTGATTAAACGTGTATTCAAGGTGCGTGCGTCGCATCGAGGAAAAGCTGCGGCAATTTAAAAGAAAGTGTTCTATATTTTCGGGGGCCTTGCAGAAAGGCCATTGAGGAGATAAAGCCTGACCAGCTTTGTGTAACTAAAAATTTAAATGAGGGATTCTGCAGCGAAATTTTGTGATTTCCATCTCACATTTACAAGATTCGCAGAATTTAGGCTTCCATAAGTGAGAGAGGTGAATATAGTCGGAGCATGATCGAAGGGCATCCTGCCGATTAATTTGTAAATCTTGAAGGTGCCTCATCACAGGCAGCTTCTTTGCCAATCCCCCGCGTGGGCATGCGCCATGACTTAAGGATCCAACCAACCAACCAAGACATCAACCGAGGGTACGCGACACAACACGCTCTGCAGAAGGTGACGGCCAGGGTGGCTAAAAAGTCACACACCAAATTTGCCAACTTACCCATGAAGATTCTCATAGTCCCAAAGAAGCTCTCAAGCTTTGCGAGTGAGGAGTGGTGGTCGTGAAGTCACGGCGCCCAGTTTCGATCCCACGACTCTCTGGCGGCGACCGCACGTACGTGGTGCTCTTCCCACTGCACTACAAACCGAGACGCGAGCATGGCTTTGAACGCGCCCTATGTCCTTCATTCATTCAGATAATGCGCGCCGTCATGAAGACTTATAACAACGTGTCGAGTCTTTATATTATGTGTGGGTGAATGTTTCAAGGTTTTACCGATAAGCTTTTGAGCTCCACCCCTCTCATCGTCATTCTTGTCGTCGAGATGGCAGGGTTTATTTCGTGCTTGCTTTTTCTCCCGCACGTGCCTGCTTTGCACAGCCACCTTTTTAGGTGCAGAGCACTTTAAGGGCTGTCATGTCGTCTTAGCTCGCTAATGGTCTATGCGACTGCCGGAATCAGGCGGTGCAGCGAGATAACGCTCCCAAGTATAGCTTTCAGTACCGGCGTCATGAAGTCACGCTAAGGCTCCGTAAACAACGCGGTTAAAATGGCAGCAACCGTTCAACCCTCATAAACCGCTCGCGCTCATCATACATATCACCGTTATTCAGCCCAAAAAAAAACTGCAGATACATTTCAGGCAAATCTGGGTCTATAACCGGCAGCCCGCTCGTTTAATTAGTTAGGAACGCTAGAGGTTAGGTTTTTGCGATAGTAACCAAAAAAAGAGGCCGTGCTAGAAATAAATGGCATCTACGAAATGACGCTGAGAGGCTCCAGCCACGCGCAACAAAATGGCGCGAAATGCCATAGAATGGCTCCCGCCGCGCAAGAAAAAATGGCGCGTCATCAATGACACAGAAAGGCTTCAGCCCCACAAGAAAAATATTGCGCGTTCAAAATGACGCAGAAATTCTCCAGCCGCACAACAAGCAATTACGCGTTCGAAATAATGAACAGCTCCAAATAAAGCAAGCGCAAATAGAACAGAACTCCCGTTGGTGCAGTTTAGTTTCAGTCTTGGGGCGCGCGAGCACAGCTAGGGTGGGAAATTCGAAATGCGTTGGGTGGTAGCAATGAGCGGATAACGGCGCTGCAGCCCATTATTGCGAATACCTGACCTGCACTTTCGACAGCTTTCACATTGAGTGGAACACCTTTAATTTTTCTCTTAATATTGTAAAAATTAACCCTAACGAGCGTTCATAACTAAGTAAACGCTGACGGTGCCGGTTAGTTATGTATAGTTTGCTTAACACTGCCTACACTTTTCTTTGCGCTAAACAATGGGTATATGTGTGACAAGCGTCAGAGGTTCACGAGTTTCTAATGGCTGACTATACAGACCGATTGGGTGTAGAAGCCTCTGGGTTACGCCGCAACGACGGAATGCCGAGTGGGTCTATTTCAGTCAATAAATTCTCTTAGCGCCCCAGCGAGCGAGTCACGACAAAAAGGCGAGCCCCTAAAGTGCTGTGCACCTAAACAAAAACGGGTTTTTGGCACTCGTTCATTGGAAAGTGTGCTTGCTGAGATGAACAAATGGCGTAAGTTTCGCGTCTTGAGCTGAGACGTTACTATATATTTGCAATAAGCTTTCTGCGCAACAAGAAAAAATGTGAAACTATCATATAAATAAAAAAAAATTTATCAAAAAATGTAATATAAAATACCTACCGTGGCGGAACCCTAATCCCGGTGCTTGAAAAGCCAGTATTTTCGTAACCGACAAGGAAAGACCCAGGTGTCTGAGGGAACATCCACGGACCGAATTTCGGAGGAAGAGGAAATCCCGACAGATAGCAGGAAATGTTCAATTGTCTCACCTTGTTGACAGACCCACATAGGGCCGAAAGCGCTATGCGTGCACGGTGGAGGTAGAAATTCATATGGGACACTCAGCAGCGAAAGCTCTTAAGAGTGACCTCGCACAACCGAAACTGCGGAACCTCACACTTCCAGAAGTACGAGAGGTGTTCAATTTCGGGGAAGCCAGGGATTATGACCAGTGGAAGGCTGTCCAGCAAACTATATCGTCGAAACCAAGTGCAACAAGTTGGAATATGGGGGAACAGCTATCAACCAGCTGTTCGTTTCATGCTACGCCTGATTCTCTATTCCTCGAAAAACCGTCATCATCGTTGCTGCACGGTCACAAACATTACCACCGCTGTTGCGAGTGATAGAAGGAAAGTTGTAGCTTTATCCCTTTCGTCGTGGGAAGGAATAAAGCGATCTACGTAGGAACTGGCCCGGGATGGACAGCTTTGAGCGGCTAATATAAACCTTTCAAAAAATTAGCACTAGTAATTGAAGCCTCAAATGTTGAAACATACTGCATGCAACTCTATACCTCAACAAGAGGGTACTTTAGGGTAGGGCAGTCACGCAAAACCCCGGTTTTAAGGAAGCATGGTGTGTGGTATTGTGCTTCTTACGTAATTCACGTAGCAAGACGTTGAAACAAGCAAAATAAGAGCCTCTTATACTGTTTATCATAAAAGACGCCTGTCGAAGTAATTCGCCCTAACAACAACAACAAAAAAAAAACGAAAGATCAGAGACGCAAATACGATGTAGCAGTCAACGGAACTTAATATGGTACTTCAGATTGTAGTCTGCTCAGCACAACCAGCGTTACTGCCACCAGGAACTTGAGGTTCGGGTTGAGCTGACGACTTTCCATGAAACGACTTTGTTATTGAACGGCGGGCTGTGGGTACCTTTTTTGCTGTGAGGCGCATAAAGTGACGTCTTCCGTTATTTAAAATCATCGCATTACCTAGTCGCCGCTGTGACTGGTGTGCGCCATCTTTGGCACAAGGAAGTGATAAGCCAAAGAATTCGGGTCACTACGCTCAAGAACGTGGATTCGCTAATAGTGCTTCGATACTTATAATTATGGGAGCTATATTGGTGCACACTTAGAAATCTGCTATTCCTCTCAATATCGAACTTGATAATCACTCACCCTCGCACTTAGTCGGGACTTTTACGAGCCGCGGACTGTGGGTACCGTTTTTGGCTGTCAGGCGCATAATGTTACGTCAACCCTTATGTAAAATCATCGCATTACCACGTCGCCGCTGCGTCTGGTGTGCGCCATCTTATGCGAAAGGAAGTGACATGCCAAGAAATTTGGCTCACTTCGCCTAAGAACGTGGATTCGCAAATCATACTTCGATACTTAAAATATTAGGAACTATATTGGTGCATACTTACGAATGTGCTATTCTTGTCACTATCGAACATAATAATCACTTCACCTCGCACTTTGCTTGGACTTTTACAATCCGCATCAAAACAGCGTATTACCAACGCTCTTCACTGCGTGTGTCGGGGCCCACCTATGCTTTAGTAGGGGCAGCGTTGCTTCCTGTGGACATTTCGGTGTTTGGAAGTTTTCACCTTCCACCGTCTACGTTCATAGTCCTTGATGTGTAGCCACCTACTAGGCTCTGCAATCACGTCTCTCTTTAATTTCTACCATGCGCACAACAGATCCAAATCGGAACGCCAGGAGTCCAATCATTCAGAAAAATATTCATCCACAGGCAGAACATCCCCCCCCTCCCCCCGAAAGCCGCGACATGTCACTTCAAAGAACAGATTGATACTTTTAAAAGTGGAGAGTAATCGGGAGTTGCGATTGTCGTTCAGGATGAACAAAAGTGTGTAATGACGATTAGTATTAGTACGAAAGGTGCTGTGCATCGCATCGTGCACAAAGGTTATTTTTATGCGGCAGATTTTGTCCCCCAACGTGACAATCCCGCCGTTGTGTAGAAATGGCCCCAAACATTACCTACCTCCCACAAAAAAAAGCATGCGACAGAAACGCCAATAGCCCTCACGTTTAGTCGGTGACCATAGGGTTGCTGAGCCTGTCACCTGCAAAATAAAAAAAAAAGTTCCGGCATTTTTTCAGACGCCCCTTTCCATAGGGGCGCTTTCCAGTGCAAGCCGGGTGCACTTCCCAAGCGCTGTAGCCCCACGTAAAGGCGGAGCGCCCGGACGGAGAATGCTGATACACATTTTAACGGTTGGTGCTCTGCACCAGCAAGGCACACGAATCACGGCCTCCGCGATCGGCTGCCGGCGGCGCGCCGTTGCTCCGGCCGTACCATTCCGCGCGTCCCCCAGCAAAAACACGTAATTTGGCTAACTCCGCAACTCGCCGCGAGGTGGCGATGTTAGCCGATGGTTCGGCAACTTGCACCGGCTCCCCTGGCCGGCTTTGTGGGGACGGAGTTGCTGCGTGTTTTCATGGCCCGAATTCGCATAACTGTTGCAGCTTTATTTTTGTTGAGCTGACAAACCGAACTACCGGGTCATGAAGTCCGCTTGTCTCAGAAGCTTCAAGAAACAGCACTGAAAAGTTAATCACGCTGTGATTGCTGCGCTTGATCGATGCAGGGTATTTCCGCGCGGAAATTCCGGTGCGCGGATATTTCCGTGTGAAAACTAATCGGCTACAGAATTATTATGTGCTTGCTTGTTGGGAAAGCAGTTATTTTTTAATTCCGCATAGGGTGGGTTATGGACAACAATTGACTGCAGTGGTTGCATTTTTATATTGGCGACGTGTTTGATTTTGCCAGTTATTTTTAGAAGTTGAACATTTGTATATTTTTGCTTGATACCTCATCCCAGGAACACCTGTTATACAGCCTCTTGATTATATTCTTACACACATGCCTTTTTTTTTAATTTACAAGATTTACATTTATCTTCCCTTTTTGCGGCGTGCAACTCAGCTAACAATTAGCCGCCGTTTACGATGGTGTTATTCCTCCTTTATGCAGTTTTCTCTAAACAAAAGACACACTGTCACTATCTAAAGAAAGCAGCATTACAAGCATTCGGTTGCCCCCCCCAAAACGCAGAAAATCTTGCGAGGAGTTTTGTGCAGGTTGTGCACTGTCACACTAAAATGATATTGCAAACACTGTTGTCGCCACCTTTTTTTCATACGAACAAGTCTCGCATATTTTCGTGTGGAAGAACGGGCCTCTGAAAACAGCTGCAGTGTGTACATGTCCAAAGTAAACACGAAACTTGTCATCATTGCTTTACACATGGATGGGCTTCGAAATCAGTAATCGAAAATTTAATTGTCTTTAGTCTTGGGTTCAAAATAGAGAAAATTGGGCTTGCCTGTGGTCACCGAAATACGTTCAATAATACAATAAAATCGGGGTGCATCTGACTTCAAATTATTTTATTTGTTGCGACTGAAATTGAAACTGTACCTTGCTTAACGCACATGTGTAGAACAGATTGCCATAACTTTGAAGCTATAGCTTAACCTAATACCCTTTAAACGTGTTAATCCTAAAAATATGACGAGTTCTTCCACCCAACAGGCATGTATTCGAAGGCCAGATTAGAGCTCAGCCATCCGTCGTGCGTATGAAGCGATAACGCCCCACGCTCTACTTAACTGCATTGACCATGCAGAATATAAAAAGTACGTAAGCCTGGATAAGAAATACCAGAAAAATATTCACCTTTTAGCCAACCGAACGTTATTTAGCCACGAGAAATTTTTAATTGGTAGTAGGGCAAATTGTCCGTGTGCCGAAGGCGTCATGCGGCACATGTTAAAAAAGTCGCATAACTGCAATCGTAGGTAAAATAAATTCATTATTATCAGGTTTTATGAGTCGCTTCGCATCCATAACATCAGCTACGCTTTCTTTTTATTGCGATACGAAGCACAAAAGTTGAGAAAACGCCAATCTGAGAAGCATTGCAACGTACCCGGCTTTCGTTTCAACCATCGGCTTCGCGCGCCTCGGTGCGGCGGAAAACGGCGAAACGGCCTCTTCGGAATTACGCTCTCTCCGGGAAATTGCGACGGCCAGAGCAACGGCGCGCCGCCGGCAGCCGATCGCGGAGGCCGTGCACGAATGCACAAGGTGCCTTCCACAGCCACGGTGGACGATAAGTCGTCACCGCCTGTGGCAGGAAATGCTGGCAGACTGTTGCACCCCTGGCAATGGTGCCACGCGACATGATGGCCTGGGCCCCGCAAGGTAGACAAGGGTTAGAGACCCTCGCAAGGGGAAAGGCAGCGTTCCGGGGGTGAGTTGCCTTTCAAGGGTCTGCGCTATATTAGGGACGACTGTACCCGAAAAAAAAAACCGGTGGGTGCACGGCGGTACCCACACTCGGACCCGTTACCTCCCGCATACGAGGTGAGTGCTGTACCTCTGAGCCATTGCTGCGGTAATATTTTTAACGCTATTTCTGTCCCCTGCCGCACAAAATAAAGAAAGGCTTTCAGGTACCCTAAAGTCATTCTATGAGTTTAGAATAAGAAATAATACCTCAAAAAATACCTTACTACCTTAACACCTTAGGTCTATGAAGCTAGCCTATTTAACATCCCCAGCTACTCAGTAAGCAGCTTCGAATGTGTTTCACGGTGCTCGCTATCGTGTAAAGCAGTTTTCCCAATGACGATGACGGGTTTTCGTAACAAATGAAAATATAAACGCGCATAGGAACACCTGGTGACAGGTGGGTCGCCTAACCAGACACCCACATCTGGGTCACTGGCTTTGGTTTTGAGCTCCTGCACCCTGAATAAAACACTATCTGAAGGATTTAGTATACATGAACATGGCAACTGCACCGGTACCTTGATACCGCCGTGCCACACCGAGCTCTCTATGTTGTACAAGTATGCAAGTACAAATGCGAATGCTCTCTACACGTGTGTTCTATGCTAATGCTGTGACATCGCAAAGGAGCATGCAGACGTGAAAAAATATGCGCAGCTGCTCACAGAGAACATTAGAATTTCACGGCAACTGATATAATGGGCTTAAATGGTGCGCTACAGGCCGACAGAAAAAGTTTTGGTTAGCGTATATTGGTTTGCCTTTTTGTAGGCTGGGCTGGCCGTCGCGTAAGGAGGCGACCCGCCCGCGCCCACAAATTCTGCACGGCGCCAGTGGACGACGGGCCAGGGCCGCGGAGTAAGGAGACGCAGACGCAGTGCTGGCGTTCGAGCCTGGGGGCCCACTTCGTTCTCTTCTTCGCTACTACAGCACCACAGCCTACCCATGACGATAGCGCTACTGTGGATGCTGCTACAGCCTCTTTCGTCTACTGCGGATCAGCTGTACGCCTTCTATAACACGTTAGACGTTTTTGCTTCGAACCACAAGTTACGGCAAAGGTAAGTGGGGGCTCTTTCTCGCAATAATTTTAATTGCCAGATTCAGTCCTAACAATTCTACTCAATTATACCAAGCAAAAAAAAAAGGTTCTATCCCTCAAAACAATTAATTTTATCCAGGTGAAGCATACACACCATATGAAAATTTAACTAAGTAATCGCAAGAAAATACCCATTACAAAGCCCACGAAATAAGTCTCTTCTCGCCACCTATTAAAAATGTACATATAAATATCGCGCTCTGTTTTGTTTTGTGGAAAAGGCGATTACTTTTGGCACAACCAACAGAGTAGGTGCACTTTAACTACGAAGCGGCAAGTGCCTCGCTCTAAAATGGAATTGGGTGCACACATCGGACACATATACTTAAAGAAAATAAACGTTTCTCAACAGTTCGAGCCAACCTACCTACTTACTATGACTATGTGATGTGCCCTGAAAATCATTCGGCATTTTGCTTTCAACTCGTGCGTTGCCACAAATTTCAAGGTGTCTTTTCATGAGCCCGGCTACCGTGTTTGGAGCGCCTTTGCCGAAAGCTGGCAATAAAATCTGACACCCTCTATTATTTGTTTATTCGTGGAGGTGGGGGACCGTAAGCGAAAAAGGTATGAACCTCTTCGATGGTTGAAAGTGAGGCAGTTTCGTGAGAAATACATAGGATTTCCTCTGAGCTTGGACTTTGACTCGTTCAAGTTTGACGTTGACTCGAAGGCAGTACATTCTTCAGAGCGCAGCTGCTTTGATTGTGACCCTTCACCTTTTTCTTTCATTTGAATAAATCTTCGCGTAAAGCTAGCGTCATCGTTAGAGAGAAGTGTGTGTGATTGTGCCCTCTAATTTTGCACGTCCATGCACCCCTCTCCAAATCAAGACTGCTTTGACTGTTCTGCAATGGCGAAATTGGTGAATCGCGGCTTCATAACGCGAGGGACGCACGCTTCACTACCATCACAAGAAGCATTTTCTTCTTCACTTCATCATCAATCATGATCATCATCGTCATAGAAAGTTGTCTTTGCTGCCGCGTGTTGAAGGTTTAGGCGTGAAGGTTCACCTAAATACACAAGAAAGGTGACAGGCACGAATACATCAATATTGGCTAGTTGGCTGGAATACGTTTATTCGGGAAAAGGGAGAGAGGAGAGAGAAATGATTAGGAGTGGTGGGAGGCCATCCTATTCTGCTAGGGCTCACAAGGCCTCCGCCCTTTTCGCCCTAGAGATCGGGGCTTCCTTGTCCTTTAGCTGGCCACTGCGCAACGCGCTCTCTTATTGCTCTATAGAAAGGGATAGGTGATGAAGGTTTAGGTCGGATGGCGCAAGGCCAACATGGGCAAAGAGCGCCAAACCCAAATTTATTTGATGAGGAGGGAAGCCCTAGATGAAGCACAGGGTCCCGCATTCTGAGGGCTGTTTTACTGGCTGACCCATAGACAACGCTACCATAGTCTAATCGCGAACCTATTAAGCTGGTAAAAACACGTACAAGAAGTTGTTTGTCAGCACCAAGGAAGATGATCGAGAGAAACTTCAGGATATTTATTGTTTTTAGGCATTTATGTTTTAGTTGTTTTATGTGTGGGATGAATGTGAGCTTTTCGTCAGAGATTATACCTAAAAACCTGTGTTCATTTTTGACAGGAATCGAGCCTACATTGAGTTGAATATCAGGATCCGGACGGATGCCACGACTTATGGAAAACAAAACGCAAGTGCACTTCCCTGGATTAAACTTAAAACCGTTGCTCTCTGCCAAGCCACCTAGCTTGTTAACAGCAAGCTGGACGTGGCCCTCGCAGACAGACTGGTAACAACACCTAAAGGATAATTGTACGTCGTCCACATAAATTCAGCAGGAAATCGACTGTGGCAATGCCTTGCTAAGGGAATTCATTTTCACAATAAAAAGGGTGCAACTTAAAACTCCACCTTGCGGCACGCCATTTTCCTGCGCATGAACCCTAGAAAGTGCAGTTCCAACTAGCACACGAAACGTTCTTTCAGACAGGTAACTTGCAAGCGTGTTCATCATGTTACCCGACATGCCAAAGGACTTCAAATCGCTGAGGATGCCGTACCGCCAGGGAGTATCGTGCGCCTTTTCAAGATCAAAGAATACTGTCATACAGTACTGCTTGTGCAGGAAAGCATCTTTGATATATGACTCTAACGCAACGAGTTGATCGCTGGTAGATTGCCCTGCCCTAAAGCCTGTCTGGCAGCTCTCGACAAGACCGTTGTATTCTAAGAAGTACATGAGTCTCCTGTTTATCATCTTCTCGAAGAGCTTACACAGGCAGCTTGTCAGGGCAATGGGATGACAAATGGCGGGAGAGAAAGGGTCCTTCCCTTCGTTTAGGACAGCCACTACTATGGCCTCCCTCCAACAGCTTGTAATGCGCCCCGAAGGCCATATTTTATTCTAAAGGTGTAAGCGTGTTTCAAGAGTATCTGGGTGTAGGTGTTGCATCGTGAAGTATGTAATCTTATCTGCGCCGGCAGGTGAAGGTTTCCCTGTTCTCAGGGCAGCCCTCAACTCATAGAGGGTGATTTCAGAGTTGTAAGAAGTTTTTGATCCGTCTTTGTCTTGTAAGGGCTTTTTTTCTGGAGATGTTTTGTGTTTCATGAAAGTGTTCGTGTAGTGTGCTGAACTGGACACGTGTTCGAAGTGTTGTGCAAGTGTGTTAGCCTGGTCTTCCAGTGTGTCCCCTGTTGTGCTAACCAGGGGCAGGCTGTTGTCTGTTGTCCTTTGAGCTGCGTATACGTATCCAGAATTTGTGTGTGTCCACGCATGAATTATTGGAGGTCAAGAATGTGTGCCAACTGTCTCGTTTTGCCTCACGACGCACATATTTTCCAAACGCCTTCGCCCGTTTGGACAAAATAAGGTTACCCGACGTGGGGTACCGAAGGAACATACCCCACCCCTTGTTCTGGGCCTCTCACGCCCGCCTACAGTGCTCATTCCACTATGGCCTCCGCTGGTTGCGCGGGGTACCCAAAGCGTGGGGAATGGACTTTTCAGCGGCGTCGAGGATGTGCGCCGTGAGCAGTTGGGTAGCTTCTTCTATGTCTAGGTGTCCTATGGATGTATTGTGTAGTTTGGATGCCTGTAAATGTTTTCCAGTTAGCTCTTGCTTCGTTGAACCTGTTGTGGGAAGAAGGACTGCATGGGCCTTTACCTATATATGTTAGTGAGGTGTAGAAGTGGTCACTGCCATATGGGTCAGTGCCTACACCCCACTCGAGAAGAGGAAAAAAAAACTGCGGAGCCAACAGCCAAGTCAAGATATGAGCTGTGTTGTGTCCTGTATTAACGTATGTGGGCTGATATTTTTCAAGAGGCATCCACCTGAAGATGTAAGGAATTTCTCTATCAGGCGACCTCGGGCAACGGTGCGTGAAGGGCCCCAAAGAGGGAAGTTGTGCGCATTAAGGTCGCTTGTTAACTTGTGTTGTTCGGCCAGCTGGTCGACCAGCACATCGAAGTCAGTGCTAGAAAGACCAAAATCAGGACAAATGTAAATGGAGCACACCGTTATCAACCTATTAAAAATTATTGTGCGCATTGATACGGCTTCAAGGATGGTGTTCATAGTGTTAGGGTGGCATCCTAGGGATTTCCTGGCTGGTATGGCTACACCGCTCGAAGATTGTGTGCAGCCAACCCTATCATTTCTGAATACCATATAGGTATTTAAGAAATTTGATTTATTAAGATTTAAACGTGTTTCTTGGACACAAATTAAACTTGGCTGATTAGCATGCACAATCTCACACACGTTGTCAAGATTATTCCGAACGCCTCTGTAGTTTCATTGAACAGTATTTTCACTTCTCATTATTGTGTGTTCAGAGCTACTGGAGTGTGACTATGTATGTAGGGTCTTTCGGCGCTTGTACTCTTGGAAGGGGTTTTTTACCTTCCCTACTGACCTGGGCGTCGCAGCCCGTTCCTTTCGTTGCGATTAAAGCCAGAAGGGCTCGACGACCATGTTGCCATCTGAAGGCAAGAGGGTGCCCAGCACACTGGGCCCCCTTGACGGGGTACCCTTTCGGGTGTTCTTTGCCTGCGCTGCCCGTGCCGAAGGCTTGGGGAGCACCACAGATGGCACAGGCAGTGAAGCAAGGAAGGGGGTCGCTGCGACTGCTTCTGTATCCATCTCCTCTGTGATCCTTGTTTGTGCTTTGGGCCGGTGGAGAAGAAGCAGTGGATGCAGCGGCATCCCCAACAGACGTTGTTGCCACCACAGCCCCTGCTGGGTGAGCGAGCTCTGCAGAGGCTGGTTGGGCTGCCCGGGGCCACCCTGGTGGGGGGAGGAAGCGGGGGCGGGACCAAGTACGACTCGCGGTACTTGGTTCCCGCCGAAACCAGACGCTTCACGTCCCCTGGGCGAGCTGCGTCGGCGTACCTCCACAGGGGAAAAGAGGCGAACCTCTTTCGCGCCTCCGCGAAGGTGATGTTTTCTGTTACCTTTACGTTCATGATTTTTTTCTCTAGTTGAAACTTTTCACAATCGCGAGAGTATGTTGCATGTGGACCCTGGCAGTTCGGGCAGGTAAAGAAGGTTGCAGTGCAGTTGTCGGATAGATGATAATGCTAGCCACATTTGGCACATGTTGTTCTGCCCCGACAGGAGCTCGTACCATGCCCGAACCACTGGCACTTGACACAGCGCCACGGTTTCGGGATGTATGGCCGGACAGGACATCAGATGAAACCTGCGTTGACATGCTCGGGCAGTGTCCAGAGGTCGAAAGTCAAAATCAGATGTTTGGTGGTTATTTTTTTATCCTCTCTCCTTATGACGATGCGTCTTACTGCTGTCACGCCTTGGTCTTTTAACCCTTCGAGCAGATCGGTCTCTGTCTCGGTTAGGAAATCTGACTCAGATATCACACCCTGGGAGCTGTTGAGGCTGCGGTGGGGTGTGACTCTGATATTACGGTCTGCCATGCGGGTTCGGCTGATGAGAGTTATTGCTTGCTGCTGCGTGTTGACCTCAACTAAGTTGTTGACCTAAGTGTTGACCTCAACTAAAAAAAGTGTAAATGTAAATATCCCCGTGGCAGAAACCTAATCCCTGTGCCCGAAATTAGAGTAATTTTGAAATTGACATGGAAAGACAAAGGCGTCTGAGGGGATCCTCCAGGCATCGAATTCGGAGAAAGGAGAACCGCTGACAAGAAAGAACGAAATATTCAACTGTCTCATCTTTCTGACAAAATAGCACAGTGCTGAATGCGTTATTCGTGCACGGTGGAGGTAGAAATTCATATTGGGCACTCGGCATTCCACAGAAAACCGTCATCATCCTTGTTGGCCGGTGACAGAAATCACCACCGCTGTTGCGAGCGGTAGAAGGAAAGTTGTAGCTTTATCCCTTTCTTCGTGAAAAGGAATAGAGCGATCCACATAGAAATTCGCCCCGGACGGGCAGCTTTGAGCGGCTAATAGAGACCGTTCAAAATTAGGCAAAACTAGTAATTCAAGCCGAAAATGTTGAAACATACTGCATGCAACTCTATACCTATACATGAGGGTACCTTAGGGTAGGGCAGCAACGCATAACCCTGGTTTTAGGGAAGCATGTTGTGTGGTATCCTTCTTGCTTACGTAATTCATGCAACAAGACGTTGCAATAAGGAAAATAAGAGCCCCATACACGGTACAGCATAAAAGACGCCTATCGAAGTAATTCGCCCCGACAACCACATAAAACGAAAGCTCAGAGACGCACATACGATGTAGCAGTCAACGGAGCCTAATGGGTTACTTCAGATTGTAGCCTGCACAGCAGAACCGGCATTACTGCCACAAGAAACTTGAGGTTCTGGTTCAGCTGACGACTTTCCATGCAACGTTTTACTTATTGAATGGCGGTCTGAGGGTGCAGTTTCTTGCTGTTAGGCGCACAATGTAACGTCTGCCGTTGTATAAAATCATCGCATTACGAAGTCGTTGCTGCGTCTTGTGTGCGCCATCTTTTGCACAAGGAAGTGACAAGCGGAAAAATTCGGGTCACTTCGCCGAAGAATGTGGATTTGCTAATAGTGCTTGGATACTTAAAATAGAAGAAGCTATATTGGCGCATACTTAGAAATGTGGTATTCCTGTCACTATCGAAAATAATGATCACTCTCCCTCGCACTTTGCTCGGACGTTCACAATCCGCATCAAAACACAGTATTACCCATGCTCTTCACTGTATGTGTCGGGGCCCACCTATGTTTGAGTAGGGGCAGAAAAGCTTCCTTGAACATTTTTTGTTTGGTGTTTTCACCTTCCACCGTGTTTTTCATATTCCACGATGTGTAGCCGCCTACTAGGCTCTGCAATAACGTCTCTCTTTAATTTCTACCACGCGCACAACAGGTTAAATTGCCACACCGGGAGTCCAAACATCAGGAAAATATTCTTCCACAGGCAGAACACTCCCTCCTGCCCCTCCCCTAACTCTCCCCCCCCCCCCCCCCCCCCAAAGCCGCGACTTGTTTTCACTTCAAACAACAGATTTATACTTTTATACCTTGAGAGTAATCTGGCGGGGCGATCCCCCTTTAGGATGAACAGAAGGATGTAATGGCGATAAGTATTATTACGAAAGGTGCTGTGTATCTGATCGTGCAGAAAGGTTCTCTTTATGTGAAAAATTTGTCCCCCGAGTTGAAAATTCCGCCGCTGTGAAGAACGGGCCCCAAACTTACTTCCCTCGATTTAAAAAGTTGCGACAGGAACGGAAATTGCCTTCACGTTCAGTCGGTGACCAGTGAGTGACTGAGACTGTCATCTCCAAAAGAAAAGAAAGCTCCTGCGTTTTTGCAGCCGCCCATTGCCTCCCACGCAAAGGCCGAGCGCCAGGTAGGGGAGTCTCTTGTACCTATTTTACGGGTAGGTGCCGGATACCACGATTGCTTACGAATGCACATGGTGCCTTCCACTGCCACGGTGGAAGCTCAACTCGCAACCGCCTGTGGCAGGAAATGCCGCCAGACTGTTTCACCCTGGCAATGATGCAACGCGGCATGATGGCCGGGGCCCCGCCAGGTGGACAAGGTATACGCTCCCTCGCAAGGGTAAAGGCAGCGTACCGGGCATGAATTCTCTTTTCAAGTGTCTGCACTCACCTGGGACGCCTGTACCCAATAAAGAAACCGGTGGGTGCCAAGTCCCCCGTGTTTTCAACCCGGTACTAGCCCCTACTAGGCGACTGCTGTCCTCTTTAATTTGTACAGGAAAAGGTTAGCCAACCTGGAGTCCAAACAGCGGGAAAACATTTTTCCAAGGCAGACGCCACCCCCTTTCGTGGGGCTACCATAACCACACCCCACCAAAAAGCGGGCGACGTTTCCTTCGAAGAGGACAGATTTTCTTTAATTGGATTTCGGGGGGGTGATTGCATCAAAACAGCAGCCTGCGGACCGGCGATAAGTGTTATTACAAAGGTGCGTGATCGGGTTTCCCTGCGAAGGCCTTTAGGAAGGCAATTTGCCCCGGGAACGACCGCCGCGGAAGCGGCCCCACGACCTTCCCTCGTTAAGAAGTTGCGACAGGCGGAAATTCCCTTCAGTTCAGTCGTGACCAGTAAACCCAGTTTCATCTAACACGAAAGAAAGTTGCTTTTTGGGCAACTTGCTTCCCGTTAAAGGCCGAGCTCCGGGGGGGTTTTTTTTTTACGGTAGGTGCCGGATACAGTTTTCTTATGTCCGGTCCCCTTTTCCACTCCGCGGTTAACCCTAACCCAACCCCTGTGGCAGGAATGCCACCAGTTTTCCCCCTGGCAATGGTGCAACGCTCGTTATCCGGCCCCGCCGGTGGCCCAGGGGGTATCGCCTCGAAGGGTAAACAGGCGTCCGCGACAGGGAATTCTCTTTTAAGTTTGCCCCTCAAGAGCTACCCGTCCCCCAATAAAAAAAGGTTGGGGTTCCAGACGTACGTGGTTTGGGAAAAACCCGGGTACCCAACTGGGTATGAGGGACTCTGAGCCCCGGGACGTCTGGTGAGGGCAGAGCAAGAATCGCATGGAGGAAATTGCCAAAGAAGAGGCCCTAACCTGGGGGGCAGTCCCAAAAGTGGGAAAGAGAAGGTTGCAAAGACTTCAGACGCAGGGAGGGTGCCGCAACAATCCGGGCAGGGCAAAACAGCAGCCTGCGGCAAAACCCGCCCTGTTCCATAAGGGCCCCCAAAAGGGTTCATCCCGACGGCTCAAAAGGGAATGGGCCCGGGACGACAGAGGGCCACCCCCCATGAGGCGTTGGGGAAAAAAGCCCCCGGGCCCCCAAAAAGTCCCCCCCGGAAAAAGATAAATGGGCTTTTGGGCATTTGGCAATTGTTCCTTGACTCCGAAGACCCCTCTAGTAGTTTTTTTTCCGTCGCCTTTCCACTCCGGTGGCCTAACCAAACCCAAAAAGGGTCCATCTTCAGTTCTTCTCCAGCGATTTCGGTTCACTGCTCGGGTACATCTTTCCCGTCCGTAAGGCTGGGGATGTTAGAAACCGGGTATTACAGTTCGGCGCCCCCCCCGTCAGGATCTTTTGATTGGGGGCCCCCGAGAGCGGGCGTACCAGCGGGAGGATTTGAGAGCCAGACGTGAAAAAGGGATCGGCCTAGCAGTTTCCTGAAGTGCTGCAGCCAGGGACTTGTCGCTTCAATTGGGGAGAAAGAGCTGAGACCCTAAAAGGCCGAGGCTAACAGGATCGGTTTTTGGAAAGCCCCAATCTTATAAACTTAAGACTAAAGGAAAACACTGCCACAAAAACCGCGGGGCTCGAGCGCATACTAAAATGGCCTCTGCAAAGACCAGGACGACTTCTTTATTTTGGGGAGAGTTGGACATCGCCCCTCCTGATTGCGGTTTGAGAGAACAACCCTCCCAATATGCTCCAAATAATCGGCTGAGACCACGAGCAGTGTCTGAAATGGAGAGCCCCATCATGGGAAGAATTTCGCTTGGGGGTAGTAAATTTACCGGAAAGGAAGTTGGTTTTAATTTTCGTTCATTACTTGCAATTTCGACCCAATCCCAAGGGTTTTGGAAGAGAGCAACGGGAACCCAGTTCGCCCCCCCCCGTCAATTACCTTTGTTGGTCAGATGTCGGGAAATCCAAATAACGGTCCCTGCGGGACAGGAAGAATCGCCGAATTTGCAAAAAGTGCTGCAGCCGGGAACGTGCCTTTTTAAAAACAGGTCCAGCCACCAAAACCGGGGTTTCCTGGTTCAAGACACAATCTCTTCCCACTTGGGGTATTAAGGGAAGACCATCCGCCCACGCAGGCCAGTCCTGGGCGTGAAAAGAAGGGCCCCCGACTTGTTTTTTGTTGGTTGGAACATCCCTCCGTTGCCGGGGACCAAAATGCAATCCTGCCCAAATTTCGGCAAACCAGACCAGCAAGCGAGAATGCAAAATCGTGAGAGCCCCATCCCAAGCAACAAGCTTGCCGTAGTAGTCTCCGGGTCAAGGAAGATTAACTTCATTACAAAGAACATCCCTTTCCCGCTAAAGGTTTTGACAAGAGACGCAATGAAGGCAGGAGCTGCCGAAATAAAACCGGGTTGTTTAAGCGGCAATGAAAGGGGAAACCCAAAATCTGGGGGAAGGAAGCAACCCCCGTAATTTGAAAAAAAGGGAGGCTTCCTGTACGTGATGACGGTAAAGCCCCCACCTGGTCCTAAAAGACAAAAAACCCCTGGGAAATTTTCCCAAATACCCCATTTCGGGGACCCCTGTGCTGAAAGATGCCTCACTTAGAACCGGGAACACCCTCCCAACCAAAGCCCCAAATTCACCCAAAAAACGGAAAAAATTTCAGTCACGAAGATCTGCTACGCCGTAATCACGCGACATTAAGACATTCGTAAAGCCAATGTTTGGTCGGAAGTAATTCTCCAAAGACACAATTCGCTGGGGTGACATAGTAGAAGACGGCAGATTTGTGCGACACGTTGCGTACTGATTTGAGGCCTTCAAGGAAGGAAATCACACCCCTTGGGAAGAGTGCCCCCTACTATTTTTTAAAAAGGACGGTTTTGTCCACTATCCCAGTCACATTAGGCAACAGTAAAAACAACGGTTAATTCCGAATTCCGAGACTCTGTGTGAACTCCAAGAACGTGTAGACCCCAAACCAGGTGCCGGAAACATTCTTGTTTGCTGGCCGTATCTAGGAAATTAAAGGGCTTCGTCAACTTTCAAATGTTTGGGCGAAAATTTGCTCCAAATCCGAAGTTGGTTTTTGAAGAACTTTTGTAAGAAGAGGGCCGATTTGGGTGGGGCATTTTGTCTACGATTGACCCCAAGAGGATGTCGGAGCCGCCTTCGGCAAGAGTGACTACTGTTTTGGAAATGGCTCCCTATCGGGGCATTAGGAAAGTGCGGACGTTAATGCCGCTTTCCCCACTCCCGGGTGTGCACCCGCCGTGGTTTTCCCCCCCGGCCTTTTTCTGGCAAGGGGGGATGTAAACAGTGGTGTCTCCACGACCTGTGGGAAACGTTGAAAAAAGTGGCCGCCTGCGTTTTTGAAAAACGCCCCAAAGAAGACCCTCCCAATGGGGCTATGTCCACGAAGAAGTGGGCATTTGGGCCCTAACGATTCCGAAAACGGACTGATGTTTTTTGATGTTAGCGGGGCCCTGCGGATAGCCTTTCTTTTCCCGGGGTCCACCTTTCCCTGGGGACGGCCATAAGGCAACCCAGGAACGACATGGCCATCCTTCACGTCCTTCCCATGTTCGAGGTTGCCCGGCCGAAGATTCCCCCAGCGTAACCTGGGATCGCTCCGAAGACCCTCTTTTCCAAATCACAGTGGTCTTTTGGGGTTTAATTTTTTAAAGGGTCATTTCTGCTCCCGTCAGCACAAAAAAAAGAAAAAGTTTTTTTTTCGGGGTCCCTTTCCACTTGTTGTGCTTATAACCAACCCTATAAGCCTGCCTTTAATTCTTCTTCGCCGTTCCCCCGTCTTTGTTCTAGGGAAGCGGGGCCAAAGGAAGACCCCTGCTTTTCCCATAAGCAGTTTCTAATTTTTGCACTCCCTCGCAAAAAATAAAGAAAAGCTTTGGGCCCTAAACAACCATTTTGTGTTAAATAAAAGGGAAATTAAACTTCGCCGTGGAACGCTTTGTGACATGGAGGTCGCCTAAGGAAATCCCTATCTAGGTCAGTGGCTTTCCTTTTGAGGTCCTCGCCCCCCGAAAAACGTTGGGCCTGAAGGTTTTTTCCCAAAAAATAAAACGCCCTTGGAACGCACCGGTACATTGAGGTACCCTAAACAACCCCCATCTATCACTGGTTTTCTTTTGGCTGGAATTAACAAACTCGGGTTTTACCATCGACGCCCTTGGAAAACTCAGTACATTGATATAGCTGCACCACACCGAGCCCTCAACGCCCGAAAAAAGGTATTAAAGGACAAAGGTGAATATTCTCTACACTTGTGTTTTATGTTACAGCTGTGACATCAAAAAGGACCATGGAGACGTGCAACAATATGCGCAGCTGTTGGTAGAGAACATTGCAGGTTCATGGCAACTGTTAAAATGGGCATAAATGCTATGCTACAGGCCGGCAGAAAACTTTCAGTTTGCGTATACGCCTAACCAGACACCCACATCTAGGTCACTGGCTTTGGTTTTGAGCTCCTGCACCCTGAATAAACAACTATCTGAAGGTTTTAGTATACATGAACATGGCAACTGCACCGGTACCTTGATACGGCGGTGCCACACCGAGCTCTCTACGTTGTACAAGTATGCAAGTACAAATGCGAATGCTCTCTACACGTGTGTTCTATGCTAATGCTGTGACATCGCAAAGGAGCATGCAGACGTGAAAAAATATGCGCAGCTGCTCACAGAGAACATTAGAATTTCACGGCAACTGATATAATGGGCTTAAATGTTGTGCTACAGGCCGACAGAAAAAGTTGGTTATATATTGGTTTGCCTTTTTGTAGGCTGGGCTGGCCGTCGCGTAAGGAAGCGGGCCGCCCGCGCCCACAAATTCTGCACGGCGCCTGTGGACGACGGGCCAGGGCCGCGGAGTAAGCAGACGCAGACGCAGTGCTGGCGTTCGAGCCTGGGGGCCCACTTCGTTCTCTTCTTCGCTCATACAGCACCACAGCCCACCCATGACGATAGCGCTGCTGTGGATGCTGCTACAGCCTCTTTCGTCTACTGCGGATCAGCTGTACGCCGCCTATAACACGTTAGACGTTTTTGCTTCGAACCACAAGTTGCGGCAAAGGTAAGTGGGGGCTCTTTCTCGCAATAATTTTAATTGCCAGATTCATTCCTAACAATTCTACTCGATTATACCAAGCAAGAAAAAAAAGGTTCTATCCCTCAAAACAATTAATTTTATCCAGGTGAAGCATACACACCATATGAAAATTTAACTAAGTAATCGCAAGAAAATACCCATTACAAAGCCCACGAAATAAGTCTCTTCTCGCCACCTATTAAAAATGTACATATAAATATCGCGCTCTGTTTTGTTTTGTGGAAAAGGCGATTACTTTTGGCACAACCAACAGAGTAGGTGCACTTTTACTACGAAGCGGCAAGTGCCTCGCTCTTTATGGAATTGGGTGCACACATCGGACACATATACTTAAAGAAAATAAACGTTTCTCAACAGTTCGAGCCAACCTACTTACTTACTATGACTATGTGATGTGCCCTAAGAATCATTCGGCATTTTGCTTTCAACTCGTGCGTTGCCACAAATTTCAAGGTGTCTTTTCATGAGCCCGGCTACCGTGTTTGGAGCGCCTTTGCCGAAAGCTGGCAATAAAATCCGACACCCTCTATCGTTTGTTTATTCGTCGAGGATGGGGGACCGTAAGCGAAAAAGGTATGAACCTCTTCGATGGTTGAACGCGAGGCAGTCTCGTGAGAAATACATAGGATTTCCTCTGAGCTTGAACTTTGACTCGTTCAAGTTTGACGTTGACTCGAAGGCAGTACATTCTTCAGAGCGCAGCTGCTTTGAGTGTGACCCTTCACCTTTTTCTTTCATTTGAATTAATTTTCGCGTAAAGCTAGTGTCATCGTTAGAGAGAAGTGTGTGTGATTGTGCCCTCTAATTTTGCACGTCCATGCACCCCTCTCCAAATCAAGACTGCTTTGACTGTTCTGCAATGGCGAAATTGGTGAATCGCGGCTTCATAACGCGAGGGACGCACGCTTCATTCCCATCACAAGAACCATTTTCTTCTTCACTTGATCATCAATCATGATCATCATCATCATAGAAAGTTGTCTTTGCTGCCGCGTGTTGAAGGTTTAGGCGTGAAGGTTCACCTAAATACACAAGAAAGGTGACAGGCACGAATACATCAATATTGGCTGGTTGGCTGGAATACGTTTATTCAGGAAAAGGGAGAGAGGAGAGAGAAATGCTTAGGAGTGGTGGGTGGCCATCCTATTCTGCTAGGGCTCACAAGGCCTCCGCCCTTTTCGGACTAGAGATCAGGGCTTCCTTGTCCTTGAGCTGGCCACTGCGCAACGCGCTCTCTTATTGCTCTGTAGAAAGGGATAGGTGATGATGGTTTAGGTCGGATGGCGCAAGGCCAACATGGGCAAAGAGCGCCAACCAAATTTATTTGATGAGGAGGGAAGCCCTAGATGAAGCACAAGCGGAACCTTAGATGAAGCACATTGTACAGCATTCTGAGGGCTGTTTTACTGGCTGACCCATAGACAACGCCACCATAGTCTAATCGCGAACCTATAAAGCTGGTAAAAACACGTACAAGAAGTTGTTTGTCAGCACTAAGAAAGATGTGCGAGAGAAACTTAAGGATATTTATTGTTTTTAGGCATTTATGTTTTAGTTGTTTTAGGTGTGGGATGAATGTGAGCTTTTCGTCAAAGATTATACCTAAAAACTTGTGTTCATGTTTGACAGGAATCGAGGCACCATTGAGTTGAATGTCAGGATCCGGACGGATGCCACGCCTTATGGAAAACAAAACGCAAGTGCACTTCCCTGGATTGAATTTAAAACCATTGCTATCTGCCCAGCCACCTAGCTTGTTAACCGCAAGCTGGACGTGGCCCTCGCAGACAGACAGGTAACAACACCTAAAGGATAATTGTACGTCGTCCACATAAATTCAGCAGGAAATCGACTGTGGCAGTGCCTTGCTAAGGGAATTCATTTTCACAATATAAAGGGTGCAACTTAAAACTCCACCTTGTGGCACGCCATTTTCCTGCACATAAACCCTAGAAAGTGCAGTTCCAACTAGCACGCGAAACGTTCTTTCAGACAGGTAACTTGCAAGCGTGTTCATCATGTTACTCGACATGCCGCACGACTTCAAATCGCTGAGGATACCGTACCGCCAGGGAGTATCGTACGCCTTTTCAAGATCAAAGAATACTGTCATACAGTACTGCTTGTGCAGGAAAGCATCTTTGATATATGACTCTAACGCAATGAGTTGATCGCTGGTAGATTGCCCTGCCCTAAAGCCTGTCTGGCAGCTCTCGACAAGACCGTTGTACTCTAAGAAGTACATGAGTCTCCTGTTTATCATCTTCTCGAAGAGCTTACACAGGCAGCTTGTCAGGCCAATGGGACCGCAAATGGCGGTAGAGAAAGGGTCCTTCCCTTCGTTTAGGACAGCCACTACTATGGCCTCCCTCCAACAGCTTGTAATGTGCCCCGAAGGCCATATTTTACTCTGTAGGGTGTAAGAGTGTTTCAAGAGTATCTGGGTGTAGGTGTTGCATCGTGAAGTATGTAATCTTATCTGCGCCGGCAGGTGAAGGTTTCCCCGTTCTCAGGGCAGCCCTCAACTCATAGAGGGTGATTTCAGAGTTGTAAGAAGTTTTTGATCCGTCTTTGTCTTGTAAGGGCTTTTTTCTGCAGATGTTTTGTGTTTCATGAAAGTGTTCGTGTAGTGTGCTGAACTGGACACGTGTTCGAAGTGTTGTGCAAGTGTGTTAGCCTGGTCTTCCAGTGTGTCCCCTCTTGCGCTTACCAGGGGCAGGCTGTGTGTCTGTTGTCCTTTTAGCTGCGTATACGTGTCCAGACTTTGTGTGTGTCCCTGCATGAATTATTGGAGGTCAAGAATGTGTGCCAACTCTCTCGTTTTGCCTCACGGCGCACATGTTTTTTCCCAAAAGCCTTCGCCCGTTTGAACAAAATAAGGTTACCCGACGTGGGGTACCGAAGGAACATACCCCACCCCTTGTTCTGGGCATCTCACACCCGCCTACAGTGCTCATTCCACTATGGCCTCCGCTGGTTGCGCGGGGTACCCAAAGCGTGGGGAATGGACTTTTCAGCGGCGTCGAGGATGTGCGCCGTGAGCAGTTGGGTAGCTTCTTCTACGTGTAGGTGTCCTATGGATGTATTGTGTAGTTTGGATGTCTGTAAATGTTTTCCAGTTTGCTCTTGCTTCGTTGAACCTGTTGTGGGAAGAAGGACTGCATGGGCCTTTACCTATATATGTTAGTGAGGTGTAGAGTGGTCACTGCCATATGGGTCAGTGCCTACACCCCACTCGAGAAGAGGAAAAAGAACTGCGGAGCCAACAGCCAAGTCAAGATATGAGCTGTGTTGTGTCCTGTACTAACGTATGTGGGCTGATATTTTTGAAGAGGCATGCTCCTGAAGATGTAAGAAATTTCTCTATCAGGCGACCTCGGGCATCCGTGCGTGAAGGGCCCCAAAGAGACTTGTGCGCATTAAGGGCGCCTGTTAAGATGTGTGGTTCGGCCAGCTGGTCGACCAGCACATCGAAGTCAGTGCTAGAAAGACCAAAATCAGGACAAATGTAAATGTAGCACACCGTTATCAACTTATTAAAAATTATTGTGCGTATTGATACAGCTTCAAGGATGGTGTTCAGAGTGTTAGGGTGGCATGCTAGGGATTTCCTGGCTGTTATGGCTACACCGCTCGAAGAGTGTGTGCAGCCAACTCTATCATTTCTGAATACCATATAGGTATTTAAGAAATTTGATTTTTTGGGATTTAAATGCGTTTCTTGGACACAAATTAAACTTGGCTGATTAGCATGCACAACTCACACACGTCATCAAGATTATTCCGAACGCCTCTGTAGTTTCATTGAACAGTATTTTCTCTTCTCATTATTGTGTGTTCAGAGCTACTGGAGTGTGACTATGTATGTAGGTCTTTCAGGCTTGTACTCTTGGAGGGGGTTTTTTACCTTCCCTACTGACCTGGACGTGGCAGCCCGTTCCTTTCGTTGCGATTAAAGCCAGAAGGGCTCGACGTCCATGTCGTCATCTGAAGGCAAGAGGGTGCCCCGCACACTGGGCCCCCTTGACGTGGAACCCTTTCGGGTGTTCTTTGCCTGCGCTGCCCGTGCCGAAGGCTTGGGGTGCACCACAGATGGCACAGGCAGTGAAGCAAGGGAGGGGGTCGCTGCGACTGCCTCTGTATCCATCTCCTCTGTGCAATTGCGTGTGCTTTGGGCCGGTGGAGAAGAAGTAGTGGATGCAGCGGCATCCCCAACAGACGTTGTTGCCACCACAGCCGCTGCTGGGTGAGCGAGCTCTGCAGAGGCTGGTTGGGCTGCCCGGGGCAACCCTGGTGGGGGGAGGGCCGGAGTGGGACCAATGTACGACTCGCGGTGCTTGGTTCCCGTCGAAACCAGACCCCGCACCTCCTCCCGGCGAGCTGCGTCGGCGTACCTCCACAGGGGAAAAGAGGCGAACCTCTTTCGCGCCTCCGCGAAGGTGATGTTTTGTGTTACCTTTATGTTCATGACTTTTTTCTCTAGTTGACACTTTTCACAAGCGCGAGAGTATGTTGCATGTGGACCCTGGCAGTTCGGGGAGGTAAAGTAGGTTGCAGTGCAGTTGTCGGATAGATGATCATGCTGGCCACATTCGGCACATGTTGTTCTGCCCCGACAGGAGCTGGTACCATGCCCGAACCACTGGCAGTTGACACAGTGCTGCGGTTTCGGGATGTATGACCGGATAGGACAACGGATGAAACCTGCGTTGACATGCTCGGGCAGTGTCCAGCGGTCGAAAGTCAAAATCACATGTTTGGTTGTTATTTTTTTGTTGACTCTCCTCATGACGATGCGTCTTACTGCTGTCACGCCTTGTTCTTTTAAGCCTTCGAGCAGATCGGTCTCTGTCTCGGTTAGGAAATCTGACTCAGATATCACACCCTGGGAGCTGTTGAGGCTGCGGTGGGGTGTGACTCTGATATTACGGTCTGCCATGCGGGTTTGGCTGATGAGAGTTGTTGCTTGCTGCTGCGCGTTGACATCAACTAAGACCTCACCGGTTCTTAGTTTTTTAGCATTGTACCTCTTGCCAAGGATGGCTTCAAGAAACTTTGATACAAGGAATACAGATTGAAAAGAAAGAGGCTTGGATTTGTCAACATACTAAACTATCAGAAAGCGGGGGTATTTGTCGGGTTTCGGGGAGTTCATGGCAGGAAGAGGTGGGAAAGATGATTTGGTGCGGACCCTTTTCAGGGTCCGATCATGTTTGGAGGTGTGTTTCCATTTAACTTATGGCATAGGAAAAAGCAGTGGACGGGGTACTTCCTTCGCCCGGGTTACAATGATACCAAGAGAAGTCCCGGAGCTCCCTGCCTGGTAAACAGACTGGGAGCCCATCCGCCGGAGCTTGACCTGGGCCCCGAAGGCCACCGTTTGAGGTTTGTACTCTTCACCTTAAAAACACATCATCACGGTAGATCACAGCTTATGTTCGGGGGCTCGTGGTCCGTGCTATCGCCAGTAGCGTCACCAAGATTACTCAAGGTGCCCCGTGCGGGGTAGAAAGGGATAGAATGGTTGGGGGTTCAGTGGGCACATCCATATAAGGTGCGTGGTCGTAGGTGACACGCTCACCAGAAAATACGCTAGCAGAAAGTCAATAGAGCTTTTGTAACTCGGAAGGCTCGTTTAGAGATAGAGATGGCACCTAACACGTCCCTTAGCCTTAGTCTTGTGAAAAGCGTCTGTCTCAAGCACACTCAGAGATGACCCCAATTCTCTTTACCACCCACATTTAGGTATTACGTGGTTGAAGTCCTCGTTCGCGGCACAAAAAGAGAGAGAGAGGAGGGGTAACCTGTTCAGCATGGGGCCAAAATGACCTGCGCAAGCGATATGTACCTGCAATCGTCGAAGAGCCGCTTCTTCATGCTTGGTCAATCTCTGAGGCTTCCTAAACTTCCCGTGCGGGTCTATAAAATGAAGCGGTGCATATGTTTGCGACGCAGCAGCACACGAGTTCGCTGAAAACTTCAGCCAACCTTTTATGCGAGAGCAGAGGCATCTTGTCTGGAAAACGGTACACACATCATTGGCCCATGTAGATCATGCGTGATCGAAGGCGTAGTGCACACCTTGACGTTCCCAGTATATCACAGTGGGCAGTTATACACTGATCTTGTACGTGATGTTGTGCCTTTAGAGTTTGTAGTTGTAGAAAATGTAGCTGATCTGTCTCGTACGATGTTGATCACTCCAGCGCCACTCGACAATCTGTGAAGATTGCCCACTCACTTACAGGTGTAGGTGAAGCAGCGTAGGTGAAGCCGCATGTGTGTGTAGGAGATGGAGGAAAAGCAGCATGCTAAGCGGGAAGTTTACCAAACGTGGATGTTTTCCTGTATTTCAAAGCGTAGAGCCGAAGGAGGCACATGAGGTCAGGAACGATGTACCTATAACAGATCAGCAGGTAATCAGATCCAACCGTGTATAGGAGGTTGTGTGCCCTGTATTTCTGGGAGACCATTTCGAATGAGAACTTTAAGGCAGAACTGGAGATATCCTGTTTGCGCGAAATGCGGGGTACCCCTGCAATTATTTGCAGAGAAGGGAACGTACAAGGCATTGGCAATGACTAATGCTTGTGCTGGTGGTAGAGCGGTAGAAGGTATCGCAATTTATTTGCTCAGCTGATGGGTGAAGCGTCACCTTGCTGCTGTGCCACTAAGCGCATTCTTGCGCAAAGCAGCTCCTGAGTGCCAATGGCAAGAGGCGAAAGCAATAAGTTAAGTTATGCTGCACTACAAGCAAGATATATAATCCGTGACTCAAAGACGGCTGTCAGAAACTCTCTAGAGTACGAATATTGGCTGAAGTGCTTATAATATGAATGGATATGATGAAGAAAGGCTGAAATAAGTACAAATAATATGGGCACCAGATCACACAGCCCTATCTGGCGACGGGGAAGCTCAAAACCAAGCTCGAGGATTAACCAGCCGAGCTAGCGAAAGAAACAGCACGGAGCAGACCTCGCCCAGAACCGGCAGAGAACGCATGGTTAATTACCGAGAAATCATATATCATCACCGCTTGGTAAGGGTAAAGTAGCCAGAGGCGAATTAAACATACGATAAACAGCAATCACTTGCGTGGAGACTCCTACAGACGGGGATGTACTACAACCTCGTACTGTACAGTCACTATTATACCGAACCTGATAGCGATAGAAGTTAACACTGCACTGCTTGGGCTCACCTGAAACTCATGCTCTGGGCCTGTCGTGCTAGCATCAGTGCAGGTTAAGCACGAAGAGTGATAACTGCACCAGAGCAGTGAAAGGTCATACTGCTGAGCTCGGACGCCGAATCTTAGTCTTGGGCTGAACCGGTAGCTAAGGCCGCCGGAAAGAAGCAGGCGCTCCTGGCCGATTGCTGAAGAGGAATGAAGCCTACCCCACCCCTGAGCCCAGCTTGGGCAAAAAATAAAGTTGTTTCTCTTCCTCTCTCTTTACTTGTTTGGTTAGATGGTTCGTTGGTTTGTACCAATGAATAAATGGCACGTACCCCCTATGCTGGATTGGCCAAGTCTGATTAGCTAAAAGATAAAAAATTTAAAGCTAAGGGAAAAAGAGAACACAGGGAAAAACAGGAACAAGATGTTTACAATTTTTAAAACTAAAGGACACCAAAATGACTATAACAAACAAGTGTAAATAGATTCTACAGGTACCGCGCAAAGAAAGTACGAGGTGTTATTCATCAGCAGGGCAAACGACCTGTTCCCGAAAAAAATTCAATTCGTTCCAATCAATACGAAAGCTGTCGGAAGTACAGAGCACTGAGTCGCCATAATTGGCTGTAGCGTCGTTATCTGCTCACTGCTACCACCCAACGCACTTCAAATTACCCGCCTTCGCAATGCTGGCACGCCGCCTGTCTGAATCTGCGCCAGTGAGAGTTCGGTTCTTTTTTTGCTTGCTTTTCCTCCCGCACGTGCCGGCTTTGCAGAGCCAAATTTTTAAGTGCTGAGCTCTTTATGGGCTCGTCTTGTCGTCTTAGCTCACTAAGGGTCGATGCGATAGCCAGAATCAGGCACCGCAGCGAGATAACGGTCCCAAGTGTAGCTGTCGTTCCCTGAATCAGGGCGTCTCGCTGAGGCTTCGAAAATTGCGCGGTTTAAACAGTGTAATCATTCAAACCTGGTTAACCGATCGCGCTCAAAATGCATCTCACCATTATTTAGCGCAAAGAAAACTGCACCTACATTTGAGGCACAATCTCTGTGTATAACCGATAGCCCCCACGTTTATGTAGTTACTAGTTTGGAACGCTCCATGGTAGGTTTTTACAATAGTACGCGAAAAAGAGGGCGCGAAAAAATGGCGCGTTGGAAATGCCGCAGAAAGGCTCCAGCCGCGCAATAAAAAATGACGCGTTCGCAATGCCGCAGAAAGCTCCAGCCGAACAAGAAAAAAATGACGCATTCAAAATGACGCTGAAAGGCTCCTGCCGCGCAAGAAAAAATTACGCGTTCCAAATGAAGCAACACATGTCCAAAAAAAGCAAGCGCAAATAAAACAGAACCCCCGCTGGTGCAGTTGCAGGCATAGGGTGTGCGAGAACAGCTGCGGTTGGAAATACGAAATGCATTGGGAGGCAGCCGTGAGTGGATAACGGCGCTGCAGCGCAGCATGTCGAATCCCTGCTCTGCACATCCCACAGTTTTCACATTAGTTTGAACACCTGTAATTTTTTTATTAATATCGTAAAAACCAACCCAACGAGCATTCCGAACTAAATTAACGCGGACGCTGCCGGTTAGTTACGGATATTTTGCCTGAAATATGCCTACAGTTTTTTTTTTGCGCTAAACAAGAGGGATATGTATGACAAGCGCCAGCGGTTCACGAGTTTTTTGAGGCTGAGTATATAGACCGCTTGGATTTTGAAGCCTCTGGGTTACGCCGCAATGACGGAACGCCGAGTGGGTCTAGTTCGGTCAATAAATTCTCTTATCCCCCCAGCGAGCACGCCACGACGAAAAGGCGAGCCCCTAAAGTGCTCTGCACCAAAAAAATGGTTGTTTGCACTCGCTGATTGGAAAGCGTGCTTGCTGAGATGAACCAATGACGTAGTGTTGCTCTGAGCTGAAGTTTACTATAGCATATGCAGTACTTCTTGCAACGAAGAAAAATGTATATAATATATTAAATAAAAATAATTATTAAAAAAGTGTAAATGTAAATATCCCCGTGGCAGAAACCTAATCCCTGTGCCCGAAATGAGAGTAATTTTGAAATTGACATGGAAAGACAAAGGCGTCTGAGGGGAACCTCCAGGCATCGAATTCGGAGAAAGGAGAACCGCTGACAAGAAACAACGAAATATTCAACTGTCTCATCTTTCTGACAAAATAGCACAGTGCTGAATGCGTTATGCGTGCACGGTGGAGGTAGAAATTCACATTGGGCACTCGGCATTCCACGGAAAACCGTCATCATCCTTGTTGGCCGGTGACAGAAATCACCGCCGCTGTTGCGAGCGGTAGAAGGAAAGTTGTAGCTTTATGCCTTTCTTCGTGAAAAGGAATAAAGGGATCCACATAGGAATTCGCCCCGGACGGGCAGCTTTGAGTGGCTAATACAGACCGTTCAAAAAATAGGCAAAACTAGTAATTGAAGCCGAAAATGTTGAAACATACTGCATGCAACTCTATACCTATACATGAGGGTACCTTAGGGTAGGGCAGCAACGCATAACCCTGGTTTTAGGGAAGCATGTTGTGTGGTATCCTTCTTGCTTACGTAATTCACGCAACAAGACGTTGAAATAAGGAAAATAAGAGCCCCATACACGGTACAGCATAAAAGACGCCTATCGAAGTAATTCGCCCCGACAACCACATAAAACGAAAGCTCAGAGACGCACATACGATGTAGCAGTCAACGGAGCCTGATGGGTTACTTCAGATTGTAGTCTGCACAGCAGAACCGGCGTTACTGCCACAAGAAACTTGAGGTTCTGGTTCAGCTGACGACTTTCCATTCAACGTTTTACTTATTCAACGGCGGTCTGTGGGTGCAGTTTCTTGCTGTTAGGCGCACAATGTAACGTCTGCCGTTGTATAAAATCATCGCATTACGAAGTCGTTGCTGCGTCTTGTGTGCGCCATCTTTTGCACAAGGAAGTGACAAGCGGAAAAATTCGGCTCACTTCGCCGAAGAATGTGGATTTGCTAATAGTGCTTCGATACTTAAAATAGAAGAAGCTATCTTGGCGCATACTTAGAAATGTACTATTCCTGTCACTATCGAAAATAATGATCACTCTCCCTCGCACTTTGCTCGGACGTTCACAATCCGCATCAAAACACAGTATTACCCATGCTCTTCACTGTATGTGTCGGGGCCCACCTATGTTTGAGTAGGGGCAGGAAAGCTTCCTGTGAACATTTTTTTGTTTGTGTGTTTTCACGTTCCACCGTGTTTGTTCATATTCCACGATGTGTAGCCGCCTACTAGGCTCTGCAATAACGTCTCTCTTTAATTTCTACCACGCGCACAACAGGTTCAAGTTGCCACACCGGGAGTCCAAACATTCAGGAAAATATTCTTCCACAGGCAGAACACTCCCTCCTGCCCCTACCGTAACTCTTCCCTCCCACCCCCCACCCCAAAGACGCGACTTGTTTTCACTTCAAACAACAGATTTATACTTTTATACCTTGAGAGTAATCTGGCGGGGCGATCGCCCATTAGGATGAACTGGAGGATGTAATGGCGATAAGTATTATTACGAAAGGTGCTGTGTATCTGATCGTGAAGAAAGGTTCTCTTTATGTGAAAGAATTTGTACCCCGTGTTGAAAATTCCGTCGGTGTGAAGAACTGGCCCCAAACTTGACTTCCCTCGATTTAAAAAGTTTGCGACAGGAACGGAAATTGCCTTCACGTTCAGTCGGTGACAAGTGAGTGACTGAGACTGTCATCTCCAAAAGAAAAGAAAGCTCCTGCGTTTTTGCAGCCGCCCATTGCCTCCCACGCAAAGGCCGAGCGCCAAGTAGGTCGGGTAGGTCCGGATACCACGATTGCTTACGAATGCACATGGTGCCTTCCACTGCCACGGTGAAAGCTCAACACGCAACCGCCTGTGGCAGGAAATGCCGCCAGACTGTTTCACCTCTGGCAATGATGCAACGCGGCATGATGGCCGGAGGCCCCGCCAGGTGGACAAGGGTATACGCCCCCCGCAAGGGAAAAGGCAGCGTACTGGGCGTGAATTCTATTTTCAAGTGTCTGCACTCAACCTGGGACGCCTGTACCCAATAAACAAACCGGTGGGTACCGAGAGGTACGTGGATTCGAACCCGGTACCTCCCCCATACGAGGCGACTGCTGTACCTTGGAGACGTCTGTGTGAGGAAGTAGCCATAACTCTGCGTTTTTGGAGGAACATTTTGTCCAAGAAGACGGGCAATTCCTATGGTGGGGCTATATGCCACGAAGAGGAAGAGAAGGTGTGCTAGACGATTCCGGCGAAGAGGACGCTGTGTTCTGAATGGCTCGGCGGTGATTGTGAGCAAAACAGCAGCCTGCGGACCGGACGCCGCTGTTCCACTCAGGGTGCGCGACCATGGTTCCCCTGCGACGGCCCAGAAGGCAACGGCCAGGGAACGACAGCACGGACCAGCGCCCCACGACCTGCCCGCGTTCGAGGAAGTTCCGCCAGCGCGCCGAAGACGCTCCAGCCAACCTGCACCCTCCCGAACAGCTCATCTAACACGTGAGACTGTTGCAGTTGGTCAACTTGACTTCCGTTAAAACGGACTCCTGTTTTTTTTTTAAGTTAGCAGCCCTAGTTAGTTTTCTTTTTCCGTCGCCTTTCCACTCCGCGTGTTCTGCCATAACCCAACCCTATAAAGCGTGCCATGTTCAGTTCTTCTCCATGTTTTGGTGCCCCGTCTCGTTATTCTCCCATCCGAAACGCTGGGGATCATTAGAAGAGCCTGTATTCCATCACATATGGCGTCCGCGACAGGGCTCTTTATTAACTTGACCCGAAGAGCAAACGTCACCTGCAGGAGGATTGGAGAGTTCCAGACGTGACATGGATCTGGACAAACTAGTCCCGCTTGGTACCCAACTGGGTATGAGGGACTCTGAGCTCCGGGAATGGGTGAGGGCAGAGCAAGATCGCATGAGAGCTGAAAGGGCAGCACAACGCGAGGCTAACAAGGCAGCTGCAGAGTTGGAGCACGCGAACCTTCAGCTAAAGTTAAGACTGCAGGAATGTGCCAGGAACAATCCGCAGGGCAACGAAGCGAGCGCATCAGCGGCAGAACCGGCGCCTATCTCCATAAGACCACACAAGTTCATTACCCCGTTTGACGATCGTCGGGACGATCTAGACGCCTACCTCATGAGGTTTGAGAGAAAAGCGCTCGCGCAACAGTGGCCGGAAGATAAATGGGCTGTTGGCCTGAGCATGTGTCTGACTGGAGACGCTCTCACAGTCATCGGGAGAATGACGCCGGAGGACTCTCTGAATTACCAGAAGGTCAAGTTGGCTCATCTCCAGCGATTTCGATTCACTGCTCAGGGCTACAATGACAAGTTCGACCATCCCAAGGCTGAAGATGGAGAACCTGGAGTACAGTTCACGTCCCCCCTGTCAGGATATTTTGATGGGTGGATCGAGACGTCGGGCGTACCAAAGACATTTGAGAGCCTACGCGACAAAATGATCGCCGAGCAGTTCCTGAAGTGCGGCAGCCAGGAACTTGTCGTCTTCAATAAAGAAAGAGACTGCCAGACCATTAACCAAATGGCCGAGGTTTCCGATCGGTTTCTGGAAGCCCAATCTCTATAGAACTTGGGGAAGTTCAAGGAAGACACTCCGACAAACGCAGGCTCGAGTCATACTGATGGCGCTGCAAAGAAAGGATCGACTTGCTTTATTTGTGGTAGAGTTGGACTTCGCGCTCCTGATTGCCGTAGGGCGGAACAAGCTCCAATACGCTCCGAATGCGCCAAACCAGGCCACCAGAGCGAGAACTGCAAATCGAGAGAGCCCCATCCCAAGCAAGTTTCTGCTTGTGTAGTAGTGACATACCGGTAAAGGAGACGAGTTAATCGTCATTACTTGCATATTTCTGATCCCAATCCGCGGAAGAGGTTTGGAAGAGACGCAACTGAACCAGGACGCTCCGCCGACAACTTACCTGTTGTTACCGGTCAGATGTACGGGAAATCCATAACGGTGCTGCGGGACTCAGGAAGCAACGCCGTAATTGTGCGAAAAGAGCTCGTGCCAGATACGTGCATGACAGGTGAAGCCACACCATGTTGTACCTGGACAAGACAACACAGTGCCTCCCACAGGCGTATATGAAGGTCCATACGCCCTATGTTTCAGGCCACGTCCTGGCAAAGTGCATGACTGACCCACTTGATGACTTGGTCTGGGTAACATCCCAGGTGCGCGAGATCCATGCGATCCTGACCCAAACTTCACCCAACAAACACAACAAGCAGATGAGATGAAGAAGATACGTGCGCACCGCCGTAAGCACAGCGACACCAGGACAACAAGCCACCCCGAGTAGTCTCCTTGTGGTCAAGGAAGATAACTTAACAACAAAGAACATCACATTTCGCCTGAGGTGACAAGAGAGGAGATGAAGGCAAGCAATGTGAAGATAGAACTCTGCGTAGGTGCTTTAGGGGCAAGGTAAGGAAATCACATCTCGAAGGGGGCACACCTACCGTAGTTTGTCAAAAAGGACGGCTTCCTGTACCGACGACGCCCAGCTCACATTAGGTCAACAGTACAAACAACTGGTAATTCCAAACCAATTCCGAGACTCTGTGCTCCAGATAGCTCACAACAACACCAGACCCTGCGACAAAGACATTCGGTAGACAACGGAAACAATTCTTCACGAATTCTGCTGGCCGAATTATCTACGCCTGACATTAAGACATTCGTTCAAGTCTTTCAATGTTTGCCGGCGCAATGCTCCAAATCACGAAGTTGGTGTAGTGCCTTTGTAGAAGACGCCGATTTGTGCGACAGCGTTGTCTTACTGACTGACCAGCCTTCGACAAGAATGTCGTAGCCGCCCTTCAGTAAGAGTGCCTACTACTATTGTTAGGACACTGATCCACTATGCAGTGCATTAGGCATAGTGACAACGTTAATGCCGATTTCCTCACTACAGTGAGAACATCCGCGAGTGTTATTTCCCCACTAGTGCGTTTTTCTTGTTGGTGGAGTAGTGAGGATGTGAAAGTGTGTGTCTTCGCTGACAACTTTCTAAAGTGGGGAGGACATGTGAGAAAGTGGCCGTAACTCTGCGTTTCTGAAGAACATTTTGTCCAAGAACACGGCCAATCCCTATGGTGGGTCTATGTGCCACGAAGAGGAAGAGAAGGTGTGCTAGACGATTCCTGCGAATGGAACGGTGTGTTTTGGATGTCTCGCCGGTGATCGTGAGCATGAGAGCAGCCTGCGGACCGGACGCCGCGGTTCCACTACCGGGTGCGCGACCGTGGCTTTCCCTGCGACGGCCTAGAAAGGCAACTGGCCACGGAACTGACAGTACGGACCAATGCCCCACGACCTGCCCACGTTTCGAAGAAGTTCCGCCGGCGCGCCGAAGACTCTCCAGCCAAGCTGCACCCTCCAGAACAGCTCATCCAACACGTGATAATGTTGCAGTTGGCCAACTTGACTTCCGTTAAAACGGACTCATGTTTTTATAGTTAGCAGCCCTAGTTAGTTTTCTTTTTCCGTCACCTTTCCACTCCGCGTGTTCTGCCATAACCCAACCCTATAACGCCTGCCATCTTCAGTTCTTGTCCATGTTCCGTTGCCCTGTCTCGTTATTCTCCCATGCGTAACGCTGGGGATCGTTAGAAGAGCCTGTATTCCATCACAGTCGGTCTGTGCGGTAATTTTTTATCGTCATTTCTGCCCCAGGCAGCACAAAATAAAGAAAAGCTTTCGAGGTACCCCAAACACATTGTATGTGCTTATAATACGAAAGAATACCTTAATTCTACTTCGCGCGTGTGTCGTCTTTGTTCTATGAAGCTAGCCTAAGGAACATCCCTAGCTACTCAGTAAGCAGTTTCTAACGTTTTGCACGGTGCTCGCTATCGAGAAAAGCGGTTTGGCCAAAAACGATGACCATTTTCTGTAAAAAAAGGAAATGTAAACGCGTCCAGGAACGCTTGGTGACAGGGAGGTCGCCTAACCACAACCCCTCATCTAGGTCACTGGCTTTCCGTTTGAGCTCCCGCACCCTGAATAAACGACTAGCTGAAGGTTTTACCATCGACGCCCTTGGCAACTGCACCGGTACATTGATATAGCTGCACCACACCAAGCCCTCCACGTCGTAAAAGTATTCAAGGACAAAGGTGAATATTCTCTACACTTGTGTTTTATGATACAGCTGTGACATCAAAAAGGACCATGGAGACGTGCAACAATATGCGCAGCTGTTGGTAGAGAACATTGCAGGTTCATGGCAACTGTTTAAATGTGCTTAAATGCTATGCTACAGGCCGGCAGAAAACTTTCAGTTTCCGTATACTGGTTTGGCTCTTTCGTCTACCGCGGCTGAGCTTTACGGCTCGTACAACACGTCGGACGTTCTTTTCTTCCAACCAAAAGAGAACGCAAAGGTAACTGGGTGCTCTTGGTCGCAATTATTTTAATTGCCAGATTGATTCCTAAGAATGGCTACCCTGTTATACCAAGCAAAGGTAAAAAGTTTACAGCCCACCAAACTCTTAATTTTTATCGAGGTGAAGCATACTACACCATAAAAAAATTTAACTCTGTTAGTAATCACAAGAAACTGCCCATAACAAAGCCCACGAACTAAGTATCTTCTCGCCATTTAATAAAAACGCATATTTAGATATCGCGCTATGCTCTGTTGTAGAAAAAACGCGGTTAGTTTTGGCAGAACCCAAAGAGTAGGTGCACTTTAGTTAGGAAGCGGCAGGTGCCTCGCTCTTTATGGAATAGGGTCCACACTTTGGACACGTGATCGGTAGTAGAATAAAAGTTTATCGTGCGCTCGAGCCGGCTTACTTACTTATTTATTCTGTGTGATGTGCCCTGAGAATCATTCAGCACTTCGCTTTCAATTGGTGCGTTGCCACAAATTTCTTAGGTGTCATTTCAGGAGCCCAACGACCGTGTTTGGGGCAGCTTTACCGAAAGCTGGTAATAAAAACCTACATCCTCTATCATTTGTTTATTGGTCGAGGATGCGCGCCCGTAAGAAAAAAAAAGTTATGAACCTCGTTGTCTAATAACGATGGTTGAGCGCGAAGCAGTCTCGCGAGGAATTCCTACGTTTTCCTCTGAGCTTGGACTTCGACTCGTGCAGGTTTGACGTTAAATTGCATGCACTACAGACTTCAGAGCACAGCGGCTTTGACTGTGACATTTCGCCACTTTAGTTCGCATGACGAAAGCTTCGCCTTCAAGCAGCGTCGTCGTTAAGGAAAGTGTGCATCAATTTTCTCTCTTATTTTTCACGTCCTTGCACCCCTTCTCCAAATCCATTCTGTTTTGACTGTTTTGCAATAGCGAAATCGGTGAATCGCGGCTTCATAACGTAAGGTACGCACGTTTCACCCACATCACACGAAGCATTTTTTTCTTCACTTCATCCTCAATTATGATCATCATCGTCATAGAAAGTTGTCGTTCCTGCAGCGTGTTTTGGGCAGACTGCTCGCGACGAAACGGATAAGCTGAAATGTTTTAATACACCATAAAGGCGATAGGCACAAATACATCAAAACGTTAGTTGGCTTTTAGACGTTTATTCAGGAAACGGTAGAGTGGAGGAGAGAGAAAGGCTTAGAAGTGGTGGGTGGCCATCCTTTTCCGCTAGGCCGCACTCGGTCGCCGCCTCCTTCGCCCTAGAGATCAGGGCTTCCTTGTCCTTGAGCTGGCAACTACGAAAAGCGCTCTCCCATTGCTCAATGGAAGGAGATCAGGTGGTCGGGGGTTACGTGGGCACATCCATACCAGGTGTGGGGTCGTGCTGGGAGTGTCGCAGCGTGAGCAGTTCGGTGCATTGAAGGTGGGGGAGATGCGGTGGAAGGCGACATGGTTGTGGTGAGTGTGAGTTCGAAATCTTCGCCAGATGCGGGCGACGGAAGCGAATATCGAAGGGTGAGGAGAGGATAAGTGTGTCCGGAGGTCCTGTAGTAGTCGATGATGGCGGTGTACGTTTGTGGGGATGAGGGGGGGTCAGACAAGGTGGACCGTGGACGAGGTTGGGTGGCAGGCCTCGTCTGGAAGTGCCCGGTTAAGGATATCGTGGCCCGTGGAGGGAGCCACTTCGTATGCAGGGAGGGTTGTTCGGCTTAGTTTCCCCAGTAGACTGGAAGCTTGGACGTCCTGTGTTCTTCGGCGTGCTCCTCTCCCGCGCTGTGAAACGTTTTTCAAAACTGGTGCCCCCACCATGTGGGTAATAGATAGAGTGCAACTTTGGGACAGGATGTGTTGTGCAGGGTGGAAACTGTGCCTTGAGCGTAGCGTTGGCATGCGGCTTGACAGTCCGTGAGCACCCAGGTAGTTCGAGTGGTAGCGTTTTACGATGGAGAGGGCTATAGCGGCTTCTTACGTGTTCATTGATGCTGCTTGTAGTGTGAAAGCAGTGAGGGTGGTGGCGTAGGAGCGCACACCGGCAGCTACGTGTGCTCGTTGGGGGGGTGGGAAGTGGCGTCGGTGTAGAGGGTGGTTGATTCACAGCGGCATTTTCAAGAGGGAGGAGAAAGCGATTCTTTTGTCGTACAATATTGTACATGAGGAACATATGGCATGGAATGAGAAACACCCGAATGTTCGCGCGTAGACCAGTGGATATCAGTTGGGGGTATCAGGAGTCTGCGCTACATCTCGACCGATCTTATGCAGCAGGTGTCGGCCCGTTGGGGTGTGCTGCAGTCGTTGCAACTAGTTGTTTATGTGTCCTCCAATAATTCCGTGAGAGTGTATCGAGGCCCAGTTGCTGTAGCCATTCGGTCTATGTGTAAATGGGCAATCCAAGCATTGTCTTGTAGGGTTTTCGAATTCGAATGTCAATTTTGACCTGTTCCGCTTGAGGGCGAGGTATGGAGCTACGTATGTGATTCGACTGGTTAGCATTGCTCGGAGAAAGCGGCAGGTTTCCACTTCTTTGACAACGGGTATTCTCGAACAGGTTCGTCGGATCAGGTGTGTTAGTTGCTGCACAATATTTTGTAGTCTGGGGATATGCAGCCCCTGAGCCGTCGTGCTTGCAGCGAAATTGAAGAATGTGCAGTGTCTTGCAGTGGTGATCAGAAGGCCGGCAATGATATTGTGGGGTCCAGTGTCGAGTTTTATGGTCTTCCTCGGGTCCTGTCTCGGAGAAAGAGGAGGGCAGATTTGGATGGAGCACATGAGAGGCGGCACTACGGAGCTAATTCGAGGTGACGTCGACTGGTTGCTGTACATTGTGCTGCTGGTAACTGGGGAGACAGCGTCATTCCAGACCATGAGATCATCAGTATATAGTGCATGATTTATGTCAGCTACCTGTGCAAATTGCGCCGTTGCATATTCAACAAACATAGATGCCTTAGCGAGCTATATTAGGTCATCTTCGTGCTGAAATTTATATTGTTCGTCTTGAAGGTTACTTCTTAAGAGCGTCTTTTCTGAATCACTCACGCGTCTGTTTTGATTGGTAACATTGTTCTGGCCACCTAACACGCACTCTCCGTTTAGGAGAAATCGCATTTTTCTTGGAAGGCTTCTGAATTTTGTCCTATATACATACACGCTCCATGTAGGAATATAATTCCCAAATTTCCGTGTGCTGTGAGCTTTTAATGTAAGAAAAACGTTTTTTTCTGAACAATTACAGGATTTCCCGCACAATATATTCCAAACGCCAGTGAACATAATCCAACGACCAGTGAATATAATCCAGGCACCAACCAATATAATCTAGGCGCCAACCAATATAATCCAGGCGCCAACCAATATAATCCAGGACCCACGCAGTGCACAACACATGACAGCGCTTTGTAATTTAGTTCGCAGCCACTAAAAATCCGGGCGCACTGTATTTTCTTCGAAGTGAGATGAACTAGGTTACGTGAACACTTTAACCAGACGACCTAAGAACTGCGTAATAAAAGAGTCACGTGACTGTCCAGCACTCTCGCCTAATTATTATACTGAATATGAGGATGGTGTCATGGGTATGAATTATCGAATTTAAATTTATGGCCCGAAATTTTCATGGAAACTGCCGCAATGCCTAACTCTCGAAACCCTATACGGGCCCGAACGTGGGACAGACAGGTGGCGCTGCTGGAGCCGTTCAACAGCGCCACCCGCGGGTGAAAATCGCAGAAATGGTCGGGACATGCCCTCGCGTGTAGGTGCGGAGAACGCGTGTTTTCGTGTTGTGTAAAGGGGCAACCTCTCGTTACCGTGATGATGTTAGTCGTACGAAACTCACATTTTTTGTCGTGAAATTAGGTCCGGGGGACACGCGTTCGGTTTAATTACTTGCCTAATAGAGGTATTATTTCATTATTCCTTAATCAATGATTTGGTTAAACGTCAAAATGGGCTTGTCCAAAGGTCAACCAGGCTTGTGGGGTACCAAATTTATGGTCTCGATAAAGGGCATCACGTGGGACAAATAAAATATTGCTCCCTGCTTATAGTCATGAGCTAGTCACGTGAGTCATAGATTGTGTTAAATGTCGGAGTAATGCCACAGGGGCTTGTGAGGTATCAAATTAAAGGTATCGATAAGTGGTATCACGTGGGACAAATACAAAATAGCTTCCCGGTTGCACTCATGAGAGTCACGTGAGCCCTAGATTGTGTAAAAGTCAAATTGATGGCACTAGGGCTGGTGAGGTATCAAATTAAAGGTCTCAATGGTGGGAATCCCGTGCAACAATTTCAAACGTTTCTTCCTAGTTAGTCATGATATTATTCACTTGATTCACAAAATCGTATAAATGTCAAAGCGACGCCACTATGGCTTTTAAGGAATCAAATTAAAGGTCTCTATGAGGGGAATCACGTGGGACAAATTAAACATCGCGTCCTCGTTATAGTCACGAGATAGTCACGTGAGGCATAGATTACAATTAAAGTCAATGTGATGGCACTAGGGCTTGTGGGACATCAAATTAAACGTCTTGATATGGGGAGTCACGTGGGACAAAGTAAAAATTGCTTCCTGGTTATAGTCATGTATAACCAAGTGAGTCATAGATTGGGTAAAAATCAACTTTATGACGCTGGGCTTGTGAGGTATCAAAGTAAAGGTCTCGATGAGGAAAATCGGGTGCCACAATTTAAAAATTTCGTTTTGGTTATAGTCATGAAATGGTCCCGTAAGTCACAGATTACATTAAAGTAAATGTGAGGCCACTAGGGCTAGTGGGGTATGAAAATAAAGGTCTCGATGCGGGGAATCACGTGGCGCAAATTAGAAATTGCTTCATGGTTATAGTCATGGGTTAGTTACGTGAGTCAAAAAATCGGTTAAATGTCAATGTGACGCCACTAGCGCTTGTGAGATATCAAATTAAAGGTCTCGATGAGGGGAGTCACGTAGGGCAAACTAAAAATTGCTTCCTGGTTATGGTCATGAGACAGTTAAGTGAGTCATAGATTGAGTCAAAAGTCAACTTGATGCCGCTAGGGCTTGTGAGGTATCAAATTAAAGGTCTCGATGAGGGGAGTCACTTGGGACAAATTAAAAATAGATTCCTGGTTATAGTCATAAGATAGTCACGTTAGTCATAAATTGAGTCAAAACTCAACTTGATGCCACTGGGCTTGTTAGGTATCAAAATAGAGCACGCTACGAGGGGAAAGACGTGGCACAAATTGAAAATAGCTTCCTGATTATAGTCATGACACAGGCATGTGAGTGATAGACTACATTAAATGTCAGTGTGATGGAACTAGGGCTTGTGAGGTATCCAATTAAAAATCTCAATGAGGGGAGTCACGTGGGAAAACTTAAAAATAGCTTCCTGGTTAGAGTCATGAGATAGTCACGTGAGTCTATGTTTTCGTCAAAAGTCAAGGTGATGCCACCAGGCCTTGTGGGGTATCAAAATAAAGGACGCTATGAGGGGATAGACGTGGCACATATTAAAAATAGCTTCCTGGTTATAGTCATGAGATAGTTACGTGAGTCATAGATTGCTAAAAGTCAAAGTTATGTCACTATGGCTTGTGAGATATCAAATTAAAGATCTCAATGAGGCGAGTCGCGTGGGACAAATTAAAAAAAGCTTCCCAGTTAGATTATTGAGATAGTCACGTGAATTATAGATTACGTTAAGCGTCAATTTAATGCCACTAGGGCTTGTGGGGTATCAAAATAAAGTTCTCGATGAGGGGAATCACGTGGGACAATGTAAAAATTGCTTGATAGTTCTTGATAGTTGGACAGTAACATGAGTGATAGATTAAAAGTCAATGCAATGCCTCTATTGCTTGTGAGCTATCAAAATAAATGTCTTGATGAGAGGAGTCATGTGGGAAAAATTAAAAATTGCTTCCTGGTTATAGTCATCAGATTGCAGCGTGAGTCATAGATTACATTAAAAGTCAATTTGATGCCACTAGGTCTTCTGAGGTATCAAAACAAGGGACTCGATTAGGGGAATCGCGCGGGACAAATGAAAAATTGCTTCCTGGTGACAGTCATGAGATAGTCACGTGAGTCATAGATAATGTTAAAATTCAATGTGACGCAACTAGGGCTTGTGAGGTATCAAATTAAAGGCCACGATGAGGGGAATCAAGTGGAAAAAAATTAAAAATTGCTTCCTGGTTATAGTCATGAGATGGTCACGTGAGTCACAAAAAGGGTTGAACATCAAAATTATGCCACTAGGGCTTGTGAGGTATCACAATAGAGGACGCTATGAGGGGAAGACATACAACAAATTAAAAATTCCTTCATGGTTATGATAGTGAGATTGTTACGTGAGTCATAAATGGGGTAAATGTCAAAGTCACGCCGCTAGTACTTGTGAGGTATGAAATTAAATTTTTCAATGAGGGAATCACGTTGGACAAATTGAATATTGCTTCCTGTTTATACGCATGAGATGGACTCGTGAGTCATACATTGGGTTAAAAGTCAAAGTGAAGCCTTAGACCTTGTTATAGGCCGCCCGAATGTAAGAAGAAAGTTATGTATGCGGAAAGAGGCTTATGATGGGTTAAAAAATTGTTAATTAGATATCTTATGATGCCGCGTTATTCCTACGGATGATTAATCAGTCACGTGACTTACCATGACTGGTATTTTTCCCCAAAAAAGCATCATAGGTATCAAGTGATTGCCATTCAATTGCTTGTTAGCGGTATATGCAAAAAAATCGTCATTGCAAGCATTATTCCCAAAGATGTAGCATCATTTCCAAGTGTCATGATTTAGTCACGTGACTCATCATGAGGTTAATTGCCTCACGAAGATTGGCATCATGGGTATGAAAAGAACAATGTTGAATTGCTTGTTTACATGATGCGCAAAAACTTATTGTCATATAGAACATGTTTCCTTTTGATGGCGCATGACTCCCATGGTTCATGAATTGGTCACGTGACTTACTATGAGGTTGAATACACGACGAGTATTGGCATCATGGGTGTCAAATAAACCCTGTTTAATCCCTTGTATTTGAGATGTGTATGAATATCCTTTCATGGTGAATATGATTCCTTAAGATGACGAATGACTCCAATGGACCATGAATTAGTCACCTGACTTACTATGAGCTGTATTACATCACGAGTGCTGGCATAATGGGTGTCAAAAAAAGCCTGTCGAATTGCTGGTTTTATTCATCTGCGGAAAAGGCCTGTTATTGTCAATATGTTGCCTCAGAACTCGCCTCACCCCAATTGATCATGAAATATTTATGCGAGTTGTAAGGTTTATTATACCACGAGTAATCACATCATAGGTATGAAATAAATGCTGTTGAATTGCTGCTTGCGTGAACATCAAGTTTTTTTCCTTGTTGTGCACGTGATTGTGGATGATATAGCAGGGTTCGTAATTATCATAAATATGTAATGTGACATACCATGAGGCTGAGGACGTAACGCGTAGTGTCACCGTATATATCTTATATAATGCTTTTGAATCGCTTCTTCACGTGATTTGCGAATACACGCTTTTTTTATAGTGCGTGATTGCAGGCACATCAATTTGAAAGCACAACGGAGGGCGTGGTTTCGCAAATGCTGAAAACATATAGGTGTGATACTCTTCGTGACAGTTCTGTCATGACTAGGCAGTATATTTATATATATATTTATAAATATATATATATATATATATATATATAGTGAGACCAGTGGTAGCCTCGTTTGTAGAAGGCCGGAACGGTGATTGCAATGCCCCAGTGAAAGGAATCGGTGAGTTCGCGTTCACCACACTGGCAACGCAGCACCCCACAACCGTGTCGGACGTGATCTCCACTTGTAAGCGTCTCGACCAACTACAGTCCGTCCGCCTTCGTCAGACACGGCTCCTACCCACTATCTGGGAAATGAAGACCTGCGTGCCTTGATACGCTCAATAATTCGCGAGGAGATGCACGCCAATATTTCCCAGTGCACACACTGTGTCCGTGAAGCTCCTTCTGTGCCTGGCCTACGGGATATTGTTAAGGAGGAGCTCGCGGCTATGCCCGTACTTCCGCCTCCCACCCAACCTGTTGCTGTGGCAACGCCATCCTACTCGGATATGGCTGGTCGGCATCCTCTACCGATCAGTCCCATTACGACACAGGCCCCGCCCGGCTATGTGGCCGCCATGCCTCGATTGCATACCACGCCGACTTATTTCCCGCCACACCACGACCCCAACGTTGGCCGGCCAGTCTGCTATTATTGTGGCATCCGGGGCCACATCTCCGGATTTTGTCGAAGGCGCCAACGTGACGAACGACGCGGCTACGCAGCCTACGAACGCGATTATGTACGTCCGAATTACTTCGACTACGTGCATCGTACGCACCCGTCTTTCTCACGCCGTTCACCATCGCCACCTGAGCCACCAACCGAATTTTCTCGTAGACCGCGCGATACGCGACGCCGCTCACCATCGACAGGCGTCGGGCGCTGTCAGCCCTTCGGCCTGCGACCTACGTCACCGACCAGCACTCGGAAAACTAGTTAATGCAGTTTTGGGAGGGGAAACTGCGTCACGTGGGAAACTTACCATGCCTCCGGAGCGTCTATCGAACATGTTGTCAGTTTTGGTTGAAGGTGTTTGTGTAGATGCCCTTATTGACACTGGTGCCAGTATTTCGGTGATAAGTATGGAATTGTGTGCCCGACTACGCAAGGTTCGAACACCCTACAGTGGACCTTTTTTCATGGCGCCAATAGCAGCACGATCAGGCCATCCGGACAGTGCACGGTACGAATTTCAGTCGGTCAACTTCGTCATCACGTTCAGTGTGCAGTGTTGTCACCGTGTGCCCATCACCTTATCTTGGGCTGGGACTTCTTGTCATCCGCATCCGCCGTCATTTCGTGCCAGCAACCGCAAATTGAACTCGCAGATACGGAGGACACCAACATTCTGGAAGAAAAACCACGACTGAATTTGACAGCAAGCGCCGATTACGTTTTATACCCGGGCCACGATACAGTCCTTTCAGTTCACTAAATCCAAATTCGTGACGGCAATGCGTTAATCGTTCCTTCTGCGCCTTTTATTCCCCAAGGAATCATTATCGCGACCTGCTTTGTCCGTTTTGCACGTGGGTCTGCGCCGCTCATTGTTACAACTATCACTTCTGAGACGATACTCCTCCCTGAAGGCACCACGCTCGCTTCCGTTGTGGCTGATGACAGTCTGTCACTGTTTCCCTCTGCTCTGTGTCTTCCGTTTCCCTGTCTTCAGATGCCGGGCCCTCACGTCCCACCCTAGCAACCACGATTAGCGAAGACCTCACGGCGTTCGAAACGAGACTCCTACTTGAGCCGCTCGAAAAACACAAAAAGTCACTTGACTGCATCTACACCAACCTTGGACAGACGTCTGTTGCAGAGCATCGTATTGAGACAAATGGGACTCACATTGTTCGCCGCCGCCCGTACCGTGTGTCGTCGTCGGAACGGAAAGTCATAGAAGAAAACGTCGCGGACATGCTTCAACGAAACGTTATTCGACCTTCCTCGAGCCCGTGGTCTTCTCCTGTTGTTCTGGTGAGGAAAAAAGATGGTTCCGTACGCTTTTGCGGGGACTATCGGGCTTTGAATAGGATTACCCGGAAGGATGTGTATCCGATGCCGCGCATAGAGGACGCGCTGGACCGTCGACAAGGAGCTGAATGTTTCTCTAGTCTGGACCTGCGATCTGGCTACTGGCAGATCCCCATGCGCGAGTCTGACAAAGAGAAAACGGCGTTTGCGACTCCAGACGGCTGGTACGAATTTAACGTAATGCCTTTTGGCTTATGCAATGCCCCAGCCACATTTCAGCGCATGATAGATACGGTCCTTCGCGGCCTTCAATGGAAAACATGCCTGTGTTACCTTGACGACATCGTCATCTTTTCGTCAAGTTTTGTGGAATATCTGCAGCGTCTGGACGAGGTGTTGACTTGCCTGGCAAAGGCTGGTCTGACTCTGAACACCAAGAAATGTCGTTTTGCTGGCAAATCGATAAAGGTTCTTGGTCACGTCGTCAGTAAAGATGGCATACGCCCCGACCCAGACAAAATTTCTGCTGTACCCAATTTTCCTCGACCTCAGCAACAAAAAGCGCTGCGTAGATTTCTCGGCCTGGCGTCCTATTTTCGCCGTTTTGTCCGCAATTTTACTACTCTCGCTGCACCTCTGAACCAGCTATTAAATTCTGATACCCCCTTCGACTGGAGTGATGGCTGCGAAAAGGCCTTCCAAGACCTGAAGCATGCGCTTACTTCCGGACCTGTGTTATGCCACTTTGATGAAACGAGACCGGCGATCCTCCCCACCGACGCTAGTGGGCATGGCATTGGCGCCGTTCTGTTGCAGCGCGATGATTACCACCGCGAGAGGGTTGTTGCTTATGCCAGCCGCTCTCTAACACGAGCGGAGAAGAATTATACAATAACGGAAAAGGAGTGTCTGGCCGTTGTGTTGTCTGTGCAAAAGTTTCCGCCATATCTCTACGGCCGACATTTCACCGTCGTCACAGACCATCACGCTCTGTGCTGGCTGTCTTCATTGAAAAACTTGTCGGGACGCCTGGGACGCTGGATTCTGCGATTGCAAGAGTACGACTCTACAGTTACCTACAAGTCCGGACTCAAGCATGTAGACGCAGACGCACTCTCGCGGTGCCCGCTGATGCCGTCTTCAAACGACATGGCGTCACTTTCTCATACACCGCCATCATCAGTTGCACCTGTCGACTATGCACCGGCTGACGACCGCCGCGACTTGGTCGATCATCAACGAGCAGACAGTTACTGCCAGAAAACAATGGATCGGCTCTCTGGTTCGACACGCCCACCGAATAGCCGCCTACGTCGCGAACTGCGGCAGTTCCAGCTCATAGACGGTGCACTGTATCGCAGAAACCACCACCCAAATGGCGCCACATGGGTCCCAGTTGTGCCTCGTTCTCTCCGGAGTCGCGTCTTGCAAGCTTTTCATGACGACGCCAGCGCCGGCCACCTTGACTTTCAAAAGACGTGCGACCGCATTCGAGGTCGCTTCTTTTGGCCAGGACTCTCGACCAGTGTGGTGAAATACGTCGCATCCTGTTCACCCTGTCAGCACCGCAAGCGCTCTATGGCACCCCCTGTCAGTCTCTTCCAGCCTGTTGCTTGTCCAACTACGCCGTTTGAAGTGGTCGGTATTGATTTGTATGGGCCCTTACCGACGACGTCCACTGGTCACCGCTGGATCGTCACGGCCGTTGATCACTTGACTCGCTACGTGGAGACAGCGCCACTTCCCTCGGCTAGCGCTGGCGACGTCGCTGCCTTCTTTTTGCGACACATCCTGCTACGACATGGAGCCCCTCGCGTACTGTTAAGTGACCGCGGCAAGATGTTTCTATCTGAGATCCTTGCCGAAATACTTCGTGCCTCTAATACCTCCCACAAAATGATATCAAGCTACCATCCACAAACGAACGGGCTCACCGAACGTTTTCACCGCACGCTTTCTGACATGATATCAATTTACATACGACCTGACCACAGAAATTGGGACGCTATATTACCTTCGGTCACCTTTGCCTATAACACGGCAGTTCAAAGCACTACAAGATACGCGCCTTTCCTACCTTGTCTACGGCCGTCGTCCATCGCACGTGCTTGATACCTGTTTCTTTACCGCTCCTGTGTCCGCTTCTGCATCGTTCCCGGAACAATTCGTGTCTCGCATCGACCACTGTCGGCGACTGGCTCGCATGCGCACAGAAGCAAGACAACAAGACCGCAAAGAACGCTACGACGCTGTTCGCCGGTCCGTTTCTTTCCGACCTGGTGACGAAGTCTTGGTCTGGACACCGGTTCGCTCTCCAGGCCTCTGCGAAAAATTCCTACACCGGTTCCTTGGTCCTTACAAGGTTCTTGAGGCTACCTCTCTGGTGAACTATCGCGTCACCCCCATTTGTGGAAGTTCGGACCGCCGTAATCGTGGCACGGAGATGCCCACGTTTCCCGCCTCAATGCGTTCCACCGGCGTAATCCGCAGTAAAACGCGACCACGCGGCCGCTCTCGCACCGGGGGGAAAATATTGTGACACCAGTGGTAGCCTCGTTTGTAGAAGATCGGAATGGTGATTGCAATGTCCCAGTGGAATGCAATCTTCACTGGCGCTCGTTTCGGCCACGGCTTCTTCATGTCTGTATAAACTCATCATCACCGATTCTTCTACCTTCTCGAACTATTATCATCGGTAACCTGGTTCGGTCGCCATCTTGCCGCCTTGCAGCTCGGCCTGCGAATGAAGCGGTTTGCGCGTACTGGTCTGGCTCGCCTACCATCGGCCTTACTAATATATATATATATATATATATATATATATATATACCAAGGTAGCTTGAGAGAGTTCAACGCTGGTCATCAACTCTTCACCTGTTGTAGACGCTCGTGCCGCGGCCCGGAGGTTAAAAGGATGGTCCCTTTCACCCCAATTAGCCTGAGTGGCGCTGGCTACCACCCCCAAAAAACAGGAAAATAATACCTTAAATAAAATACCCGACAGAGTGGAGGGGAGAACCGCTCCGACGGTAGCGTAGCCGTCATTGCACCAGACTCATATTGTGTAGGTCAAAGGTTCGGGTGCCGCCTGGCGGGTGTGTATTTTTCTACTTTTCTTGACAACAAAAATTGAATCTATGTGACGCTAATAAATCACTTACCACATTTCCCCTTTGCTATGGTTGACAATTTGTTGCAAGAGATTTTCGTTACTGCATGATATTTTTATTGGTGGCCTCTTTATCCAAGCGACGCTGTTTCAACCTCTTGCAAATGTAAACTATAGGATCAGCTTATTCTTCCTTGAGTTGCCAAGATTGCGTAGTTTAGAAAGTAGCAATTATAAGACAAACAACACTACCATTTGAAAAGCCTGGGATAAAAACATGCCAAGGGGTTCACCGAAGACTGCTGCTTTCCTTCAGGCTGAAGAAAACGTGCAAATAAATCTAAAACGGAGGTGAACATGCACCAATGGCTTCATTCGGTGCGCGTAGGCTATTTGGAACATTAAAACAGATGAGGCTGCGATCTTCTCGAAAAATATGAAATGTTTTTTTCTGACTGTGTCTTTATAAGTATTTTTTAGCACAGAGTGGTCGCGGTCAAAGGTTGAGAAAACGAAACGAGAAATGTGGATCACGCAAGCTCCAATGGCGAATATACAGGACCTGTTTTGCTGGGGTGAAATGTAAAAGAAATACGTGAATAAAAGCCGTGGACATCCGCACTAAGAATGATTCGATAAGGTTTTCACTACAATAAAATTTCAAGTAAAAAGTAGAGGCAACTCCGATGCTGCTCCAATGATTTAGGTAACAGCATCGAGATATGGCACTTTGGAGTTAGGGGGAAGACGGCAGGAACGAGCTTCGCCATGTTCGCTCTGCTTTCCCTGAAGGGATCGGGCCCTCGAGCCTTCCGGTAGTTGGTGGAGATGAGTAGGATTTCTGCAGTTTTCTTGCCATACATGATGTGCCTTTAACTTCAACAATGCTATGTACCTCTGTCAACGTATAACTACCTCTATGTACAATGATAAAGAATGGATTTATATGGTTTGCATCAATGACGGGTTCACCAGTGTTTGTGTAACAATTTCACGAGGCTGACTTCGGCTAAGTCACAGCACGTGGCATTATTTTATGACACTATATAAAAAGGCATGGCTCAAAACAAAGAGGCACGTTAGGTGTTTAAACAAAAAATATTCTTTAGTGAAACAGACTGCTGTTCAGGGCAAATTTCCGTTGTTGACAGCACGTACATTACTAACAAATATTGACAAACGATGACGGTACTGAGGTGTAATTACTAATCTGTTCATTACAAAGCAGTATATCTCTAAACCCCCGCCTCCTACTTTTCATTCCGGAAAAGCCGATTTACTCGCTGCCATCTAGGGCGCTTCCTCGCCAGCGTGACCGCTCTTTGACAACTATTTTCCAATCGTTTCCACGGATGCCTTTTTGACACGTCGCGCCATCGTTTGATAACGGCGGTTGATTGCGAAGAATAAACAAATGCGCAGATATGTGTAAGAAGGTCCTACACCCTCAGCCATCCCTAAACCTGTAGCCACTGTGGTTTCAGCTCAAAATTTACCTCGTCCATCAGCTGCCAAACTTTTTCGGTTGAAGAGCGACTTTCCAGTTGGAATGCCGACGTGAGCCCCTAACTGCTCTTCAGTTGGGAAGGCGTTCGGAGCGACATTTTCGCAGGTGTCTCTTTCTCCTAAGTATGCACCACAAAGGTTAGGGAGTGGAAGAAGGGAGCACGCACGCACAGCTGTGAAGCCGCTACCGATGAAATGCCGGTTGGGGTCGTGGATGATGTAAACGTCTATGTCTCACGGCTCCATCGGACGTGTCCCCGGTCCTTGTTAATCGAGTGGTACGCGTTTGGGTTAATGTATTACACATACAGTTAGGATGCCTGCGAAGGGGAGGGGAAACGAACAGCCACATGACTGTACGCGAGAAAATAGCTCAAAGGCTGCCAGTGTTGAAATTGTTATGGAACGCACGCATTTCTTTCGCTTGGAAGAAGTACACCGGGAATTCAAGAAGGGTCGGCACGAAGGGAAGCGCGACTGGACGCAAGAACAACGGAAAGCTTCTGCCACCGCCATTACCGCCTAAGTGCCAGCTCGCCGGGTAGCGGAGAATCTATACCGAATGAACACCAACTTGACAGTTTAAAAAACTCCGGTGTAATCGAATATCACAAGTTCAGATTAAGGTCTTTTAAAAGGGTATTTTCCAGCCCTTTTTTCACTTTTAAGCACGCGCAAATGGCCGGGGACTAGGTTTTTATTACAACTGCGCGCGCAGACATGCGTGCAGAGGATAATAATTTTGCGTCCTTGTAACGCACAGAAGTACCCCCGCTGTGTGGTGTTGCGCTTGCAGGGTCGCCTGCCCACCTGTGCTGTGTGACCGGTCATCGTTGATCATTCTTGGCTACATCATTCGAGGACGTAACGTCATTACGGAACAAAGCTCTGCAACTATGAGTGCACCGGAAAGACTAAAAAAGAGGGGACCCCCATTTCGGCCTGTTGACGCGCCACCAGCCAAACGAGCAAGTATCTCCCATGTAGACCGGTCGCGTATTGTAGATGCCACTCGTTGAGGTGGGGATTTAAAAAAGATAGCCAAGGCCCTCGAAATAAACATCAAGACTGAGATCGGTAGCGGCGACCGACCGAGAAACACCGAAGAAGAAAGTTGGCTCTACCCCGAAGCTTGGAAGTGACGTTATGGCGGTGGTGAAGGACATTAAAGATAGAAACCCTACCTACACACTCAATCAAATTCAAGAAGCCGTCCAAGAGGCCTTGACTGGGCTGAGAATTACCACCAGCAGCATCGACCCATTTCTCGATGCACATACCTACACCATCAAAAAGGTGAAGCCGCAACCTATGGACCGCAACCCTACAGACGTCAAGGAGAACCGTAAAAAATAAGCCCACTAACTGCGAACCGATGGGCAGCAAGTGAGGCGGCATTATCTGGACGAGACCAATTACAACGTATGGTGCTGTCGTAGCTTTGGACGCGCGAGAAAAGGAGAGCCAGCAGTTCACACTACGACTGCAATTAAAGGGGCAAATCTGAACATTATGGCTTGCATGTCGGCTAGTGGTATCCTCCACTGGAACATGGTGGACAAAGTGCACTGGTCGTGTTCAACGACTACCTCTCTGAAGTATCGACCCTTACGCAGAATACGGAGCCAGACCACGAGTATGTCTTTGTGTTCGACAACGCCCCTGCCAACAGCTGAGCTGAACAGACGACACTCGTCAGCTCCAGGCATTCTCTGAAGTTCAAACTGGGCGTCAAATCACTTCTCAGCGAGCAGCGGGACGCCATGCTGTCAACGCCCCATGGACAAACCAAACAACAGCACAGGCGCTCACTGCTGCGCTGCGCCGCAGAGCGTTCGATGGTGCAGATCGATACGGCCGATTGCGAAGCTTACGATCGGCAGTTTTACTTTCTTCCGGGCGGCTTTGCGCAAGGAGAACATATGAGGAGCGAGTTTGTCACCACTCGATTGCGTGTGTCCAAGGCACCAGATTAACATGACGGGCCCAGAAAGGAAAAGTAATTTCAAGAACAAATTTTGTGTTTTTGCCAACTATTAGGTTCCTACCACGCACGAAGGACCCGTTAAGCTGGACGCACACCAAGGACTGCACGAAAGAAACCACGCTTGTTTGTGATTTCTGAAGAAGCACACTGCCTAGCTAATTAGCTGAATAAACCTTCGAAGGACCCAAGCTTTCTTCTGGTGGAAAAACATGCATCTGTGTCGCTCCCGAGTCTTAAACATATTACTGTTAGAGCAAAATACCATCCCAATACTCTCAGCCACCAAGGTCACTACAGAAGTCTCGTTGGGCCATTTGACGTCCGTGTTGATACCTCCTGGATGCACAACGGACGTATCATTCGTTACTACGGGCGTAAAACCAATAGCTGGGCATGCACGCCCCCCTCCTCCTTCCCTATTCGCCACTACAAAGCGCATATACCGCATATGCACGCCTATACCGGCAACCAGCCATGTGCGCGTGCTTAGAAGTGACAAAGGGCTGGAAAATACCCTTCTGCAAGACCATAATCTGACCATGTGACATTAAATTACACCGGAGTTTTTTAAACAGAAACGTTGGTGTTCATCCGGGATGGATTCTGCGCTACTCTGCGAGCTGGCACTTAAAGTGGTACTGGTGGTGGCAGCAGCTTTCCTTTGTTCTTGCGTCCATTCACGCTTCCCTTCGGGCCGACCCTAATTGAATTCCCGGTGTATTTCCCCCAAGCGCACGAAATGCATCCGTTCCATAACAATTTCAATACTGGAAGCCTTTGAGCTATTTTCTCGTGTACAGTCATGTGGCTGTTCGTTTCCCTTCCCCTTCGCAGGCATCCTAACTGTATGTGTAACACATAACCCCAAACCCGTACCACTCGATTAACAAAGACAGCGGACACGTCCCATTCAGCCGTGAGACATACACGTTTATATCACCCATGACCCCAACCGGCATTCCATCGGTAGCGGCTTGATAGCTGTGCGCGCGCACTCCTTCTGCCTTCTGCCTTCTGCCACTCCCAAACCGTGAACACAAACTGTATCCCGTGGTGGTGCATACTTAGGCGCAAGAAACACCAGCGAAAATGTCGCTCCGAACGCCTTACCAACTGAAGAGGAGTTATGGGCTCAAGCCGGCATTCCAACTGGGAAAGTCGCTCTTCAAAAGAAAACGTTTTGCAGCTGTTGGACGAGGTAGATTTTTGAAACTGTGGTGGCTACAGGTTCAGGGACGGCTGAGGCTGTAAGACCTTCTTGCGCATATCCGCGCATCTGTTTATTCTTCGCAATCAACCGCCGTTATCAAACCACTGCGCGACGTGTCAAAGAGGCATCCGTGGAAACGATTGGAAAATAGTTGTCAAATAGCGGTCACGCTGGCGAGGAGGCTCCCTAGACGCCTGCGAGTAAATCGGCTTTACCGGAATGAAAAGTAGAGGGCGGAGGTTTAGAAATGTACTGCTTTGTAGTGAACAGATTGGTAATTACACCTCAGTGCCATCCACCTTTGTCAATATTTGTTAGGAATATACGTGCTGTCAACAACGGAAATTTTCCGTGAACAGCAGTCTGAATAATAAAGAAAATTTTTTCTCGAAACACCTAATGTGCCTCCTTGTTTGAGCCTCGCCTTTTTGTATAGTGCCAGAAAACAATGCCACCTGCTACTACTTACTCAAAGTCAGCCTTGTGGATTTGTTGCACAAACACTGGTTATCTCGGCATTGATGCAAACCAAATAAATCCATTGTTTATCATGTTACATAGAGGTAGTTAGACGTAGACAGAGGTACATAGCGTTGTTGAAGTTAAAGGCACATCATGTTTGGCAAGAAAACTGCAGAAATCCTACTCATCCCCACAAACTACCGGGAGGCTAGGGGGCCCGATCCCTTAAGGGAAAGCAGAGCGAACACGGCGAAGCTCGTTCCTGCCGTCTTCCCCCTAACTCCAAAGTGCCATATTTCGATTCTGTTACCTTAATCATTGGAACAGCATCGGAGTTGCCTCTACTTTTTTTCTTGAAATTTTATTGTAGTGAAAACCTTATCGAATCATTCTTAGTGCGGATGTCCACGGCTTTTATTCGCGTATTCCTTTTACATTTGACCCCAGCAAAACAGGAGCCGTATGTTCGCCATTGGTGCTTGCGTAATCCGTATTTCTCGTTTCATTTTCTCAGCTTTTGACCGTGACGACTCTGTGCTCAAAAACTTTTATAAAGACACAAATAGGAAAAACCATTTCATATTTTTTAGAAGATCGTAGGCTCATCTGTTTTAATGTTGCGAATAGGCTATGCGCGGCGAATGAAGCTATCGGTGTATGTTCACCTCCATTTTAGATTTATTTGCTGGTTTTCTTCAGCCTGAAGAAAAGCAGCAGTCTTTGGTGAACCCCTTCGCATGTTCTTATCCCAGGCTTTTCATATGCTAGTGTTCTTTGTCTTACTAATGCTACTTTGTAAGGTAAGCAACCTTGACAACTCAAGAAAGAATACGCTTATCTAATAGTTTACATTTGCAAGAGGTTTAAACAGCGTCGCTTGCATACAGAGAACAACAATACAAATATCATGCAGTAAAGAAAATCTCTTGCAACAAATGGTCAGCCATAGCAAAGGGGAAATGTGGTACGTGATTTATTAGCTTCACATAGACTCATTTTTTGCGCTCAAAGAAAGTAGAACAATACACGTCCGCCGGGCGGTACCCGAACCCTTGACCTACACAATATGCGTCTGGTGCGAAGGCCGCTACGCTGTCATCGGGGCGGTTCTCCCCTCCACTTTGACGGGTATTTTTGTTAAGGTATTAGTTTCCATTTTTTAGGGGTGGTAGCCATCGCCACTCAGACTAATTGGGGTGAAAGATATCATCCTTTTAATCTCCGCGTCAAGGCACGAGTGTGTACGACAGGTGAAGTTTTGATGTGCAGCGTTGAATCCTCTCAAGCTACTATGGTATGTATATATATATATATATATATATATATATATTTATATATTGCCTAGGCATGACGGGACTGTCATGAAGAGTATCACACCTATGTGTTTTTGGCATTCGCGAAACCAGGCCCTCCGTTGTGCTTTCAAATTGATGTCAATCACGCACTACAGCAAAAAAAGCGTGTATTCTCAAATCAACTGAAGAAGCGATTGAAGAGCGTTATATTGGATATATACGGAGAGTACGCGTGATGTCATGAGCCTCATGTTATGTCACATTACATATTTACTATAGTTATGAACCATGCCATATCATTCGTAATCCCGTGCACAACAAGGAAAAGAATTTTGATATTCACGTCAGCAATTCAACAGCATTTATTTCATACCTATGATGTGATTACTCGTGGTATAATAAACCTTACAACTCGTATAAATATTTCATGATCAATTCGGGCCAGGAGAGTTCTGACATAACATGTTGACAACAGGCTTTTTCCGCACATCACGAAAACAAGCAATTCAACAGCGTTTACTTGACACCCAATGCCAGTACTCGTGTTGTAATACAGCTCATAGTAAGTCAGGTGACTTATTCATGCTCCTTTTGAGTCATTCGTCATCATAAGGAATCATATTCACCATGACAAGATTATCGTACATATATCGAATACAAGGAAGTAAACAGCGTTTATTTGACACCCATGATGCCAATGCTCGTCGTGCAAAAAACCTCATACTAAGTCACGTGACCAATTCATGATCCATAGGAGCCATGCGCCATCAAAAGCAAAAACATGTTCCCTATGACAAGCGGTTTTTGCGCATCATGAAAACAAGCAATTCAACAGTGTTCTTTTCATACCCAGGATGCCAATCTTGTTGTTGCAATTAACCTCCTGGTGAGTCACGTGACTTTATCATGACACATGGAAATCATGCTACATCTTTGGGAAAATTGTTTGCACAGACAATTTGTTTTGCATATACCGCTAACAAGCACAAGAATGGCGATCATTTTATACCTATGATGCTTTTACTCGTGAGAAATACACGTCATGGTAAGTCATGTGACCGATTAATTATTCATAGGAGTCACGCGACATCATATAATATCTAATTAATATTTTTTTAACCCATCATCAGCTTCTTTCCGCATATGTACCTTTCTTTTTACATTCGGGCATCCGATTACAAGCTCTAATGCTTTTCTTTGACTTTTACCCTAAAGTGTGACACACGAGACTATCTCATGCCTATAAAAAGGAAGCAACATGCAATTTGTCCCACGTGATTCTCTCCTTGAGACATTTAAATTCATACCTCACAAGCCCTAGTAGCGTCACTTTGACATTTAACCCAATTTATGACTCATGTAACTATCTCACGACCATAACCAGGAAGCAATTTTTATTTTGTTCTACGTCTTTCCCATCATAGCGTCCTTTATTCTGATACCTCACAAGCCCTTGTTGCATCATTTTGAATTTCAACCCAATTTGGGACTCACGTGACTATCTCATGACTATAACCACGAAGCAATTTTTTATTTACCCTACGTGACTCCTCTCATCGACACATTAATTTTGATATCTCACAAACAATAGTGGCATCACATTGACTTTCAATCTATCACTCATGTGACTATTTGAATTATATAACTATGTAGCAATTTTTTAATAGTCCCACGTGATTCCCCTCATCAAAACCGTTTTTTCGATACCCCACAAGCACTACTGGCATTACATTTACGTTTAATGTAATCTATCACTCATGTGACCATCTCATGACTCTAACCAGGAAGCTATTTTTAATTTGTGCCACGTTTTTCCCCTCATAGCGTCCTTTATTTTGATACCCCACAAGCCCTGGTGGTATCACATTAACTTTTAACGTAATCTATGACTCACGTGACTATCTCATGACTATACCCAGGAAGCAATTTACAATTGGTCCCAAGTGACTGCCGTCATCGAGACCGTTAATTTGATACCTCACAAGCCCTATCGGCATCACATCGACATATAACCCAATTTATGACTCATGTACCTATCCTATGACAACAACCCAGAAGCAATTACTAATATAGGCCACGTGATTCCCCTCATCGAGACCTTTAATTTGATACGTCACAAGCCCTAGCGGCGTCACAACGGCATTAAATCCAATTTATGACTCACGTAACTATCCCATGACTATAACCAGGAAGCAATTTCTAATTTGTGCCACGTGATTCCCCTCATCGAGACCTTTACTTTGAAACCCCTCTAGCCCTAGTGGCCTGACATTGACTTTTAATGTAATCTATGACTTGCGGAACCATCTCATGACTATACCCATGAAGCAATTTTAAATTGTGCCACGCGATTTTCCTCATCGAGACCTTTACTTTGATACCTCACAAGCCCTAGCGGGATAAAGTTGACTTTTTTCCCAATCTATGACTCACGTTGCTATATCATGACAATAACGAGGAAGCAATTTTTACTTTGTCCCACGTGACTCCTCTCATCGAGACATTTAATATGATACCCCGCAAGCCCTAATGCCATGACACTGAGTTTTAATTTATTCTATGCCTCACGTGACTATCTCATGACTATAACAAGGACGCGATTTTTCATTTGTCCCACGTGATCCCTTAATTTGATTCCTCACACGGCGTAGTGGCGTCGCATTGAATTTTATCCCATTTCGGAATCACGTGAATATTATCATGACTGTAACTAGGAAGAAATTTTTATATTGTCGCACGTGATTCCCCTCCTCGAGACCTTTAATTTGGTACCTCACAAGACCTAGTGACGTCACACTGACTTTTAACCCGATTTTTGAATCACGTGACTATCTGATGACTATAACCAAGAAGCAATTTTTAATTTGTACTACGTCATTCCTCTCATCGAGCCGTTTAATTTGATGCCTCACAAGCCATGGTGACATATCTTTGACTTTAATGTCAATCTATGACTCGCGCGTCTATCTCATGACTTTACTAGGTAGCAATTTTTAATTTTTTCACGGGCTTCCCCTCATCGAGACCTTTAATTTGATACCGCACAAGCTCTAGTGCCATCACTTTGACTTTTGACCCAATCTAGGGCTCACGTGTCTCTCATGAGTGCAACCGGGAAGCTAATTTTTATTTTTCCCACGTAATACCACTTATCGATACCTTTAATTCGATACGTCACAAGCCCCTGTGGCATTACCCCGACATTTAACGCAATCTATGACTCACGTGACCATCTCATGAGAAAAAGCAGGAAGCAATATATAATCTCTCACATCGTGATTCCCCTTATCGAGACTATTATTTCGTACCTCACACGCCCTGGTTACATCATTTTGACGTTTAACCCAATAAATGACTAAGGACTAAGAATTAATAACTCTATTACGTAAATACCGAAAGCGTGTCGCCCGGACCGAATTTCTGACAAAAAAATGTGGGTTTCGGACGACTAACATCATCACGGTAACGAGAGGTTGCCCCTTTAACACACCGAAACACGCGTTCTCCGCACCTACACATGAGGGCATGTCCCGACCATTTCTGCGATTTTCTTCCGCGGGTGGCGCTGTTGATCGGCGCCAGCAGCCCCACCTGTCTGTCTCACGTTCGGGCCCGTATAGGGTTACGAGAGTTAGGCATTCCGGCAGTTTCCCCTAAAATTTCGCGCCTAAAATTTCAATGCGATAATTGATACCCATGACACCATCCTCGTATTCACTATAATAATTAGGCGAGAGTGCTGGATAGTCACGTGACTGTTTTATTGCGCAGTTCTTATGTCGTCTTGTTAAAGTGGTCACGTAATCTAGTTCATCTAACTTGGATGAAAATACAATGCGCCTGAATTTGTTGTGGTTGCGAACTAAATTACAAAGCGCTGTCATGTGTTGTGCACTCCGTGGGTCCTGGATTATATTGGTTGGCGACTGGATTATATTTTTTGGCGCCAGGATTATATTCACTGGCGGTTGGAGTATATTCACTGGCGTTTGGATTATATTGAGCCGGAAATCCTGTAGTTGCGAGTACCTAAAGCGCTACTATGATTGCCTATGGATACAAACGATGTGCAACGAATTCACTACATCGAATCGCCCTTTTATGGATTGTCTTTAGATGAACGGGCCCTACACCAGACGGCCAACAAATTTTGGCCTAAATCGTCAGACGGCGGTGTGAAGTTATAGGCTTCGTTGCTCCGCCGTTCGTGACTGGGCACTTTACGCGGCCTTTTACTTGTCAGAAGTGGAAGCCCCTTTTTATGAAGTGGGAAAATAAATTGGTTAAGTTCAGCCGCTTAACCAGAGGCGAAAACGACAAGCGCCGTGACCAGCTTGTCGTGACCAGCTTGACAAGCGCCGTGAGCAGACTTATGTTTGAATGAGGTTTTGTTCATGTTCAACAGAGTTGACAGGTATGAACATTGACAGCGCACTGAGACGTTTAGTTGAGCTGCGGATATATAATAATAGTGCGCCGAATCAGCTTCACTTTGTCCGGGTGTTTGAATCGAGTCACTGACAGACAGACAGACAGACAGACAGACAGACAGACAGACAGACAGACCGAAACTGCTGCGTTAAAGTATCCTAAGTACGTCTATTTTCTAAATAGGGCATGGCTCTAACTGAAAAGAAACTAGGGCCCCAGCCAGGAATCACCTCCAAGAAGTCCCTAGGTAAATGAACGATTGCCTCACGCCTACGCTATATGGAATAGAGACATCGTAGAAGTGTACACATCTAGAAAATTGTGCCACAACAGCAATCAAAATGAAATATGAGAGCGTTATCTCCGTGCTTTGATGATAACACTTATTTCCATGCTCTCCGTACAGATAGTAAACGAGTTAAGCTATAACGCACCAGCCGGAATTTTACATAAGGCCCGTGGCCAGCCAATTTGGAAGTAAGGTGAGGCCGGTGTTTGCCATTACCAAGTTCACTCTTCTCTGCCCTCCCCACGGTTGCGCCTGCCAGCTATTTTATTTTGAGCTGTAGTTCGCGCAGTAACTGGCTGCTGGTCCGCTGGTTTGCAAGTTACTTTTTTTCCCATTTCTGATAGGCTGTTTCCTAGAAGGAGAACAGTGCAGTTACTTCATCTTGTGTCGCTATATAAGGTATTAGAGTACCCCCATTGAGACATGCAAGTCAGCGCAAGAAGACAATTTGGAATCCATCAGGGTTGGGAGATTCCCGCATATATGACCTCGCCATTAATTTATACCCGGTCGTTTGTTAACAACACTACAGAAGATGCAGCAAAACGGCATCTTCGGCCCACTTCTGCATCTGAATGCGTGTTACACACGTAATATTTGATTCGCATTCGGAATGGCGTCAGTAGCGCGCAGCCGCAGAGCAGGGTGGATAAGCTGAGCTTAGAAGGTTTGACCGACTAATACGCATAAAGAACCAAAGGCGGCGCCCATGAACAGTCGAAGTGTAAAGAAATGTCATGTCATGTGAACTAGCCAATAATCATGGCGGGGGCACGGGACAATATGAGAGTAATATGCCGATACCCTGTACCCCTATCTTGTGGCACTAACTGCAGCTATTAACCGAGCCACTCTCTATCCAGTTAATTGAAACTCTTCTCTAACGTGGTTTTTCGAGTTTGTTCATGGGGCTTCATAGGTTCTGTTTGTGCACAGGTCCAACGGATTTCCCTTTTGCGTAGTAGCATCAAGCCTCGCTTGAACAAGAACATGTTCGCTGTAAACCCCTGCACACCCCCTCACCTCCCTCTGTTGCTGATGCTGATGATGGTGGTAGGATTATTATGGCGAATTCACACTAAAGGCAAAGAGCGCAAGGAAAGTTGCTTTATGAGGACGATGTGATAGTAAGTGGAAAACATTTACCTAAAAGTATGCGTGAAATGAAATAAAAGGCAATGGAGAAGACTGGTGTAAAGTGCCAGGGTTTGAACATGCGTGGTAAGTAATAAGATGTACGAACTTCACAGCGGCAAGGAATTTAAAAGTACGCTTGTGGTGAATATAGGTTCGTCCCCTTAAAACAATGGTGGGTGTAGTGGAATGTGTTGTCTGTATAGGTGCTCAAAGTGTTTGTGTCGCGTTGTTTCTAGTGCCTTGCATAGTACGGATAGGCCCTCCACACCCGCTGCTCATGGGTGTTGGAGACCCAGGGAGCAGGTGCGAGTGTGTCGCATCCGCGAGGCCTATCCGCCACCTGCATAAGGCAACCTTAGTGAATCTCTTGTGTGAGTCACTAGTGTACCATCCCAAGTGTGGCTCTATTACATGTAGTGTGTTGTCTGTTTGTTCACTCCAGTCTGTTTGCCATGTTCTACGCAAGTGTTGTGCCGTGTCGCTTGACGTCTGTATAAGGTACGGTTGTTATGTCTACAGTGCTCCTGGGTGCAGCAGCAGCGGCTCTCTCGTCTGCAAACTCGATGTCAGCGATCCCAGCGTGTACTTGTACCCAGCAGAGGAGCAGCTGATGCTTTTCTGCAGACAGACATAATGGTGTAGAACACATTATTAACTATGTGGATTAGGGGGAGGGGGGGGCGGGCTTGTGCGATGATAGTGCGCGAACAACACTCAAGAAATCTGCAGAGATGATGGAATTGGGAATTTGATTTTCAAGAATGTGTTGTACAATCAGTAAAATTTCATATGGTTCTGCTGAAAAAAAACAAACAAAATGGTTCTTTGTACACCGATAGTTTAGGCTGCAGTGAAGTTCGGACCATAAACATCTCAAGAAATTATATTGAAGGTTTCAGAAGCGTCACTTTAAAATTCTGCCCATACTTGTTTAAACTCAGAGACAGAAAGTGCCGCAGTATTGCAGCTCGTGGTACCTGATTATGATGTTTGGATTTTTGTGGCGCAAGGCCGACTGAGGGCAAAGAGCGCCAAAGAATGGTTGGTTTATTTAAGTGACATGAATGTAAAAGTAAATTATTTCAGTAAAAATGAACAAAGTAAAAAACGAGGTGATGAAGATGACTGTTTGAAAGGGCCAGGTTGTCATGATGCATGGTAAGAGATGAGATGTAAAAACTTGACATAAGTGAGAAACTTAAAAGCACGCTTGATGGAAAACATGTGCTCGTCTCCTAAAAACTACGATGGGTGAAACGGGATGTGTTGTCTGTATAGTTGTGGAAAGGGTTTGTGTCGTGTTGTGTCAAGTGCCCTGCATTGAATGAGTATGTGGATTACAGGTAAGCCCTCTCCACACCCGCTGCACATGGGTCTTGGAGATCTAGTGAGCAGGTGGGAGTGTGTTACCTATGTGTGGCCTATCCGTAAACTTGATAGGGTCACTTCGGTGTGTCTGTTGTGTGAGTCAGTTGTGTATCGTCCCAAGTGTGGCTTTAATACATGTAGCTTTTTGTCTGACTGTTCGCTCCAGTGAGTGTGCCATGTTTCACGTAGGTGTTGTCTGAAGATTGGCTTGATGTCAGTGTAGGGTACTGTTGGTATGTTTAGAGTGTTTCTGAGTACAGCAGCGGCCGCCCTTTCATCAGCCAAATCATTGCCCGTGATCCCAGCGTGGCCTGGAACCCAGCAGACGGTTACACTCAGATTTGAGGCATACGCCGAAATTAAACATTTAAAAACCAGATTGACAACGTAATTTTTGAAGACCTTTGGGATGATAATGTACGCACGACGCTTAGTGAATCCGTGAAAATGATGAAGTTTGCGATATTCAGTTCGTTGATGTAATTTAAAATAAGGAGTATACCATATGCTTCCGCCGTAAAAATGCCGGAATTCACATTCTTGGTTTTACAAGCACTGAAATTGGCTCCGTGTGCAGCACAAGACACGGCAATGGACGTTTTTGAAGCATCAGTAAAAAATTCTGTTGCACCGTATTTCGCCTGGAGATACACGAAGTGCTGCAAAATTGCTGTTGTAGGCACCGTGTTTTCTTAAATTGAGTAAAAGACAAATCACATAATACAGAGCGAAGATGCCATGGGGGTACAGAATCAATGACTGATATTTTGAAGGTGTCTAAAAATGAGACAGAAAGTTCAGAAGCCTCTTCCCTCACCCTGAGCCGGAAATAGATGGACGATTTAAAAACAGTTGGGATATAGATGTATCGTTCATTATAGCTTTAATGGGATGGTGAGACATTGATGAAACTTTAAAAGCATATAGTTAATCCACAGACTCGCGCTGGTACCCTAGGCACCATTTCTCACACTCGACATACAAACTTTGCACAGGGCTAGTCCAGAAAGCACTAGACGAAAGTCGAAGACCCAAGTGCTGCACTGGGTCCAGAATGTTTAAAGCTTTTTCCCTTCCTGAACCACATACAACACTACCATATTCCAACCGTGAGCCTACCAGGCTAGTAAACACCCACAGCAGAAGTTGTTTGTCAGCACCATACGAGTAATGCGACAAGACCTTGAGAATATTCATTGTTTTAAGACATTTTTGTTTTATTTGTTTGATATGAGGGATAAAGGAAAGTTTTTCATCAGGAATTATACCGAGGAACTTGTGTTCTTTTTTGACCGGAATCGAGACACCATTCAGTTTTATGTCTGGATCTGGCCTGATCCCACGCCATTTGGAAAACACAACACAAGTGCTCTTGACTGGGTTCAGCTTAAAACCGTTCTGATTAGCCCAGCCTGCTAGTTTGTTGACACAAAGGTGGACTTGGCGTTCGCAGATTGACATATTGCACGATTTAAAACATATTTGCACATCATCTACATACATTGTACAGGAAATGGTTCGTGGCAACGCCTTTCGAAGTGAGTTCATCTTGACAATGAACAATGTGCAGCTCAAAAGGCCGCCTCGAGGCACGCCGTTTCCCTGCAAGAAAACATTTGAAAGGGCAGTGCCTACTCTCACGCGAAAGGTTTGCTCCGCCAGGTAGCTATGAAGAGTATTAAACATATTTCCCTAGCCACCGAAGGCTTTTAGGTCGCAAAGTATCCCGTATCGCCAAGCGGTATCGTCGGCTTTCTCAAGATCAAAATAGACCGTAGCACAAAACTGTTTATGGACAAACGCATCCTTGATATACGACTCAAGGGCGACGAGTTGGTCGTTTGTGGATCGCCCCACCCTGAAGCCGGCCTGGCAGCTCTCGAGAAGACCATTGACCTCTAAGAAGTACACGAGCCTCCTGTTGATCATATTCTCGAGAAGCTTGCCCAGGCAGCTTGTGAGGGCGATGGGTCGATAACTGGTGGGAGAGAAGGGTCATTACTCCCCTTAAGGAACGCCACTACAATGGCCTCCCTCCAAGATTTTGGGATGTGCGCCGAAACCCATATGTTGTTGTGTAGGTGTAGGAGTGTTTCAAGAGTGTCCTGGGTGTAGGTGTTGTATCATGGTGTATGTAATCTTATCTGCGCCTGGAGCTGAAGGTATACATGTGCTCAGGGCAGCCCTCAACTCACAGAGTGTTAATTCAGAATTTTAACCAGATTTCGAACTGTTATTGTCATGTAGGGACTTCTTTTCACAGGAATTTTTGTTTCAGGAAAGTGTTGGTGCAGTGCGCAGAGCTGGAAATGTGTTGGAAGTGTTGTGCACGAGTTTTAGCCTGGTCTCAGAGTGTGTCCCCTGTTGTACTGACCAGGGGCAGGCTATGTGTATGTTGTCGTTCAAGTTTGAGTATTTTGTCCATACCTTGTGTGCATCTCTGTATGATAATGGATGTGAGGAAGGTGCGCCAACTCTCTCGTTTTGCCTCAGGGCGCACACGTTTTCTGAACGCCTTGGCCCGTTTGAACAAAATAAGCTTACTCGACGTGGGGTACCGACGAAGGATACCCCACGCCTTGTTCTTGGCCTCTCGCGCCCGCCTACAGTCCTTATTCCACCACGGCCACCGATGGTAGCGTGGGGCACCAGAGGCGTGGAGAACGGACTTTTCGGCGGCGTAGAGCATGTGCGCCGTGAGGAGTTGGGTTGCTTCTTCAACGTGTAGGTGTCCTATGGATGTGTCGTGTAGTTTGGATGCCCCTGTAAATGTATTCCAGCTAGCTCGTGCTTCATTGAACCTATTATGGGAAGATGGACTGCATGGGCCTTTACCTAGGTATGTTAGTGAGATGGGGAAGTGGTCACTGCCATATGGGTCAGTGCCCACACCCCACTCGAGAAGAGGAAAGAGCACTGCGGAGCTAATAGCCAAGTCAAGGTATCAGTACGTGTCGTGTCCTATGGCATGGTATGTAGGCTGTTTATTGTTTAAAAGGTATGGTCCAGAAGATGTTAGAAACCTCTCTATCAGGCGACCCCAGGCATACGTACTAGAAGAGCCCCACAGAGAATTGTGAGCCTTAAGATCGCCTGTCAGGACGTATGGTGCGGGCAGCTGGTCTACCAGCGCCTCGAAGTCAGTGCCCGAAAGTGCGGCATCAGGAGGAATGTATATAGAGCATACCGTTATCAACCTATTTCATATTATTGTTTGAACTGCTACAGCCTCAAGTACAGTGTTCAAGCAGATAGGGTGGCATGCTCAGGATTTCTGGGCAAGCCCTATCCTTTCTGAATAATATATCGCTATTTAAAAAATTTGTATGATTGGAATTTCAAAGTGTTTCCTGTACACACATCACACTTGGCTGATTACCTTGCAGAATATTGTAAACATCGTCAGGATTATTCTGAAGGCATCTGCAGTTGCATTGAACAATATTTTCTCTTCCCATTACTAGCTGGTGAAGAGCTACTGGAGTGTTACTACTTATATAAGGTCTTTCGTTGCTTGGACTCTTGGAAGGGGGTTTTTAATATTCTCTACTGAACTGGACGTCGCATCTCGTTCCTTTCGCTGTGATGAAAGCCGGAAGGGCTCGACGTCCATGTCGTCATGTGATGGCAAGGTGGTGCCAGCGGACCGGACCCCGCACACATGGCACCCCTTCCGGTGCCCTTTGTTCGAGCCGCGACCGCCGAGAGCGTTAGGTGCACCCCGGTGGCACAGGCGGTGCGGCGGGGTTGGAACCGCCGCGGGGTCCTTCGTCCCTGTCTCCTACATGCCCTTGCGTGTGCTTTGGTCCAGTGGAGAGGAAGCAGTGGATGCAGCGGCATACCCAACAGACGTAGTTGCCACCACAGCCGCTGCTGGCTCAGCGAGCGGAGTGGTGGTGGGAAGGGCCGACGAAAGCAACAACAGGGGGGGGGGGCGGCGTGGCCAGGTCCAACTCGTGGCACTGGATTCCCACCAAAAGCAGACGCCGCTCCGCCCCCGGTGAGCTGCGTCGGCGTAGCTCCCCAGGGGGAAAGAGGCGAACCTCTTTCGCGGCTCTGGGAAGGTGATGTTTTCAGTTACCTTCACATTTATGGTCTCCTTCTCCTGCTTGAACTTCTCATATTTTCGAGAGTAGGCGGAACGGGGTCCCTGGCAGTTGGGGCAGGTGAGGATTGATGATGAATTATTGTCAGATGGGTGATAATGCTGGGCGCACTTTGCGCAGATCACACAGCCATGGCAGGAATTGGTTCCGTGCCCGAACCGCTGGCACTTAAAGCAGCGGCGCGGGTTTGGAATGTAGGCCTAGACATTTCCATGTACAAAACCTGCATTGACGCACACTGGGAGTGTGTACCGGTCAATAGCAAGGATAATATGCTTGGTCGAGACTACTTTGACATCCCTCCTCATAGTTATGCACCTCACAGCTGTCACACACTGAATTCTCAGGCCCTCCAGCAGGGTCAGCATCTGTTGCATTCATGAGGTCTACTTCAAAAATGACACCTTGAGTACTGTTCAGGCTCGGGTGGGGTTTTCCCCACATTTTCCCTAAAAATGCCTAAAAAATATAAACCATCGCAAAGATTAGAAGAGGAAAGATGCTCAGCCCCGATGAATGCTTCCAAAACGCTCAACAGGATACTTTCCCAATTTCTTCATTGGCTGCAGAAGATGTGACATATTCCAGAATAGGTAGTTACCTTCGCCAGCCACGCAGTGGATGTAGTCTTAAGTATTAGACTTACAGGGAAGTTCTTGCCCAATTATGCTAAATTTTAGCGAATAAATTTAAATGCCCACTTACGTGTAAGGATTGGGTCTTATTACACGCTTGCCATAATACTCAGGTTTTGTCATCATTGCTAATATTCTACTTCCGATGCCCGGCTCTTCCATGACTACATCTCATTCTACACGCCTACAGATGGAGTATTTAGGAGACCCGGTTCTAAACATTCAGCAGGGATTGAGCTTGATTTCGGCAAAGCGTACAGGACGTAGACGCGGTAGCAGGTATCAATATTCTGATCAGTAACTATCAGCGGTGACTGGAATCTATAAACTCTTTTTCAGATGGCGAACGTACTCAAAAGCCCCATGAGCGAGACAGACTGGCCTCAAGAAGTTAACAGAAATTTCGGCGGATATATTCTTGATCACCTTCGTCGCTCCTCCAACTCCAAATGGGTAAGTGTTTAGAGCAGTTTCTAGGATGGGTCCTTTTTAACCATCGAGCGTTTAGGCTTTTGTTTCCGCGGTGAGCGTTACGAGAAAAACATGCAGAAAAATACACCGAGCGCTCGTTCACGTGCGTGTCGGGATGAGCGGCTGGCATCGTCCTGGCTTCATGGTAGGGTTGTGCCACGTGAGGAGCACGCAAAAAATACAAAAAAAATGATGGCGTTAGCAAGCTCATGGTTAGCAGCGACTGGCTTCGGCCAACTCGACTTTCGCGAGCCCACTGCACAGAATTCATGGCGTGATCTCTAGTGTGAGGTTTTCTTCGCCTGTTTACGTGAGTTAGCGCCTCATGCGGCTAGCACAGACGCCGAGGTTGCGCTACAGACGCTTAATTTGCGAAGTTTGTTGCCGCGGTTCCTAGCGCATGGTATTTCGGTACACCTAGGGAGATATGTGGATACATACGACAAAAGCATCCGTTCCTGTAGTCATGTAGAACTGTCAGCGGAAAGCTTGGAACTCCATTTGAGGCACACAAGCCGTGTCTCCGACGAAGGGAGAGTGGCCGGGAGCGCAGCTGTTTCTCTAAACTTACTACATTAGTGCAAGCTGCATTAACTTTTTTATCTGCGCATGTAGAAACACGGCCACCTCACTCTGTGTTTCTAGCTGAGGCTCTTTGCTCTCTACGCTTGTTTTTAGGGTGGAAATATTGCTGCACTGCAAAACAGATATCTGGGGTTTAACACATCGGAATAATTATTATGATCGAAATCAAGGTATTTGAATACAGGGATTTGTTAAAGGTTTATTTTGATGTAGATTTGCCGCCTGCCGCCCAGCTAATTGTCCTAGATGATTAGATTCGCCCGTCTCGTTGCACTGAACTGTAGAGCTAAAGCGGGGCAGGAGCCACGGTCACCGCTTTTCAATCGAAGCGAATACAAAAACTGTGTTTCTTACGACATTTCTGCGCACATGGGGTATCAATGAGGTGAAATATTTATCTAGTTTTCACAATGGCGCGTCTGAGACACCGAGCTGTAGCTTCTAGTATAAACCCTACATTTCAACCTGTCTACACTCTAACCAGCAAGCAATCGGTTAGTCGTTTTAGTGTCGCTGCAAAACGATTGAGTTTCTTTTTCATCTTATGTTCTGGCCTATTGTTTCACAATTTTACCGGGGCACCGAAAAAAAACACTGCCTGAAGACTACTACACTCCTTAATGCGAAAATTGTGTGTAGCGCGAACTGCACACCCAGCCTTCTCGGTGACGACGCGTAGGTGCTGTGTCTTAGGAAGGTATCGCGTAATCAGTGAATGAACGGCTGTAGTGTACTACAGAGGTCTGTCATCCAGGGCTGGTGGGGGGGGCGGGGGTTCATTTTGCGATGAAAATTCTGATGGCGAATTCCTTTTCTAAGCAGCGCTCCTTGTGGTTGCTGCTTACAAGTTGGCTTCAGAATTTTCGTTTTCTTATTCATCCATATTTATTGCCTTGAGTAGTCTTGTTTCTCCATTTTATTCCATAAAGTATACTAACAACTGATATAGTTTTTGAGTTCAGGTTAAAAACTTTTAGGCGGCACTGATTGCAAACTGAGTTCTCCGAAGATCGCCGGAGCTCCATACATTGTTTTCATATCGCAAAAAGTACACCGGGGTCTTTATTGGTTCGGACCCACTCGACACACCTCTATCTTCCAGTACTCTGTTGCGCGGTGGCGGGCGGTACTCTGCCGTAGTCGTGCAGCCCGTCGCCGCCACCGAGCATATTGTAAATGGTGTTTTAATCTAACACACAAACGGCAAGTGGCTCGGATGAGCCACACAAAACGGAATAGAGAGAGAGTTACTTTATTGAAAGAGGAACAAACAAAGAGGTGGACCCGAAAGTCCTTTGTACGAGCATCAAACACCCAGTGCTTTGCTAATGTTGCGCAGTCGTGGCATACCGCCCTCCTCCCACAACGTCCCCCACACTTTGCTCCTCCGCTTTCCTTCTATCTTTAGTGTTTCCTTCGCCAGCTTGATTGCGAGGCCGATGAAGTCGCCAAACTACAGTATCAGACACCTACGTTCTTCGCAATAACACTGCGCGTATTCTACACCGTTCATTACCCAGCTTTGTTTCTGAGTAGTTAAAACCAAATATTTATTTCGCTGTTGGTTAAAAAATACACACCGCCGCATAACTTATTGCAATTCAGATTATAAAGAAAAGACAAGTCTATTACACTTGCAGATTTTGCTTTGAAGAAAACCACGTCAAGTTCTTTTATAACATTTTTTGATCAATCTCAGACTCCATTCTCGGCAGGTAATGTTGTGTTTTAATACACATGTTTTCTGCTTCTCTTTCCTTTAAAGCAGATTTTTCCACTTCCATTGTGTTTTTCATCATCCTGTGCCTACAAAATATCTCTAGCCTATTCTACAGTGCATAATACTCATCCAGGTGCTCGTGTTCGGAGACAATACAAGCTTTCGAGCAATACAGCTTTTCTTCATCTTCACACAACACAGTCGTCCTAACTGTCTCCGTACAGATATTTGTCACGATTCCCACGAATAAGTGACCGCAAGAAGAGTCATTACAGTGGTCATACAAAAGCGCCTCTTTTGGAAAGCGGAACTTGACCGTGTAACAAAATTTTTTACAAGTTCCTTGGCAGGCCACAATGACACCATTTCGGGGCGTTGCTTGATTTCACGATTGCAGATGCTTAGTTTGGGCAGGCAGTGGGCAACGAAGCATACTTTTAGGGGAACGCACACAATAATAAACCCGACGATTACCTTATTACACCTGTTTATTCCCCAACAGATTGGCGTTAACTTCGTAAGAAACGCTTTCCCTCTCCTATTTCCTTCAGAGGGGTCACACTGTGTTTCAACACTGCGATGCGATAACGTTGTTGTGATATAGAATCCAAAACGTTCTGCAAAGAACGCTAGTTTATGGAGCGCCATTGCACTGGTGAATGAAATTATTACTTGAAGGAATTATATGCTAATATGACTCGCAACAGACGTCTAGCTTTGTTGAAAGAGCATGAGGATTTTGTTGACATGCCCAGATCAATGCTACCAAGCACGAAGAGTGGACGTACGCTGAGGTGGCAGACAAAGCAGTAGACGTGCACGCCGCCCTGTCCAGCTTGGGCCTTGGTGAAGGCGACAGAATTTGCGCGATGGTCGCCGGGCGTTTGGAGCTTTTGCCACTTTTTGTCGGTGCTGCCTGTGCCAACGTTGCGTTTGTCTACAAGGAGCCGGGGTACACATTGGGTAAGACATTACTTGCCTACTAAGTGTGTTTTTGTAGCTAAGTATAATTTCGGAAATTATCAACGACAGCGCTGTTGTGCGTGGAGCAACATGATACAATAGACGTAAAAGTCCACAACATTTGGCTGATATTGCGCCAAAAGCAGTGCAGCGTGGCGAGTATTTATCACAGTAAAGAATTCAATTACAAGTGCTACATAGGAAGCAGCAGCGTAATTTGAAATTACCAAGTTCAGGATTGACCCTGTAGACCCAATCGGAAGTAGGTTTGCAAGAAAAAAGCTGAATTTTTCAAATAAAAATGACAATGCATGTCATTGAGATACCGAGCACGTGTGTCAAGGTAGGGTTTAGATGTACGAGTGATAATACAAGCCTTCGGTAAGGAGATATCCTAGCAAAACCATGCTTTCTCGAATGGAACCTTAATACACGGTCACATTATGTAAGGTAGATACGGGCTCTGATTGTTTTTCCTGCAACAGATGAGACGATGAGAGTATGCGCCAGAATCATCGTCCTAGCATGTGCTCTTTTCATTTTATGCGTTCAGCAGTATTGTCAAATAGGGTGATTCAACTAAAAGAACAAAAACAGCCAAATGGCTGGTAGTACACCACTATTTAGAACGAAAACTGAACGAAAACCGTCAGGTGGTTGCTTTGATTTGTATTCTTGATTTTGCAAATGTGAATGAAATTAAACAGGCTATCTCGATAGAGATGTAATAAAACGTGGACCTATTTTTGGGTGATATGCTCAACAGTATGGACGCTCAGAAAATATATGCAGTCGAACGGAAATAGGTTGTCAACATTTTCATTTGGCACGCCACATAAATTTAAGGTCGTATAGGCTTTATTGTTTGTCTTTGCAACTTTTTAGAAACGTTTTTGGACCATTGGAGTATGTGCAGAAAGGCCGGTTGCTTCGCACCTCTTTTTGCCTTCCGTTTAATGGCTGACATCCACATGAACCACATCGTTTATTACTTCCGAGGCAGCATTAACGAACTGCTGTTCTTCGTAAACTGTAGAGCTGATTCGCGGAAAGAAATGTCCAAAAAACCTCGAAATGAGTAAAAACTTCGACTTGTTATGGAGAATGCATTCAAAGCTCGAGTTCAGGAGTTTGACTCGAGGCCCAAAATACCGCATGCTCTTTTCTCTAATGTCGCCATACAGATAAGAGATGGATTATTGCTTTGCCTATATTAGAGATAACAATGATTAGACTGAAACAGGAGAGAACAACGCTGATTGTAGAGAACTACGACAGCACAAAAAGCAGCTTGCAGAACTCTTATCCTTATATCTTTATATTGGTTCATGCTTAATCACGTTATTGTAACGCTCCAGGGCATTCCTCGGGTAATTAGTTGTCACATTACAGCAAGATGTGTGCAAATAGAGATAAGGTATATTGTAAAATACATTGGTTGCACCATAGCCTGTAGTAAAAATGTAGTAGCTAAACGTGGGCTATCAAGCGCGGTGTAGTAGAGGAAACCAGTTTAGCTTTAAATACCCTGGAACTTTTAACGTTCGTAGAAATTTCGACAAACGGGTGTATTCGGTTTTCGCCTCAATTAAAAAGCATCCATCGCGGCGAGAATTCAACCAACGTCCTTGGGCTCAGAGCACAAACGCTTAGCCACCGCGGATTTTTGCATTGTTTATTTTACTCTGTTTCTATATAAACCTAACGCTTTGTTTACAATTGCTGCTACATGACATAAAAAAAATATGCCCTGTTACTGCCCAACTACTTTTTAAATGCAAGCACGAGGTCGCGGGTTCAATTCCCGGCCACGGCGGCCGCTTTTCTGATGGAGGCGAAAAGAAACAACGCCCGTGTGTACGAGATTTCGGCGCACAATAAAGATCCCCAGGTGGTCTAAATTAATCTGGACCCCTCCACTACGGCGCGCCTCATCGCCTGCGTGTCGTCGGAGCATAAAATACTACAATCAGATCAGAACTTCGTTTCACGTTGGGGGGTTTTCCAAAAGGTGCGCTAAGGTGCCCGAAACAGGAGCACATAAAAACCTAATACGAAATAAAAACCGGTTTTGGGAGAAGCGTGTTTCTCTCGGATGCAAATGTATTTTACGCACTTTGAACTCTTGAAATAGTATGAAATAAGGCAAAACGACTTTTTTGGTACCTCTTTCACACCTAGTTGCCCAAGTAAAACGCATAATATTACGATCATTGTGCAACAAATATTGCAAACTGCATTCACAAGCATATGCTTTGGCCGAGAGGACAGCGAAAATCTGAAAATATAAACCATCAACTAAACCAAAGGGGTCTTCTATTTTGCCTGCATTGAAACGTGGAACAAAAGTACCAAACAAGCGAAAATTTTAGCGCATGCCTAAATTCTGCAAAACAGAAAAAATATAACAATACCTTTCGTGTGGGAACGGTAGGTATCACGTACGCATTTTTTTTTAGCGCGTGATTTCAGCACGCAATCTCCGTCCTATGAGCAACAGGTACACTAACAAACCGCTAGTACTACGGGAACTTGCCCTGTTTGAAAGCATTGCACAACTGGGCGATGGAGCAGGAAGAAGACCCTACACTTAATCACAACTGGTTCCCCGAAAATAGACCAGTCTAGTTGTGGCGTGCTGCGGCGTGTACGAAGGCTATTCTTTTTTGATGTTGAAAATGAAGTTGTCTTTTTTCTGCATACAGGGCGAGATGACGGAAATACCGGGGAAAAGTAACAGGCTAGAAGCCTGAAAGAGGCTTTCCCCCGACAGTAGTCTGGCACGGCTATGCATTTACATGAAGAACATTAAAAAGTTACCTAGCGTACGTCTTTGATGTACAGGGAAACACTATTTCAGAATTGCGAAAATCTATAAAAAACTAACGCCAAAGAAAGACAGAGAGATAATTTTATTTGAGGTAAGTAGGCCAACTGCCCTGGGGGGAGAGATGTAAAAAGGTAAGAAAAAGATTAGTTCAGCCAATGCTCACTGTTCACACAGTTCTCTGCATATTCACGCAAACTATCCTTGCTGGTATGGGGTTCACAGTTCGCCCGCTTTTTTCTCACTTTTCACACATGAACCGGCCAAATGAAGCATATGTTCTGCACTCAAGGGGAGTTAGACAAGGTGCTACACCTTTTTGAAGAGACCATTCTCACGGGCGTATTCGGTTATCATTACAGGGGTTGGTGGATCTTCCCGCACCCGGGGTATGCGTTCTGATTCGAATGTAGGTGCCGGGCCAATAGCTAAAAGTTGCATCATCGTCTGTCGAAGGCGAGACGGAGCCAGATTAGATGAAATAACTTTGGTGTGCAATCGAAACCCTAGTGTGGACAGTGGTGGAGGTTGCACAATGCAGGAGATGTCCATTTGTATATAAAGTATAAAAAGCCGCATTGTATATAAAGGATGTAGGCCGCATCAAGGTAGACTTTGTTCGCGAATATTTCCCGTAAATGTGAAAGAGGCTTGAGAAGGTTAGAGGACTCTGTCCGTTGTCGCATCTTGCATACGTTTCCTGCGAAGTTTCTTCATAATTCGGAGCCGAAGTTGCCATTCCAACTTGAGATGCGTTGAGAAATGCAGGATGTGCATAAAGAATCTCCCTGGCAGCAGCGTGTGCCAGAAGGTTTCCATGCGCACCCATGGTGTGCCCCAGAGTCCAAGCGATGCGAATCGTGAATCCTTCTCCTTATAGGTTGCATACTGAATTCGCAACGCGGGTTGCCTGTGCTATGAGGTGAGAATACACGGTTCGGGTCCCAAAGTGCGACGTGGGAGTCCGTGATTATTCTGAACTTAATGAAGAGGTTCAAGGAATGTTCCCCAATGTGCCGGATTGCTCCCAAAATTCCTATGAGTTCCACTTCTTCCACAAGCCAGTACCTATTAGAGACTTGACGGGACCCGTTTATTTGGGGGATATCTGTGGATATGTAAGCTGTGGCCGCCGTTGTTCAGTCAACCATAGCGTCAGTGCAAATGTCTGCGCCATCTTCGGCCTTGTCGTTTACGAGGGTTCGAACATACCGCTCTCGGGCAGTTTGATTACTTCTCCTGATTATGTCTGCGACACCGGATGCCGATGTAAGGTCGCTCCCACGACGGAATGGGCGGCGGAGAGTTTGTTTGGTTAAAAATTACATTTTGGCTGATCCCATTCGGTAAGCACTCGCCCCTGAGAAGAATGCTCCACATGATGTTGTACTCATAGCTTGGTTTCCTCTATAAGGGCATGAAGGGGCGTAGGGGGACTACTTAATGCAGACTATCTAATCACGTGAAATTAGGAGGGCCACTAACAGCATGGCGAAGATGGTGATTTAGCTTGTGAAGGGAATTAACATTGGACGGATGTAGATCATGCACCGGCAAGCCGTAGCATATTCGTCCATGTGCAATTGCACGAGCAAGCATGGTACAAGCGGGTTGGGGGGCCGTAATAATAATACTAATAGTAATACCAATAATAACATTATATAATACGTCCTGTACTAAACCAGAACATACAATGTTAGCATGATACATGTAAGCAAACAAAAATAAAAATTTTTCCCCAAAGCGAAGCATCTGAAAAAAAGACAATTTCCAGCTTGCTATATACATACAGAATTTGAAACATTAGCAGAGTTGTATGTCATTGTTTATAAGTAGTAATTTATATTTATTCCTTGATCTCATGTTACTAAGGTTCATTAGGTGCCGCATTTATTCAAAATTTCGGAACTTGGTAGCTATTGTGTGGCCTGTCATAGTTGTAATGGGCGGTGTCTTTACTTGCGGGTTAAGGAAAGTATAATGCGGACATAGACACAAGTGTCACTAACGTGTAATTTGGTGCTACTTATGTAATGTAATAACAAGAGATAGCATATTTGGGTTGCTCGCAAAATATCGTTTTAAACAGTGGGCTGGGATGCAGAAGTTGAGGTGGGCCTGTATGTCCTTCGAATAGTCGAAACATCTTTTTCTGGAGTATAGTCGGTCTGTTGTAGATTCTACAGGTCATGGTTCGCCTTACTAGCGTGCGGTGAGTTAACTTAGAATAGAACAGCGTGTATAATAGAACATTCTTTAACCATAAAGTAACAAGTCGTGACAATTTGTATCAGCAACCAACTGATCTGTCAAGCTGCACAGCTTGTTTATCAACATGCGTGTTCCAACTCAAGTTTTTCTGGTACCGCACGCCTAAGAATTTTTTGTTTTTACACGCCAAAGCTGAGTTCCAAGAAAAACAATATCAATATATTTCTTCAGTGGTTTGTGAACAGGTGCAAAGATTATGTATCTGGTTCTTTTCGCGTTAAGCTGTAACCTATTTATGTGAAGCCAGACAGATAATTGTTTGAGATAAGAATTCACTATGTTTTGGAGTTGGGTAAGTGAAGATGCTGTAAAAAATATGTTGGTGTCATCGGCATACATGATACATTTGGGGAGTCAGGAATATATCAGAGATCATTATGTATATGATCAACAGCAATGCCCCAAGACCGGATTCCTGGAATACACCATATTTTATCCTCAAGAGTGATGGCCACGCTTGGTTCACTTTCACAAATCGATAGTGGTTAGATAGGTCGCTTTCATTTATTTTAGCACAACACCTCCAACACCGCGTTTATGTAATTTAGTTAAGGGAACTTCCTGCATAACGAAGCAAATGCTTTGCGAAGGTCAACGAATACCCCTAACGCGTGCAGTTTATTATCACAATTACTATAAGGTCATGTTTGTTACTTATCAGCGCTTGTTGCGTTGATTTTGCTTTTTGGAAACCATACTGCATATTGCTATTTCCCCTGTTATAATTGAAAAATTCCATAATCTTTTTTTTATGGCACCATCTCAAATACTTTCGACATGGCAGCTCGGACAGAAATCGGTATAGTTTGACGATTACTTTACGCTACCGCTTTTATGTACAGGAGATATTATAGATTTATAGCAGATCGGAAAAACGGTTCCGGTACGGTAACGTCTACCGTCTGGACGCCACCGCGCATGCGCAGAACCTTACCGTATACCGGAGCGACTTGGCCGCACGGTGCCGAGACGGTCCGTCGTTCGAAAGCGGGCGGCCGCTTTGGAAGAGTTTGGGAGACGTACGATTGGCTCACGCCTAGTCGAACGGATTGTAAATATGAGATCGTTTAGGAAAAATGAGGTTTCAACGAGTGAAATCCGCGCGATTATGACAGCTCAAACAGCAAGCGAAACACAGTCCCGGCCCAACTGCCGTGGCTTGTGTTGTCGAGCGACGCATGTCCGATAGCTTCTTTTAGGTTAAATAAAGGCGATACTGCTACATAACTTCTATTCACAGCCACATGGGGCCCGTCTACAAATCGATAAGTGAGGAACAGGCGGTGTCAGGGCGAGGGACTCTCAAATACAAGGAAAAACGAGAAACAGCCAGCCGTATGTACTGAGAGCCCCAATAAAAAAAACTATGTACTGAGAGCCCAGCTGACCTGCTGGCGGCATCTATTGAAATGTCGTAGAGGTAAAATGAGCTTTTCATGTTTACGCAGTCGCATGTTCGAATCTCCGTAGGGGCGTTGGATGTTTTTTTTCCTAATACTGTTTTTAGCACTTTTGAGAACTGAAAACTAATACTTCAGCACAGGAAACGCCACAGACTCACTAAAAATTGCCATACGACGTACACCACAAGTCGCTCCCAGTCACGGTAGCATGGACGGTAGTTACGGTCTGCTGGAACTTTTAAAACGAGCCTTCCCAGTACGGTCCGGTAACGGGTACCGTGTATCGTACCGGAACGTTTTTTCCGATCTGCTATAACTCTCTATTCTGACTATTTTCAGACGGTAAGGGAAAATTCCGGTTTCATAGGTTGCAGTTATGATGGAGGTTAAAATGGGAGATATGGTATCAGACAAATGTTTAATAGGGATTGCTTTTATCTCTTCGAAACCAGCAACAACTATATTCTTGTTGTTGTTGATGCTTGATTCAAGTTTAGACGGTGTGACGGGTGTTCGGGCTACCGAATTCAAAACCACAAACTTGGTCAAGCTGAGTCTTTGTACATCGACATCAGGAAGAGGTGTTTCATCGTAATTAGCACTGTTAACAAAATATGTGTTCATTGCTGCAGCAGCACTGTCACGGGTCAACACTGCAGTGGGTCTTTCTAGATTAAGCGTAAGGGTACTATGCTCCCTTGAAGTTAAATTATAAATCTCATTCAGCACTTTTTTTGAGTCATCACTAATTATGGAATATAGGTTTTCATAATTTTGGACAATACTGCCCATGTATTAGTGACGATTGCATTGTGTCGCACGTTACAGACAGACAACGGAGACATTTGTCGGAGAAGAACCCAGAAAACTTACTAACCAAATTATTTACGCGTCTGTGGTCACTGGCCAAGGTAGATTCATCCACATGCTGGGAGCGATACATCAGACGGGAGCTACGTAGTGCGCCAGATGCTTTACGGAAAGTAATGATTGTAGACTCAAATCACTACAAGTATGCGCCCCTTATTTCTGCCTGTCCGCAGTACCTGTGTGAAACGCGCGGCGAAGTTGCTTGCTGATTGCGATTGGTTTTGGCCTAATGTAGTTTCTGTTTCGCCTGCGTACACCTTCAATACTTACCCTGCGCTACCAACCGAGAGGTCGCGGGTGCAATTTCCAGCAACCGCAGCCGATTTTCTTATGGAGGCGAAAAGGAGGAATGCCCACGTGTACAAGATTTCGGGGCGCGGTAAAGATTCCAAGGTGTTCAAAATTATTTCAGAGCCTTCCACTACGGCGTGCCTAATCGCCAGTATTGCGCCAGCGCATTAAACACAATTGTTCAATCACAACGGAATCGCATTCACCTTGTAATGTTTTCTCGAGATATGTCACAGCTGTATTGTGAATAGGGTGTTCGCACGATAGAAACGTTATGGCGGAAAACAAGATTCCTGCACAGAAAAATGGCCGAAATGAGAAACACAACTGCACACTCCTCCTTGCAGCGTGGTCACATTTTGTTCGTGCCCAAATTAGGCTTGTTTGTTATAGATACGTAAACACGCATACCTAAACTTGCAAGGCGTCCTTCCTCCATTCGTGATAGTAGGGGCCAGGTTGGAAAATAAACTCATTAGAGCATCATGTTATGGATGCAAAGGCCCAAACCCTCATTTTCAAGTGTAGGTTTTTGTCTTTCAACCATGCTAGAAGGTAGACACACCGCAAGGTTTCACATCGTTAATTTACCATACTCATTAAATGCGGACATGTATACTACCTGCTGAGAAATATAAACTTTACACAATAATATTTCGCAAGAAGATTTCGTCTCTAGTTAGCAAAGAACAAAAAAGCCATTAATGTATTCAAAAGCGCTTTTACAGGATTACAATTCTTAAATATTTTTTTCCACCCTGATGCTGCTCCGTGCTAACCGCATAGAAGCAGGTTTGGGTTCCGCGATAATTTCAAAGCACATAACGAAAACAAATTGACCTTGCTGCGTTTAAAGTTTGAAATAACCTTATAAAGAACAGTTTTTTCAGGTACCCCTCAAAAGCTGGAAGTTTTATTTTTGTTTTAGACTGAAAAACAAGTGATTTAACAAAACACACGGCATCCGAAACACGGTGTTAGCTTCACACAAGAAAAGAAATGTATTTTTTGCAGTTTATTTTGTGCTAACGCGCCCTAGTTATAGATTCTGCAGACGCCATGAGCAGTTTCTTGAAGATTTGCGAGCTTTCTGGGAATGTTCAAATTGGGAATTTGGCCTTAGTGCTCCACTAATGTGTATGGTATGGAATAATTTTATTTCGCATCTCCTAAGGATTGTCTTGAAGCTATTGGCAATATCATGCCAAGAGAAGGTCAGGGCGGGGAATGGCGACGATATAATAATGTACCCGCAAACTGCGTCCGATACTCAAAGGAAATGCCCTGCATTTTCTAGTGGTAGATGGGTCGGGGTGAAGGGTCAAATGCCCGCTGATGTTAAGCTCATATTGCACTATTTGGGCAATTACCAATGTTCGATAGTGCTTGAAATATCCTTTTCATGGCTTGGATGGCGTGCCAATATCAAGCTGTTGCGTTCGCGTGGTTATGTGTTGCTTTCATTCATCTAGGGAACATGGTTGAAGTGATTGAGATACAATTAGGTTCGTATATAGAAGAGCACGCTAGGCTTTAGCTAGTGTAAGCAGGCAGGACGACTTTTCGGAAGCCAATTAGAAAACTATAATCGCGTAAAATAATAGGTGTTTGATGCACGGAAATGAAATCGAGCAGGATGTTCGAAATATCTGTAGCTAGGCTAAATACGACGAAACATAGGGACCAAGCCGTTGGTAACTACTATTCACTCCGGGCAGGAGAAAAATTCTTGTATACAACATCACAAAAATTGTTTTTGATACAGCAAGAAGCAAAAATTGTGAAACGCGCTCTAAAATTCCCTTGTTGTGCTTTAAGAATTGGCTCATGCAGTTTGGTCTTGGTTGAAGCCAATAACGATCCCATGAACGTAAGCACAGGCAGACTGCACATCTGGTAACGAAGAACAGGCAAGACGCAATACTGTCAATCCGTACTATTGCTGAAGAAAATCGTGGCACAAACGCTATTTAAACGCTTTTAAAAAGCTGTGAGTTTAGTCCATCTTTTTTTAACCGGGCACCAAATTTGAAAATATTTTGTTAATTGAAACACTTTGTTGGCAATCTGGGGAAGTTGTTTATACATTTTATAGCACTATCTTAATTTCTGCACCGTACAAATTGCAAAGGTTACTCCATTCTATGGATACTGCACAAGAAAAACAAACGTGTCAACCGCTATAGTTGTAGAAGTACATATAAGTCAAAATATGTGTTAGAAGTGAAATAGCGTAACGAAGAACCATTTTTTCTGCAGAATTTCTTGCAGACCATTTGGAAAGCTTGGACCTTGCAGCGATCAGTTGTGATTCAGAAAATATCGAAACTGCATTGGCTCTTCAGGGGAGACTTCAAACAGTGAAGGTGGGAACTTTGATTTTTACTAATGATCACTTTATTTTGACTGCGACTTTACGATTCTGGTTTACGCGTGCATTGGCTACTCTGTAGGAAATAAAAGAAAAACACGGCATAAAGGAGCCAAAAATATGCGGTGATTGTTTGTGGCCTGCATTTGCACTAAAAAAATAACGCCTACCCTAATTTACGAAAGCTCGAGAGACTGGGGAATTATGCTATGTTTCCCGGCAGTTTTCTCTACCGAGATAATACGTTGACCAATGCCCTATATGAAGCTTCGGTAATAAGATGAGCGGTACAGTCGAGGTTCTAAGCTGCGTACGGGAATTATAGTATGTTTAAAAGCGTTACGGCAACAAAAAATGACTTCTCAAAAACCGTAGAAACAGCGCTTTCCTGGCCACTTGAAAGAGGCTGGGTGTTTGCTTGGTTGAGCTTTCGCAGTCTTCTTTTACAACCATTACAAATATTGCGCAGGTGCCCCAGAAGTTATCCAGAGGCTCTTTGTGACGTCGTACCTTGTCGGACATGCCGTTTTTGAACACCGTCCACTCCAAGTGACTAATAAACCCCAACAGCTTTGTTGTTGCTCTCTCTCATCCCAATCAGTGTTGCTACAATAGAGTGTGCTCACAACTGGTTCCTTCACTGATTGGGTCAGTGACAGGTCATTACTGAAAACTACTCGACTCCCTGCAGGTCTCCGATAGGTCAAAGCACCCACGATGGGCAATAAACACAAACTACGTGTTAGCAATAGTCACCAACATTGGGCCTACACTTTGCTAATGCGATCCTCTGAGGTTTATCACCTGATCGAACGTGACCCACAAATTAGCAATTACCAAAAACATCCCAGAAAGCCAATAGTGCCGCGCTAATACGCTTTATGCAGACCGGCTAGTTGTGGAACCCATGTTGGCTTACAAAAAACTACTGCCCCAAATCTTTTGCGACTGTACTGTAACGTACCCATATGTGACACGTGGATTAGCGGGCGTCACGAGACACATTATCAACCACAACTAGCTTCCTCACGCCAGTAAACCACTAGTGCCAGGTCACAGCTTACTGATGCATAGAAAGAAAACACATCACCTAGAATTCCGCAAATATGACGACTCACTTTTGGCCCACTAAGCACTCAGTGTTACCCGCAGGTACTGGTCAGCTAAGAATGAGTACTAATCTACCGGACATTTACCTAAAAACGACAGCGGGCCTTCGGTGAGCAACCTGAGCAATGCATTGGACACCTGTTACACACGACCCACACATTTCTAGTGGGCACTCAAACTAATGTTGACCACATAGGAGACGGCTACCGGTCATCAGTGGGTGGCCAGCTGGTCACATTACGCCCCGTCATGCAAGCTCTCTGTTACATAAATAACTAGCTACACAGTCGTGGCTGCTGAGGAGGGTAACACGTTGATGCATCTACCCTCGGCTGCATGGCGTGTCCTGCAGACGCGGTAAGATGGTGATGTGAGGAAGGGAACTCAAGGGAAGAGTAAAGGCGCAGGGATGAATATGAGCGTATTAGGGGGAAGAGGAAAAGGGATGGGGATAGATTAGCCTAGACAGGAGGACAACATGATCTCGGTACGACGAAAAGGAAGAGAAGGAGGATTGCAGTGGAGGACCGAAGGGGGAGCTTATCAAAAGGGACTGCTGCACGAATAAAAGAACTGAAGGAAAGAGCTAGATGATTGTCGGTCGTGCGTGCGGAGAAGAGGGAAGAGGACAAGGGCACGGGGAAAGACAAGAAACGAAAGAGCAGGAGAGATGAAAGAAAGTTGCACAAGAAACATGGCGGAGGAACATTAGTATAGCGGTGTGGATAGAAGGACGATAACAGGGAGTAGGGAGGAAGAATTTTGGAGTCCATCCTGTTTGACAGGGGAAAACTAGGATGGGGTTACATGGCAGCGATAACAAATGACAAATACTGCATTCTGCATTCCTGCTCCACTCCGGCCTCCAGTCGAAGAGATCCTCACAAGCGACTTTCGCATGAAAAAAACATTCCGGGGTCTTCCACCTCGTTAAGGAAACACACAAAATAGAGGACAGACTCAGTAAACGGCCAATAGCCTCCGACATTCCTTCCAGAAAAATAATAAGCCGCAGGGTCAATTATGTAGAAATATTACAAAATGAAGGGTGCGAAGCGGAGGAATACGGCGAGCAACCTACTGGTATTACATTAATTTATTATCTTTTACAGTTTGTGCAGGTAGTCTCCCTGGTAAAGTGAAATCAATAGAGGGTAACTGGCATCGTCATCCGTGTGTGGCCCACTGCTGGGAAGAGTATCGTAGGCTCGGCCATGTACTTTTTCAAAATTTTCTTCCAACCTTAGTATGGTATGTGAAGAACAAAATTGGTTTCACTTTTTTAAAGAAGGCTAGAAGCAACGTAATGAACAGCGCTTAACGGACACAATCAATAACACGTCTTGATGGTATAGATTTTTTTCTTATTGCTTGGTATACGTAGGTCTTCCAGTCCTCCGCTACAGGTATTTATTCATGTAGTTACGCTTTACCAAATAGCTGCTAAGCTTTCCCCGGGAGCGCAGAACCTGGACGTTGGATTTTTATAGTGATTATGACGATGATTCGCTTTAATTGGCAGAATGTCAAGTAGAGAAATGAGTGATAAAAAAGGTGGCGAAGTGTCAGTGGTTGTTGCTCTGAATAAACGTGATACTCTTTATGGGTGCAGGTATCGTAAATTTTACCGCGTGGACACAGTGGGTCAACTATAATGCGTGTGGTGACATCAATATTAAAGCCATTATTTTCAGTTGTCTTTCTTGGAAAGTAAATTGCTAGCTGGGCAACAGCACTGTCGGCCAGCTTCCTGCGTAAAACCATTTTGTTTTCGCCCAGCTAAACTGCAACCCAACTTATTTACAAAACTGGCTTCGATATCTTGGGGCATTCTTTAAAATTAGATATTGTTTTTCTTCCTCGCTGACCACGCTAACTTCTTTTTGTTTAAGAACAGTCGAGGTGCTCTCAAAAGACGCGCTTGGTAACTTACAAAATGTCTCTCCTGCAGCACGTGATTTTAATGGATACTTCAGCGAGCAAACCGGAGAAGTTTACAGGGAACGTCTTATTATGGAATGAACTATTGGACCTTGGAACCCGAGCTCGCAGACTTGAGCAACCTCTGGTTAAGTATAAGGAGAAGCAGTTCTGCTATATTCCATCAACGAGCGGAACCACTGGAACGCCAAAAATGGTCCTCCGCAGCCACGAGTCGCTCGTCGCCGATGTTTGTGCAATCAGGTGGCGATATTCGGATATTAGGTTCTGGTATATTTTCCTAGTTCAGAATATATTTAGGTACGTTTTTAATTATTTTTGAGTATATTTTTTAAAAAGAAGGTTTGTTGTTGTAATTTGTAACTCTTGAAAGATAACAAAACGCATTGAAAACAACAAAATTGGCTACGGTGCTTCCCATACGCCCTTTATAATGGTAAAGATTTTTATATTAACCGCACATAAAACCGTTTTAGTGTTTTGGGCGATTTTTTATGGTGTTTAATTTTCGTGTTTTTCTCGGCCCGCTTTCCAGTATTGCTGGTACACTGAAAGGCACAAAAATATTTTAGGTGTGCGATAGTGTCGAAATTCTCGCTATTGGGAAAAAACTTTATTTATTGAGTAAAACTCGAACCCTATAAGTCTGAAGAAAGGCAGAACAACGTGCACACCCCGGCCGATAACCCAGAGACGATAACAGCAGCCGTGAGAACCTCACGGCCGATTCACCAATGCTGGAACGACATGCATTTGTACACCTGCACACGCGCGTTCATCAGCTAGTTACAAGTGGTCGTCAAGAATTCTGAAATATCGACAGAAATACGACCCGCTGCCCTTCAGCTGCGGTTAAAAGTATTTGGAAATAGGATTTGTAAATATCCCAAAATACATCTTTGACAGACTTTATGACAGCTATTACTGGTTCATAGGCAGCTTTTTTTGGGGGGGAGGGAGAGTTCTCTTTTAAACCCACGCCAATGCAGCCAAGCATTTTCCAGAGAGAGAAACTCGTGTAAGTTTACGAGACCGTGTTAGAAATAATTTGGACGGTATCTGCATGTTTTTTTGCGCAATGTAGGAATCCAAAGCGTTATATCTTGAAAACTACGGCATTTGTGAGAGTGCAAAACCGACTACATCAAGTTCTACCCCATGTGCCTAATGATTTTCCTAGTCAGCGATTGAAACTATTGCTGTGTATTGGGTTTTGAATAAAGCAAGCTTTATACCTCTACCAGTTACGGGTTAGTCGTGGCGTGCGCAAGAAGAAACTCCCACCCAGGCTCAATAAAACTGCTGGCACCGCCATGGATCCAACCTCGGCCCGCAGAAAAGTGCAGTGAGAGGCGTCGTCTATGCGACTAAGCTACTCAAACAATCGTGGATACGGAGAGACAAACGCTGGTTTTGATTCAGTGGCTGGGAGGGAGAGGGCGCTTTTTGGAGGTGCCCATTGAGTAAGATAAAGAGGAGCGCCGACCTCACTCTCTCCGACTGGCCTTTGTTGTCCTTCTATACCGAAGAACAGTGTTGTAGATGACTCAGCCAATAGGCGCAATTAACTAGCGTTCTCCGATCACCGGAGCCTCCTTACCCCGGCGGGCGCGACGGCGGGACCCATTCCATAGGCTTCGTCGTCTGCTTTAGCAACGTTTGTTTTCGGCCTGTTTTGTACAGCTTCGCGTCCATTGCGCCCCTTCCTTCGCATGACTTGATTAACGTGTTCGTCAGCCCCTCCAGGGTAAGCCGGAACCGAAGGAAAGAATTAGCCTCACGACAACGACACGTTCAGAATTCGTTTGCAGAGCGCGGAAACAAAATGGAGACGCAACATACAGACATCTGACAGCCAGAGAAACGCTACCTTTTGCGCACTGCTTGCATCGAATGAGACTCCATTTTCTAAATTGGTGAATACCAATTCATTTGTGTTTTAACAGGTATTACAAAAGGCGAAAAGAGCAACTTGTTCTGATAAACAGCAATTTAAATGTTCCCTTAGCTTTTTTGCAATTCTCCAACTTACAGAACTAACTAGTTTAAATCGGTATAAATGAGAATCACTAAGCTCACATGCCGAATTGTTCCGTTGCTGGCCCATGTATCGCACGGAGGCGTAGCGCAGAGATATCATGTCAGGATGGCTAGGCTTCTCCATCTGACCCTTTGAAACACGTTCCCTTCGTTTTCTTTCTGTCGATTCACGGCCTGACTACACCGATGGCGTCCTCCACTCTAGTTCGTCCATGGCTGACGCTGCTGAGGTCGGGGTTCCGCCCCCGCGAATCCCAGGTAACGGCTGGCAGAGCATCTGGTTTCTTCCGTTGTAGAGCCACTCATTTGAAATGAAGCGACATTTCATCGGCAATTGTTGTGGGTGTCGTTTACAGCTTTGCTTTCAAACAACCTTCACAGCCTGGAATGGAGCCATTTTTTTGGAGAATTCTCCTGCAATTCTTTTAAAGGGGAATAGCCAGTCTTTACTCAGTAGCCACATCTTGACGTTGTATCTAAAAGAACGCTAATTTTTGGATGGAGGAAATTTGATCGTTAGAATTGTTGGTCTGTGAATCACAGTAACCGAGAATTAAAAAAAACGGCACCACATGTTACCTGAAAAAAAAACACAAACAAATATCCCCTGTTTGTATGTTGTGGGGCAAATCTACCAATCTGAATTTTCATAGGCACATAAGAAAACCAGCGTGAGGTGCAGAAAACGAAACAGAAACAAGCATCTTAGAATACAGCTGCAGCAGACGTATGGTAAAGGTCAATTTATTGCAGCACATTTAGGTGATTAGCACAAAAGTAAAAAAAATGGAACCAGAAAAAAAGAAATGCAAAAAACAATTGGCAAAACATTGTCAATATTCGAGGCTTTACCAGGTAAAAATTAGGAGAAAACAAAAGCTCGCAAAACAAGTGATTAGCCCCTCACGAAATCACAAATGTATATCACTTCAAAGCCCCCACGGCCTCAGTTCAACCAAGAACAAAAAAAACACGCTGTTTCGGTTGATTGGTTGTTTTGATTGGTTGCACGAGGCCCAGATGTCGTTATGCTCCGCATAAGTAAAAAAGCCTGCGCTTTTTAGCAGCTTCCTGTTGAACACCTTAAAAAAATATAATTGGGAAACAATGAACATTGGGAATGGGACATGTCAGACATTTTTCAGACAATTGTCAGAGATTACGACCGTTGCACACGATGTCATGTTTATTCTCACGACCCCAGTTCCTCTTTTCTTTGGCAAAATATTTCCCTTTGTAAACCGGATTTCAGCGTTTTCTTAGCGCAGCTCGAGCCCTTGACACTCAGCTAAAACAGAGGTCATGCACTCCACAACTGTTGGTGTATGCCCTGGTTCTCGCGCTCCGTTCTCCTCTGGTGCTTGTACGTGCGACAAGTCTAATTTTTCTTCGATTAACGAGAGTGACAATGCGACTTTGGAAAGGGTAATGTCCTGATCCGGTTGGGTTCACCTCGTTCGGCTGGCATTGTTGAGCTTGCAGGCTATATTTCGGAGAGTGACTTTTTTTGGGCCTCCATGCTTTTTCAACGCTTGTCGTCATCTTCTTCGAATAAGATGCTAAAACTTCGTTGCCTCGGCAAAGTACATCGTCCGTTTGTTCAACAGACACTATCTCCTTGCTGGTGTCAGCCTAGCATGTCCATCAATTTATCCTCGCTTCAGACACTACCTCCTTGCTGGCGTCAGCCTAGCATGTCCTTCAATTCATCCTCGTTGGGCTTACATAAACGATTTCTTGTCCCTGATAAAGCGTTCAAAAGAATTACCTGATGAATTTCTCTGGATATTGGTATGGATCTTCTGACGTCTGTATGAACAAGAAGTATTCCCCGCGGTAGTTTTTTTCGCACGTTGATGGCAGGGAACATAATTTTCCACGATCACTTTCTACTAGATAAAGCACTCTAATGTCGTCCCGGGCCTCAGCCACCCTGCGACGAAGCTTTGGATGCCGTGATGTTAGAATAAAACAACTTAAGAATTTGCCTTCCCTTCCTTTACTGTACGTAGTGCCCGTAAGCGTCAAAACATCTGGATGCCGCAACAGCGAACATTGGGTCGCTTATAGGGAGAGCTCCTCGCTTAGCACTAATTCTTAGCACTGCTGTTCACGTTAAAGATGTAGTCGAGCTGCTCACAGGTGCACTGGTGACTTACCGGGCAGATCTCCTTTTGGAACCAGCTTGTGGAATGGGCCTGTTATGACGGTCGGTTGGCTTTCACCGATCGTCCAGCGGCATGCAGTTTAATGGCGTTGGTGGCCGGCAATTCGGAGACGCTAACTTCAACGAGTACGCTCGAGTCGAACGTGACCAGTTGATGGTGCTCCAGCTAGAAGAGAGGATACAAAAGGACAGTTACGTATTTGGTAGGGACACCTGGGACGCCGAGCTGCGTTTCCATTGACGATCGCAGTCTGTGGCTAGTCACCATTTCATACTTTAAGAAAATACCAGCCGACTTCGGCCTGGGGTAGCATAATTTACAAGGCTCTATGTTTAGGCTTGGTGTTTAACAGTCCTGGGCGTCGCGGTCTGAGGCAATTCGGCAGCATGCGATTCTGCTCATGAAGGCTTGAAGGCCCATTTATATGACTGCCCTGACAGTATCCCCGCATAGGCTGAGTCAGTCAAGCCATCTACGATGAACTGTTTTTCAGCAAAATAATCCAAGGAAAGGTTGCAGCCTGTAGGCACTGGTTCCTTCCGGATACTTGGGATGCTACTACATTTGGCATTTTCTTTCTGGCGAGCATCTGCATGCAATATTGATCGGTAATATTGAGCAGCTCCGCCCTTCCCAGCCCGAATGCGTGACCTTCAAAACGGCTCCACGCCCGAAAAGCGTCACGCGCGTTCTTCTGCAAATTACCACCTGATAGTACGGCATTTAATCAGGGCAGCGGACGGCGTCATCATGGGAGGCACAATTTATTTATTATTTAGGTTTATTAGAGTGAAACTTGCTATGCCTTATTTATGCCATCGAAAAGTGGACATGTAGGGTGGAAAGGCAATTTTACACAATGGGCTTCACAGTACGGTGATGATAATAGGGGCAGGCACATCAAGCGCACTAAGAAAAGAACGCTTCTTGCTGTCGAGATTGAAACTGGGTTCCTTCCTTTGGGGATGCGATGTCGATATGATTGATTCATTCCGGCACCGTCAAAGCAGCTTTAAATTTTGACGGTAAAAGCAGTTCGGCAGTCAGAGCAGTTGAACGGCCACTTTGACTCATGCTGCACTTGAAAACGCTCCGCGTTATAACCAGTTTTTTCTTAAGAACTGGGCCACAATTTTTTCCCAGCTTGACACATGTAATTTTTTCACAGTTTAGCGCTCCGTATTAGCTTTACGGCTTAATTACTTGGGCTTCAATTCTTGAAAATGCATGAAACAGCATGTGCAATACAGGAACTGTTAGTTCTGTTGTTAGCCTAAAGCAATACGCAAATTGTCAATTGGATGGACTTCTCAACGTAGTTGCAGCTCCACCTGATGTTGCAACCAATGTGTTAGCCCAACTTTAAAAACGTAGCCCCGGCCACCGTATCTTGGTACAACGCGAAGGATGTGCATGAGAAATCGCCAATACTTTCAAGAAATATTATGAAGTAACACACAATTCTCTTTGAAATCACGTAGCCTTGCGGATGAGGAACGGAAACTTACGAATAATGCACCTCATGATTGTGGGCGCCTCAAATTATGAGGCAGATTATTGATCGTCGCAAAGGAAAATTTGCTTGCGTATCGGCCCACTTCGGTGCTAATGTGACGAAAGACGGAAGTCTTCAGCCGGCTCTGCAACGTTATTATCTGTTTCCTCGCTGGCCTTCTGCGGGATGCTTTTACCTCCCTTTTGGTTCCTGACACGATAAACACGGTGAATATTTGCTAAATCAGTTCAATTTTCCCGGTTTAGACTACTCACGCTATATACTGGATGTTTTTGTTACTGTTGACCACTGCCGCATCGTTCAGGTTCTTGGGACCTTTTTACAAGCGAAGTTTTATACGCCTTGGTGCAGGCCACCGTCACGTCACCAATGCGCACGGTAGGGAAGCCAAACTTACACAACGGGTTTCACAAAACGATAATGAATATAAGCGAACTCACATCAAGCAAAAAATGCTTCCCGAGGTCGCAATCGAGCATGAATCACTGGCGTTGTGAAGCGGACGTCTATCTGATTGCACCATTCGGACACAGCCGAAGGAGTCTAGAAGCAGGCATATCAAGTCTGACGGAAAGTTTAAACGTCCTTTCAATGAATGAGAACGTTCGTTCCAACGAGATTTCTAGCCTTATGGCTAAAGCAAATGGCGCAGGCAAAGTAAACGGCGCTAAAATCGAAGTCAAAGACTCAACGATAAAAAACCAGTGTGTTAACGATCAAAGTCACAACTTCAACGACAGCAGACGAATCTTTGTGACATATCGAAGCGTTTGAACCATTGTTCTCTTCAGATGAAGGGGCACGTGAACTTGTTGCATTATTTGTGTGTCAAAATTTTTTATCGCGTATTTTGTCTTGAAATCAAAAATACCAGGCAAACACTTAATTTTTGGTGAAAAAATAGTGAGATTCGCAGCTATGCATTGCGCTTTTGTCTAAAAGATACTTAAAATTTTTTTTGCTCAACAGTGTGCATTACCAGCGTTTCCAGGTGCAATTCTTTGGTCAAATGTTTTCCCACATAAAGCTTTTCTTCATGTCTACTTTTACTTTTTCCCAGAAGGCTGAATTGACGGACAGGGAGACAGACGGAGGGATGGCAGACAAAAATTTTAATGTTTAAGTTGCCCTGAAAGACAACCGTCATTAAAATTTTGTATCCTCAGGGCTTGTACTGAAGCCCAAGGTGTGGACCGGAGCAGCGCTCTACGACGTGACGGGGAAGAGTGAGGTACCACTGAGCCTGTCACGGTCAACCACACAGCGTTCGGCGCTAATAAACTTTCTTTAAGGGAGAAAATAAAAAGAAATTACTGCATTTCTTCCACTGACATCGCAAGCATTAAACCGCAAGGTGGGCGTTTTTAGTTCATTCGCACTCATGGCTAAACTCCTGCGTTGGAAAATATGTGCACACCTGGATGGTTGCCCGTTACGTGCTGCGCTCCATGACATTAGCCTGTAAAATATCAAACGTGGTGATTATTCTCGTGTTGTGGTAACTGTGCCGCGGCCCATAAACATACAAAATTTGAAACGAGGGGACAAAGCATGGGTCCAAATTATAGTTTTTTATTCACAGTTTAAACATGAATGCGGAAGCCTATGTTCAGAATTGGGTAATTTTTTAACGCGCGTGATAAACACGTGAATGGTGTGCAACTCAATGCTTCGAATTAGAGAAGCGCACATCACAGCTGAAACGGTTCCCTCATATTACTCACCATTGGCTGCCCAGTTACAATAACATCTGTTTCCAAGGAGTTGATCAGAGCTTTCTAAGAGTTTACTTCAGACGCGTTTCAGTAATGTAGCAGTCACGGTCGCAGATTATGGCACCGTATTCCTGATAGTTTGTGTACATAAAGGTCTTTTCCCCCCAGTACAACACTCTCCCCCGCTTTGTGTTTAACTGAATATTTCGGTGCTTTGACCTTAATCGGCGGTAATGTATTCTAAACAATGAACGTTTCCAGCCATCCCTGTCATATGGGCCTGACGGAAAAGGACGTGCTACTCGCCACAAGCCCTCTGGGACACCCCTATGGCCTCATTGTCAGCATTTGTAAAGCAATAGTTCAAGGAGCCTCTGCCGCCTTCTTTGAAACGGAAAACATGGAGGGAATTTTGCAAGCACTGGAATACCACAAGGTACGCAAGAAGCCAACCTAGGTTGTGGTATGTTTAGGCTTGTTTCTATGGGAACAAATGTAAAGACTTTTTGTGTGTTTTCTATGCCTGGTACTCTAATAAACACTAAGAACTGAATCATGCAGTGTAGCTGACAGAAATAGCGTTTTTAACTCGTTTTACAGCGCGAAAAATGGCCGGAGCAAAAAAAATCTTGCTTACAGCACAAGAAAATGCGCTTCCAAACTTGAAAAATAGGTAGTTTGTATTTTTTAGCAGAGATATAACATGTCTACACTGAGAAAAGGCATTGTATGCACTCCCCAGAAGCCTCTCTTACTTTCTCAAAATCAGTTCTAGTAAACAAGAGTGGTGACAACATCCGAGAATTTCAAACTTTCCTGAAACAAGACTATTGCTCGCCCTGTTAGAGTCGAAAGTATTTCATCAATGTAAATGAGCACAACAAAATATCTAAACCTGTACAACAGTGGTTTACTTTATTCTCGAAGCGGCGATCCTTGCTATAGGAACCGCAAAAAGAGGTTTTTACAATCTTTGCAATATGGCCTTTAACTTATCATTATTAGTACATACCCGGGACAGGTTTTCACCATAAGTGACGTCCATAATCTCCAAAGGTTGCCCTCGATTTTTAAGCACTAGTTGTCAGAAACCTCGCGTACGTTTATTGTAACGTAGCTTTCGCACATTCCGTAATTTGTTGCGTAGCTTTCCCATTCTCACCTTTCTCCGGCTTGTTCCCTGTAGTAAATTGCACAAGCTGACATCATTCCTATATTTTCCCTTTCTTCCAATTGCGTCAGTAAGAAGAGACCATTGTTTTCACCCACCACAGATTGGCTCAAGGTGAACATAAAAAATCGACGCTTTCTTGATCTCAGGGATCGTCGTTTTGTAACCAGAACGCATTGCTGGAAAATCAACTTTACACATACGAAGGCACATGATTCTGACGACACAAGAAACAAACGCTCCCCGTGGTTGGAATAAAATTTGGGCGCCTTTCGTTATGAAACCGGCGTCTATCCGATTGCACCATCATCTCATTCCAGTAGCTCAGCATTTCCGTTTGCTTCGCATCACAATTGTTGGCTTCAGACTTTGGCTTAATCAAAGCGTTATTTCGCTTTTTAATTGGGCAGTCCGCATTTTAGACTTTGGTAGCGTATATTTTGCAATTTTATATGTCGAAGGTTCTACTGAGAACGCATTGCGCGTTAACCATCTTCCTCCTAATTAAAGCCTGGTTTTTGTCATGAACCTTACAATAAGTTTTTTACTTATGTTATGGTTATGAACGCCAAGCACTGCCTGGCTATCTTTCTGGTAGTGTAAGCAAAGTGCGTGTTTACACATTGTATTGTACACTTCAGCGCAATCTTGGTAGCAAACTGTGAAGTGTTGGGTCATTTGATGACGTCGCCGGTGTAAATACAACCTCAGGGTTTGGTGGCGGTTCACGTCGGCTTAGAGCTTTTCCATGGATTTGCTCGACGCTGCGAGCAAGAGTAGCAGCCTTTTTAGAACGTTTTGGACACTACCTCAAATCTATGATTGTGGACTTCCGCGGGGACTTATTTTCTTCTAAACATGGGATCTGTATAGGATCTCGTATCGCACCTCTGTTGAGGAACATTTTTGTAGCAAAATTTGTTCGCTTGCTGCGAAACTGTTTAGATGACGACCCTGTGGTGGAGGTTTTTAGATATTTGGATGACGTTTTAGCGTTGCTTCATTTATCATCTCACACTAGTTTAGAATATGTGGCCACTGATATTGTTAAGTGTTTTAGAGCTCCTTCTTGATCCCCTCGTTTCACTTATGAATTACCCAAGAGTGGAACCATTGGGTTTTTAGACCTGGAATTGTCGTTCTGCGTCCACAAGCATGTTTGGTGGCCCTACGCACCACGCTATAAGAACGAAGTTCTTCCGTACCACTCATGCCACTCGAAGATAACGAAAGTGGCATAGCAATGCTTTGTTTTAAGAATGCATTGCGAAAGAGCTGCTTTGACAGGATTCAGGCGAGTGTACAACAACAAGAGAGTACACTGAAATCGGCCGGGTTTCCAGACCACGTGACGCGAGCCGTCACCGAGAAGATGCTGAAAGAGCAAACGAGGTCACGGAGGGCAGATGCAGCTAATGACTTTGCCACATCGGGGGATAAGCCAGGCTTTGTTGCTACGCCTTATGTGCATAAACGTTCGCACAATGTCAAGAGGGTGGCGAATAAACACGGCATACGCTTAGTGTTTTCAGCCCCGCGCAAGTTGGGAGGTGTGTGCAGTCGCATCGACCGGCATACGCGAAGAAGGGCATCATGTTGCACTAAACATGTATCGAACTTTGTGCCTTGCGCTACAAGTGTGATTTATCACATCCCCTTATACCCGTGTGACAAAACTTACATCGGTCAAACAGCCCGCTGTATCAATGATCGCCTCAGAGAGCACTAAGCTTCCCTTTCCACGAGTGACAGTGCTCATCTTCCGAGGCACTGTACAGAATGCGGGCGCACTCCTGTCTTTACCAACGATACGATATCAGGCCAGGGCAATAGAAAAACCCTAAGGGAAATTTTGCAAGCTTTCTATATAATGAAAGGGGAAAACAACTGCGTCACTTACACGTCACTGCTCCTGTCTATCAAAGAGATGAACTTTCCAAACGCGGTGGTTGATTGTTAACATTTCATTCATTTGACACATGACTTTTCACGCATGCGCATGATGTTGCCGGAAGGGTATTTCTAGGCGTTCAAGTGCCTCGGTCGTTTCAGGAATCAGTGCCATATTGTCCCGTCGTTTTCTTCTGTGTCCTGTGTTTTCCCCTGGTTTTTATTCCAATTAGACTAGAACTGTGGCTATTGAATACTACCAAAGAGCACTACTACGGCCTTCTTGTAGTCTATCTTCATGACCAGTTTTCCTAGGATGGGGAGATTTCCATGATAACAGGAAACCTTGACAGCTGCACGTTGCACTGGCGGCCATCTCTCCCAGTTCTTTTCATAAGTTTTGCTGGGCGCACCGCAGACGGGCATCCCCGTGTTTATCAGCACTGGCATGTCAACTCCGCACCATGTGAATGTCCTGAGAATTGGAGGCACTAAGTCCCCCTTCCGAGGTGACGTCAAAGACCAGAGGTGCTTGGCGTCGTCTACGTTCCCCTCCGCGAAATCTTCCGCCACCGCCACGGCTCGTTCCCGCATGCCTTGAGTCTGCGCCGTTTGGCGTTCCTCGGAGCGTCGCGGGAACAAATTTTCGCAAGATGACCCCACGTACCATAGCGATAGCGCGTACTCTAGGCCCAGCCGCATGCGTGACTGCTGTGATTTTTACTTCCGCACCATTTGCATATTTAGTAGGCTGGTTTGTCAACACGCGCTGCGCGACAAGCTTCACTACTGTAGTTGTTTCGCCCGATATCTGATTTGCATTATCTTCCGCAGTTTCGGCTGATAGTGCTATCGCTTCGAACTCTTCCAAAGTGAAGTTTGCTTTTGCCACGAGCTGTTTTTGCAAGGTATTTGATTTTACGACAGAGGCTATATGTTCGCAGAGCAGTCATTCTAGCATGCTGCCAAAATTTCAGTTTTCTGCAATGCGTCGGATGTTGACAAGGAAATGTTGCAAAGGCTCACCTTCACGCTGACATCGACTGAAGAATGGGTAGCTTTCCGTTATCTCGTTGTGCTTCGGGTCGAAATATTCCTCCAGCGCTGCAACGACTTCGTCGCACGTGGCACTATTGGGTTTATCTGGAGTGACTCGTCTAGCCAGAATTTGCATAGTCCTCGTGTTAAACCCTGCTGCGAGCAACGCCTTTTTTTCGGCGTGTCGGTAACCGCTGTTGCCTCGAAATAAGATTCTGCCTTGATGACGTACACTTTCCACTTTTCCCTCTCGCCGTCATCCTCGGGAAGATGGTGGTAAGCATGGGCTGACGTTGTCATTGCGCCAGGCTCCTAAAAGGCCGTTCCGTGGTGTTGCCCGCTGTGTTCTTCTTTTACTGCATGGGTTCTTTTTTTGCTTGTCACCACTGTCCCATAGTCGGCGCAAACGCGGGGCGTGGACGACAGACGACACCAGCGCTGTTGACTGAACCGTTTATTCGTCCGAAAACGGAGTATTTAGGCATAGTAAAGCGAGAGGGAGTAAGGAAAGGGTGAGGGAGGACATGACGCTCGGTTGATTCATCACACGCCTGGCTCAAGCTGCGGCAGATAACAGAGCTCGATAATTTACAACAGTATAGATGCATAGGGCGCCGCGAAGCCGTACATCATTAAGAGTTTATTTTACAGTCACCTACCCATATTCAAAGACATTCGGCATCCCCTGATCGAATGTGGTGCTTTGTCTGTGACCATGGCGTTTGTGTTGCAAAAAGGTAAAAAAATTATACCAGAGATTTGTGCTGCCTTTTTAGGTCAACGGCATGAGTGGCCACGTGATTCACGTTTTGTACCATCGCCGTAGGCCGTTCTCAAAGAATGAAGCACTGGAACAAGCCCTACCACAAGCCCATGCAGTGTTTTCAAATTGTGAGCTAGATGAAATGTTGTTACGTAAGCTTTGCCTCTAGTGTTCCTGGTCTTTATGATCGTGGTGGCATGCACAGTGATAGACGTAGTCTGCAAGAAGAAGAGTAACGCTCGTTTTGATTTCTAACGAATCTATTACTAAGCTAATCAGACATAAATCTAGACAAGAAACATCCTGAAGAGCCCGCCTGACAAATGAACAGTGCAGAGGCTTGGAATCCACACAGGGCGAGCCGGAAGTTGAGCTCCCAATGGTGTGGCCATTGTACATTCAAGAAAAAATCGGAGGGCCAATCCGGATGCACTTAGTAATACGTATCATTCTAAGCCGGGTAACACCACAGCGAATATTATGTAACGCCCTGCCCTTACAGAAAAAAGAGAACTTGGGGAAAAAATTGGTTAACATGATAGTGATGTAAGCGCAGATAATAGGCCGAACCGAATTTCAGAAAAGCCAAAAATATGCATCTTATACATCTGCTTCAAGAAGCGAAGACTATCGAAAAAAAGCCGCAATAGTTCGCAAAAAGTTAAAAACACGAAAAAAATTGCCAAAAAGGAGAGCCACGCAATTATCTCCATTTTCATAAAAATGCGTAACCGGCCGTACTAATCCATTTATTCGTTAGCGCTAGCGTAAAATTATATAAATGGTCGAATTCAATTTCGAAAACCAAGAAATAAAGCAATCTAACAAAGTTACCCGAAATGGTCGAATTCAATTTCGAAAACCAAGAAATGAAGCAATCTAACAAAGTTACCCGAAAATGATCCCAGGAAATCAAAAACATGCCTCTTACATATTTCCTCAAGAAACGGATTAACAAAATAAATATGCCCGCAAAGGTACCTTAAAATACCAATAAAAATAGCGAAATGAGCAAACCGAGTAACGTCGCGAATTTTTACAAAAAGGAATAACTTGAGGAGGTAACACAGTGATTCGTTTTAACAGCGTAAATGGAAATATTTCGTCGAACAGAACCTTGAAAAGCAATAAGTAAGCACTATAGAAGCGACGAATGTTTCGCAAAAAAGATCTGGCAAAATCAAGAATAACCAACTCATTTATTTCCAAAAAACTGAAGGTTAAAAAACAGCTCCCAAACGAACGTTCGAAAACGAACAAAAAGAAGAAAACGCACCAATCTTGCACTAGTCTTTGCATATGGGGCAAAATATTTTAGGGCCGAGGCCATTACTCACGTTCATTGTACCAGAACATGGTTGACAAAACGATATAAAAAAACGTGTAAATACAGAATGCCTGAACCCCTTTTGCTACTCACACAAAAATTTGGTGTCAAAGAAATCACACTCTATACAGTCGGCATGAGAATGCCACGCAATATTAGAGAATTCTCTGGGTTTCTGCAGGTTTTTAAGGAGTCACCGATTGCCGGTTTACGGACAATAAAAGTACGAGGTGTTGGGAACAGAAGTGATGCCAAACTTTCCTGGTTGCTATGAGTACTGTACCTCTGAGGCTTTGTTCGCTTAGCGATTTCGCTATCTCTATGATAGCCCCTGACTTCTTGCTCCGGTAATCGCGTTCAGAGATTTCAAAATTACGTGAAATGAACACAATATTCTGTAGAACTCTTCATGATACAATACTACCACAAGACGCAGATTCGAAAGACGTTAGGAGTGGTGTTTTTCGCTATAGCTTATCTTACAGCAAAAGAAAAGTGTAGTTTGTTGCCTAAATTAGTAACAAAAAGTAGCCGCGTATCAGCTCCCTTCACTGATACTCTCTTCGAAGACGCCGCCTCTGACTCATCAATAGCTTTCTTCTCTCCAACGTCAAACTATCACGCTCTCCCACTCTAGTCTTGCTTCTCCCTCGATACACACGCAGGACGTTCGCTCGAGTCAATTGAACGTTCCCGCATTCCACTGCTGACCCGCCATTTATCGGAACCTTTCCTTACGGCTGGCACTCGAACAACGCCACGATATCTAGTCCCAGCGGCGAGCCTCTTTCGTATTGTTAGTCAACGTATTGTTCTCAAAGGCTGTTTTAGGTGCAATGCACTTTAGGGGCCCGGCTTGTAGTGGTAGCTTGTCCTTTGTCACGCTTACTAGCCACCGCAGTCCCGAGGCGTCACGTACGCAAACCGAGGCTTCTGAAAGATACCCCCGAGCCTCGGTTCAGCCTTCGTACCAAAATGAAAGAAGATAGTTGAACCAAAAGTTTATATAAGCAGACCCATTCGAAACTCCTGGAACCGCTGGCCCTTGTCTACAATGTCCCCATTATTAACCGCAAAGAAAACTGCGGGTGCAGTTGAGGTAAACATATGTAATTAGGCAGCAGTCCCCGCGTCAATTTCGTCAGACATGCTTACAGGGTTGATTGTTATGATAGTAAGCGACAAAAAGCATCCAACCGGGAAAAACAACACCTTCCCAATGGCGAAGAAAGGCTCCAGCACATGTTAGATAAAAGCAAGCACAAAAAAACGTGCGCACCTGCGGTTCGAGGGAGATGAAGAAACGAAAGATAAACAAAAGAAAGCGAGCTTTCCCAGGAGACGGCACGCGAATTGAATTGCACTGAACGAACGTTTCTTCTATTCATCAATAGGGGACATAGAAAGACAGAGTACGAACGTGAGGGGTGGTGAAAAAAAACAGACAAGGGGGCCACATTTCCATGACGAAACCGTGCTCTGCACTTCCGAAAGCTTTAACTTGCATCATAAGGAAAACTATATGAACAGGTAAGCTCCGCATTCACAAAGAAATCGCAGCAGCCGGCCATCTTGTGACCTTCGGTTCACACAATAAGATGCGGAGGACGCCTAGCGCTCAGGCCGCACGACGCGATGGGCACAAGGATGGCCTCGCAGTGCAGCGCAGCTCCACAACAATTGCTCCGAAATAGCCTGCTCAACAGGAGTGGGATAGCACGAGCACTCTAGTCAGACTGGACATGGTACTGAGGTGGAGTTACTCAAAACAGCCGGAGTCGTCAGAGACACCTTAAGGCGAAGACATCCGAGACTCATCTTGGCGAGACAATTCGTCAGGGACATCCGTATCGCACCGGAGTATGTTAGCGCTCGCGTTCCGCCTAAGACATTTATTTTCGCTGTCTGGCTGTGTAGCCACTGAAAAAGACACAAGTTGAGTGGGATATTGCGCACGCACGGGGCGCATACCGGCCTCTGCAGCCTGGATTTCGGGGTGACTGTTGCGTTGGCGCGATTAACCAAGAACACGGCATGAAGGAGTCCTATCTTATGTCGTATGTCCTGGATTTAGAGCAAAAATTAGTTAGCTGTAAAAGTTTTCCTTAGTTCTCGAAAAGCTGCTGGTAAATCATTGTCGATTGCACACTGTGGTGGAGCTTGTTTATAAGCACACTTGTGTGTAGCATAGCATTCCCCAGCGAGATGAGTTCTTCTTTGGCCACTTTTCCCTCGTATTTTAAGTGCACGTTATTAGATTGTGAACCATGGTCGGCGAAGTAGCGCAGTAGAAAGATGAGCATGTGAAGCACGGGCGTCGACCAACACCAGCATAGTGATGTTTATAGAAATTTTTTTTCATTAAATTTATTTACTCTCAATGCACAAGGCGTTACAGAGAGGAGTGGTGGAAAAACAAATACCAATCTGTACTAATAAATGGAGCGTGTTCATAAAGGGTATGCGTTTATGGTACTCTTGAAGTTGGCTGGGTCACTGATTGATGCGATACAAGCGGGAAGGTGATTCCATTCCGAGCTTGTTGTGGGCACGAATGAATTAAAATAAAGATTTGTTAGGCTGCTTGTAATTCCAACTTTGAAGTGGTCATCGCTGCGGAATAAAATGTAGGATGGCGGCAAAAAAAGAGAGATACTCAGTGAGTGCATGGTATGGTACAACTTGTGGAAGAGGCACAGGCGCGAGATTTTGCGGCGAAGTGAGAGGCTAGGTAGATTTAAAGTTGACTTCATATAAGTTGCGCTTGCTGTACGGGAATAGTTAGACAAAATGAAGTGAGCGGCGCAATTTCGAATTGCTTCGAGGCTACTGATATCAATGTTTACGCGTACATCCCATACAGATGATGGATATTCGAGCTTAGGTCGCACTTATGGTTTATAGACAAGAAGTTTCAGTTGCATCAGGGCAAGGGAGAAGTTTCGGCGTAAATAACCAGGAGTGTTGTTAGCATTGTTTTCAATAAGGTCAATGTGAGTCTTACACGAACGGTTGTCAAATATTGTAACGCCAGGGTACTTGTAAGAGCTAACTTTATCAGGGGGAATCATTAAGTGCGTTGTAAGTAGAAATGTTACATCTTCGACGTGAAGCTCCTATTATCTTCATTTATAACAATAAGGTTCATTAGCCAAGTATCACACAAAGATGAAACATTGTCTATGTCACACTGAAGGGCAAGGTGGTCAGAAGGGGTTTAATTTTGCGGTAAATAACACAATCATCGGCGAAAAGATTTATAGAAGAAGAGATGTTATGTGGCAAGTCGTTAATGTAAATTAGGAAGAGTAGTGGGCCAAAAAGGGATCCTTGGGGGACGCCACAGGTTACGGGTGAGAAGGGGGATTTCGATTCATTAGCAGTTACAAATTGTCTGTTCAATTCATTTTATTATTTTAGAATCGAAATTACGTTTGCTTACTTTTAGCAGTAGCAGTTCATGGCATACAGTGTCAAAAGCTTTAGCAAAGTCGAAAAAATACAGTCAACAAGAAAAGAAGTGTCAGTGGCAAGAAATAGGTCATTAGTAAAGCAGAGGGTCTCACCCGAGTACTTTTTCCGAAATCCATGCTGGTGATCACTAAGGAAGGAGTTGTTTTCTAAAACATTGAATATGTGGGAATAGACGACGTGTTTGATGATCTTACGCGCTATACTTGTTAACGATGTGGGCCTGTAATTGCGGGGGTTATGAACGTAGCGTGATTTGTGAAAAGGAACCACCTTTCCCGCTTTCCAGTCGCCCGGAGGGAATGACATTCCAAAGAATGCGTAAAAAGCCTACATCGAATCACCAACGGAATCGAACCACCAACAATACGGGGTGAATGCTGCCAACAGGTCGTGTGTGTGTTAATTGAAGGAACTTTCATTGTGGACGTGTAGTGGTGTTTGATAGTTGTGGGGTTGGTGATGCGGTCACGTACACTGCAAGAATAGAGCATCTGGGTCGAGGGCTTAGTTTTGGAGGCGGGCTTGACGGCGCTGACGGACTATCTCATGGAATGCATACAGCTGTGCTTCCTGTCTTATAATTGGGATGGGGGTGATGCATAGAAGACCGCATTGCTCCCATAGCTAAATTGTAATTGATTCAAGGGGCACCCACACTGACGTTTTGAGAAAGTGTATTTTCTGAAACTAGAATCATGCGGGGATGAATATTGGCTCGGCCACGCATGCGGTCCATCTTGAATTGTGCACCCCTGATTTTGTGAGAAATGAGGTGGAACAGATATAAGGATTCTGAAGCGTGAGGCTTCTCTCTGCAAAACCAAGGCTGAGAAGTACGGGTGACTAATATCCAAGACCAACACCCGTAGAGTAGACGCTGTCGGTATAGGCGTGTGTTGAATAGAAAGACGGATAGGGGAGGTTGCCAAGGCCCTACGGCACGATGTGTTGGCTGCATGAGAAATAGGTTTTCGTAGGAGAGAGTGGAAGACCAAAACACCGGCACCAATATATCGTTTCATGATTACGTAGTTTCAAAGGTTCATGGTCTCAAGAGTTGCTTTCAGGCTGACAATTTGGACGCGAACGTCTTGATGAACAAACCAAGGGTAATGTCGTCCCCATAGATAATGCTACATACGTGTGGAACAGCACCGAATCACTAGGCAAGATAAATCGTGGCCATGTTAAAAAGCAAAGAAAGAACAGATATCTGAGGCACCGCAAGGCGGTGCTGGAAGGAACCGACAGGAGATACATTGAGGTAGGCAGGAATGAATGCCAAGGAAAGCAAAGGGGAATATGCGGTACGTCATTTATTCTTTTTTAAAGCGGTATATATTTTTGATATTTTCATTTACGACTTGCTGGCAGAAGTCGACCAAAGGGGAAATATCGTAAGCTACCTAAGGCTCTAAGACTGTTAGAACAAAGACCATTGCAATGCATATAGCTAATCAGAAAGCAAAATAAGGGAAGCATTGAATAAGATGGAAATTAGGGTAGGCAGTCATGAATGCTAGGATGACAAAGGCGAAAACGTGGTACGCCACTTATTCTTCTTCGAATATAGATTTTTAGATCTTTAAAATAAAGGAAGGAACCTTCACAATTTTTGGTATTTTTCTATTCTTGTTTTGAATCTTTTTTGCCTAGTTCTTTTCCGTATTCATCGGGTTTGGGTGAGATTAATCAGACGCTTATTGATGATTCTGTCAGATGATTTCTGATAAAAGTTTATTATTTTTTTCATTTTTCTAGTTTCTTGCTTTTCAAATTTCCGTCCCGTCAATTATCTCTATTTACGCTACTATGATAAATAAAGCGTTTACATCCACCAAATCTGCTAATTTGTGGAAATGGAGGGCTTCACATTGTTCGCCATTTCGTCAATTTTTTATCCGCATTTAAACGTTCTATAGCAAACTTTTTTTCTTGCGGTTCGCGGGAGACATACCAGATGCGGATTTTTGATTTTTTCAGAGAATGTTTGCGAAAATTGTGCCTTTTCTATTTTGTTGTTTGGTAATAATTCTGTCCTGCTAATTAGCTCCATTTAGGTTCTTGGAACGAATATTTAAAAGAGCAACTTCCGCAAAACCTTCATTTTCTCTAAATGAAGGACATTACGGGAATCACAATTTGCTATTTTCGCTCTTTTTTCACATTTTGAACGTTTCTTGAGGACTTCGTCTATTTTTCGTTTTTTTTTTGGAAGGAAACGTACACCGGGCATATTTTTCATTTGATCAGATGTCTTTCATGAACATTTTTTTTCTATTTTTAGTATTTCTAAGTTTTTCAATATTCCGTCGGTCCGATTATCTCCATTTACAATATAAAACGATTAAAGGTGTTACTTTTGCCAAATCTGCATTTTTGTGGAAATGCAGGAAGTTCCGCAGTCGTGGCTGGGATGACGGTAGACAAAGAACGTTACTTCTTAAAACATGGGTACCACCAGAGACACGAAATGTCTACCCAGAACGTAATGAAAAAAAGTATTAGCAGAAAATTTCTTCGAAGGATGTGGTAACAATATTTGTGAATATAAATAGGTATTGCCGAAGTGCAGCGCAAGCAATTGCGAATGCCATCAAATGATTCTACTGATATAACTAACGCACCTGCATCTAGGGCCGTACTACTGCCAAAACGAATGAAGGTTTTGGATTCGTTTGGACACATACTGTAGGAAAAACGTGACTTTTTTATTCTGTTGTTAGTCATGAGGCATATCAAATTTCTACGAGTTGCTGCCTCTAAAAACCGCACTTCTGAACACGTAGAAAATACTGACCAAAGTTTTTCGCTTCAGATAAGCGTTCTTAGAGAAGTATGTAAGAAAAAAACCACATAGGCAGATATTTTGTTATTTTAGGTGGTTAATTAGTACTCACTTCGTTTTTCAAGTCCAGGCAGGTTAGTAGCGTACGCACCTATTTCAGCTTCCTTGAGAAAGGTTTTCCAATATGGCATCTCTCTGAACTTTTCCAGGGACTTTTATTTTGGCCGCATTTATTTAATTTTGATCTAGCTTGTTTCAACCCCACAATTTTGGGTAGAATTTGGTTAGCAAGTGGAAGAGAAAAAAAGTAGCGCTATTATCACATAAAACAACAATATATGTTATACTTGCACGAGAAAGAGCCAACATTTAGGTAATATTTAGTATAGAGGTTGTAGCACGCAAACATAGAAGAAAGCAGTGTTGTACGGAACGGCGTTACAAGCAACGGCGTTCCTTGAAGTAGTTCCTTTTTGAAGGAACTGAGTAACACCACCGTTTCAATGAGAGTCGGTGGAACTGTAACGGTAACTCTTTACGTTTTTGAAGGAACGGCAGCAACGACGTTCCTGCCGTTACATCGCTAGGATTTGGCTGTTTTGGATGCCAAGGCTCGAGTAAAAAAAATCAACAAGTCGCTGCTGCGTTTCTCTTCCTACAAGCTGGTCAATTTGCGCGCCCTCCAGCCGTAAGTGCTTCCTCGAAGGTCAAAGGCAGAAGAAACCGCACACAGCAGGCCGCAGCTTATGCTTGCTTTCATGCCGGTTGAGCTTACACGGAATTAGACGGGTATAATAGCGTAGCCGGGAGAACACTTTTCATCTTTCATCATTTGCCTGGGCTGGCCAGGACGCGCGTCTGGTGGACAGAATTGATCCCTGGCGGGAAAGATTGCCTAATACGGGATCCGGAGATTTCGGTGTCGGACATTCAGGTGAAGGACGTTTCGGTGCGAACATTTCTGTGCACGAACATTTTAGTGGACGACGTCTTTCGCAGACATTTTGAGTCACGGGATATCTCAGGCATTGTTTGGACATTTTAACTTTAATATTGTAATTTTGTGACGAATTGATAATATTTTACGTTCAAGACTTGTGCTTGCGCTCCCGTGTGTTTAAACGAACGCTGAACCCTGGACGCTGAACGCTCAACGTCAAACCCAATTTCTGTAGTAGATGGTAAAAATTACCGCTGTTAATTTGCATCCGTTCAACCTTTTTTTGTTAACAATATTGTCAACAACCCTACTACTTGAAGTATTACCAAAGCGCTTTGCTTTCACTTCTCCCAACGGTGCAACACGCTGGTGCTCTTAGTCCATCCTCCCAGCAAAACATCCGAGAAAAAAGCAACAGAAAAAAAGGTAGATCAAGCGCGTGCGCATTCCCTTTTAATTATTTTCCCAATCAATCTCGTGTTCGTTGCATTCGGTGTCGGTTCTAAGTGAAACTAACCAACCAACGATCGCACCTATATATATATTGTCGCGAACTATATACGGGATTGTTTATTTATTGTTCGTTTTTAATGGCCGGCCACGCCCGGGTATGTTATCTGTGTCCCATGAGAAGCGCGTGTTCCATTCTTTATTTTTATGCCGCACGGGCTATCTCATTCAGATAAGCAGAGTGTTTCGCCGTAACGCCGCTAGCCCGGAATAATCTTCTGTGAATCTACATTGTTCTGAATGTGAATCGACGGGTCCAGAAACTCTCGCGCCGAAAGATAAAAGCCGGCACAGCAGACGCCGCGGCATTCGATTCTGCGACGCTCGCCGACGCAAGTCACTTTGTTGACTGCTGCTTCGCCGCCTCTGTATTCTTTTTAGTTGTTAGGGGAGCACAAGTAGCTCCAATAAACTTGTTTCTCCTTCAAGACAACTGCGTCGTCCTTGGCTTCGTTACAATATATATATATTTAGAGAGAGAGAGAGAGAGAGAGAGAGAGAGAGAGAGGGACATGAGTAAATAGAGCTTTCAATAGCTCCCCGGTACCACACGAAGTACAACCGGTTATACCCAATTGCAACAGTACAAAAAAAGGCCAAACGGCAAAGAGAATTTTGTCCACACGAAGGTGGAGAGAAATTAACGGGAAAGACTTTCTTGCGACCCACCGCCAGGGGGACGAGCCCGGGGGGATCCCTCCTGTCCCCCCTAGGAAAAAGCCGGATAGGGTGGGTTGCTGGGAACGAGAACTTGGACATCGGGATGGGTTTTGGGAAAAAGGGTGGGAATGAGGGAAGCAATTTTGCTCCAATCCTTTCGTCTGACTCTCTTCCAAGACTGATTGCTCAGCGAGGGCATCAGACAGTGCCAATTGCCAATGTGCGGTCCCTGCCACGGGTTACCGCTCTCCCATAGGGTCCGATAACTGGGAGGGAGAGATCACATGAGGTTCGACGGGCCAGTATAAAAATAGTGAGGGAAGTCGACAGACACGTTTCCGGTTCCACTTTTTTGTGGCCAACAGTTTCGGAGTTAGAAACTCCTTCTTCAGGGCTATATTTTAGGAGTCCTGTATTTTTGTTAAAATACAGCCCTGAAGGAGTTTCTGACTCCTAATCTGTTGGCAACAAAAAAGGGAAACGTGTCAGTCGACTTCTTTCACTATATATATATATATATATATATATATATATAGCGAATCAGAAAATGGGAAATGAGGGGCTCCGTCAAATAAGACAGAAAATAGGGATTGGCAGTCAAGAAAACCTCGGAAAGCAAAGGGGAGTTTGTGGTGGGTCATAGAAAGAGATGAAGAATTTTTTTAGTCGAAAAGAAAGTGGTGAAAAAATGCCCGCCGGGTGGGATCCGAACCCACGACCTCCAGAATACCGGTCTAGTGCGATAACCACTACGCTACCAGAGGGGCTGCTTCCCTAGCTCTTTCTCGGGTATTTATGTTAAGGTATATTTGTTTCCTGCGCTTGGAGGTTGTAGCCAGCGCCACTCGGACTACTCGGGGTGAAGGGGACCTTCTTTTTAACCCCAGGGCTGTGACTCGAGTGCTACGACATGTCGAGAGTGGTCAACCAGTGTTGAACCCTCTTAAGCTCCCTTTGGCACCAAGACTGCCAGAACAGAGGCCCTCGATAAGCATGTAGCGAATCAGAAAATGTGAAATGAGGGGCTCCGTGAAATAAGACAGAAAATAGGGTTAAAACGAAGGTCCCCTTCACCCCGAGTAGTCTGACTGGCGCTAGTTACCACCCCAACTGCAGGAAACAAAAATACCTTAACATAAATACCCGAGAAAGTGCTGGGGAAACAGCCCCGCCGGTAGCTTAGTGGTTAGCACACTAGACCGGTATTCTGGAGGTCGTGGCTACGGATCCCACCCGGCGGGCATTTTTTCACCACTGTCTTTTCGACTCAGAAAACTTCTTCATCTCTTTCTATGACCCAACACAACCTCCCCTTTGCTTTCCAAGGTTTTCTTGACTGCCAACCCCTGTTTTCTGTCTTATTTCACGGAGCCCCTCATTTCCCATTTTCTGATTCGCTATATGCTTAGCCAGGGCCTCTGTTCTGGCAGTCTTGGTGCCAAAGGGAGCTTCAGAGGGTTCAACGCTGGTCGACCACCCTCGACATGTCGTACACTCTGGAGTCATGGCCCGGGGGTTAAAAAGAAGGTCCCCTTGACCACGAGTAGTCTGAGTGGCGCTGGATACCACCCCCAAGGGCAGGAAACAAAAATACCTTAACATAAATACCCGAGAAAGTGCTGGGGAAACAGCCCCGCCGGTAGCGTAGTTGTTATCGCACCAAACGGGTATTCTGGAGGTCGTGGCTTCGGATCCCACCCAGCGGGCATTTTTTCACCACTTTCTTTTCGACTAAAAAAATTCTTCATCTCTTGCTCTGACCCACCACAACCTCCCCTTTGCTTTCCGAAGTTTTTCTTGACTGCCAACCCTTTTTTCTAGATATATATATATATAGATATATATATATAGTTATATATTAATATATATATAATATCTCTCTCTCTCTCGCAACTCTCTCTCTGCTTTATTATATATCTCTCTCTATATACTATATATCTATCTCTCTCGCTATCCTCTATATAGATACCGCTGATGCGGAGCCCCACCGGCTACCAGCCCTCTTTTAGAAGCTGCGGCTTTTTTAAAAAAGGCCCGTTCTTCCTCCACGACAATATAATATACCAGTGTTCGCCAATTTATTTCAGCAAGGCAGCCTTACCTACGTAATACCCTTCATAAGGATTTCTGCATTCTGGAGGCCAGCTAATGTTTGTTACGTTTTGGATATTGAGAGTGTGCATGTAAGTTATGTAATTTGAGGTTGTCTAATTTAAACAAAATACAAAAAAGTAGTCAGACAATCGCAAACACCCGTTAATTGTCTTAGCCAAAAAGAACGAATATAAATTACAACCTGTTGTAAATAAAAAAAAAACGTGTGCTAAAGAATTCAATCGGCTGCATAACAGGTGTCACCAGGAACAGGTATTAAACAAAAATATATAACTGTATAATTTCTATAAAAAATGAAAAAAGAATTTCACTGCTACAGATTGTTGTCCATAACCCACGCTAAGCGGAAATAAAAATATAACGGCTGTCGCAAACAGGGAAGCACCGGATAATTTGGAAGCCGAAAAGTTTGCGCACCGAAATATCCGTACACCGATATGTCCGTACACAGAAATTTCCGCACCGAAACATCCTGGACCGAAATGTCCTAGAGCCATCTGGAGTTTGTCAAATGCTCCCTGAAAAGATTCGCCACGGTGGTTTTGTTTTGATTATTTTTATCTTCAGATAATCTGCTGGGCAGCGATGTTATTATTCGTATATTATACGTAGTTTGATGTGAGTTTTAAATTTCTCACTTAATTTAGCCCCAGGATTATCCGACACTATATTTTAATTTAAAAATCTAATTTTAACGTTAATGTAACGACACGTTCCAATTTATGAAGTGGAACTGGAACGCTTTCCTTTCGGAATGAAGGAACTTGTAACGGGAACTCGTTTCAAAATTGGGAAGGAATCGTTCCTATTTTAGAGGAACGTGTACAACACTGGAAGAAACTAGCAGCAATTTTTATTCCATTTATAGGAAAATTTGCAAGACATTGAAAGAAACAATAAAATAAAATGAACTAAGCAGAATGCAGTAAAAAACACAAAAGGAAAATATCTCCAATGTACAAACAAGTGCCAAGATAGGAAGTATTCTTGTGGATGTCCGAATGTTTACCAGGTTACCAAAAATTTCCAAAAGTACACTCGTGATTAAGATTTTAACAGGAAATGCTCCAAGCAGGGCCTCAATTCCGTGCCTTCCTCAGGGCGAAATTGTCGTGAATTAGAAATCATGCCTGATTTGCGGGTACTCTCACCCAGAATATGTTGTTCTGAGCAGAATATTGATTTGGGTTCTTTCTCAGTATCGGTGTACCATATAAACAAATTCAAAACTGATGTGCCCAGCTCCCGTAGTAAAAGTGTCATGCAGGTTGTTGCTCAGTTTCTGTTCACTTGCAGCCGTCACATTGCGAGAAATGTATGCGTCCTTACACCCACAGGTTTCTGCACTTAGCACAGCGCCTAACGTGCTCATATACCTTCTTGACCATCCTAAGCGGGAAGAGTTCGACCTAAGCCACTTGCGCTACGTTACCAGCGCTGGAGACTACATCAGTGAAACTGTTTCCACCAGGCTGTTCAAAGAACTGAAGCTTAAAAGCTTTATTCAACGTGAGTTTGAAGCTTCTTTCATTCCATTCGCAATAAATGCAGCATATCACAAATTTTGCATTCATCCGCGTCGTTCTTCAACCGAGCAAGCGACAGCCAGAACACCAAAAATTCTGGAATTCTAAGCCCTCCTTTAATTAAAGAATGGGAACGCCTTAAATTTAAATTGTAGAAACGAGACGACTTTATTGTGTGCATCGCAATGTTTGACATACAATATCGATGCGCAAGTTCAGACTCGTTTTCCTGATACACGGCCCAGATAAAATTTGCAGAGCAAGCGTCTGGCGGAAGGGAGCGTATTCGTCCTATAGGGTACTATCCACGTATTTTCCTGTTATCATCATCGTCGTCTTTTTGGACCTCGTTACCTTTAGTTGTAACCTTTATTTTTCTTCGTCCTGCTTTGAAAAAAAGGCTTTGGAAATCGCTTTGGTTCGTCCTACATGTTCTCCACTATCGAGAACGTTCGTTCTTACGTAATTTCTACTTCTGTTTTTTAATGCTCAATTTTATCCTGTTGTACGGTTTACATGTCATTAAAGGCCACTTTCAAGTCGAGACCTCAAGCCATTAGATTGGTCGACGGTTATACAGATAAGGCGATTAGGCGCTTATATCTGCATACGTGCTTCGAAGGCAAAAAGCCAGCTGGTACATAATAAAGACTTTTTGCAGCTTCATCATAATTACGCTTCAACCCTCGCTTTTGTTTTTGTGGCGCGAATTACTTCAACAGCCTTGTTTCTTGCTATGCCGTATTTGTGTGTCTTTCATTGCGTATCCGCGTCTTACGGCGGGAATCATGCAAGCAAGGAAATTTCTGATGCCACTGCTTACGTTGAAATATGGTTCTGCGCGAATGATTTAAACTCTTCTTCTCGCGTTTCGTCACGTTATTGTGTCCCGCGGGTAGAACTATTTAACAGCTTTTACGTTTTAATTCATAGTGTCGTGCATTTTGGCAAGCTCGGGTACATTATCACATTACACCCCGGTTCATTCTCCATCTGATCAGAATTTATCAGATTAGGTTCATTCTCCAATTTCCCGTGCAGGTGCACTGCGTTGTTCTTAAGCCATTGAAAATAACTAAACATTAACTTGACTATTCATGTTTGGTGCCTACGTTGCGCGATCTCAACAAGGACGAACAACGTCAGCTTTTGGAGCAAAAAGATAACCCCGAGCACACCACTGTAATTTGTGAATGGAATAGAAAAAAACTAATAAAAGAGTAGTAGAGATTGAAACAACAATAAAATATTGCCTTTTTGTAAAACAAGCTTTGCCCTTGCACAAAAACTGTCGGGTACTCACGGTTTGCAGGAAGTACGACAAACTCATGTGACTGGCGACAAACCTATACCGCGATATTGGGACAGGCGGCATGTTTTGTGAGCGGAAGCTGATTGCGTTCATTGTGCGCAAACAACAATACCGTTAGCGTAATAGGTTTTCCCTATTCGCAAAATGAGCATACAGATATTCTCACATAAAACACTGAAGCGAAGCATTTTTAAAAGTCACCAAAATATGTCGCCTGCGATTATGTTGTAACTTTCGGATACACTTTCTGTAAAAGTGACAAATAGATGAGCTTCAGTTTGAATGCTTGTTACTGTCGAAGTTCTCTGATCTTTGTGGTTATATTTTGTTGCATTTCGTTTATTTTGCAGAAAAATTATGGCCTTTTCGCGCAGATATCTTGGAAATTCTCCAGCCCAAAAAATATTCACCCCTCTTATCAATCCATATCTATTTTTCTCATTTCGGAATAGTAACCTGCTCATATTTTGTAAGCCGCATGTTGAAATATCTGCCGGATTTTTTTTTGTATTTCTGCAGTGTACGGGCAGAACGAAACTGGATGGATTTCGGCAGGACTTTACGATGCGCCACGAAAGTACACGTCTGTTGGACGTCTTGGACTTGGCATTGAAGCGATGGTAAGGCGAATGGTAAAGATGTGTTGCTCGTCCTTAGAGACGACTCGGTGCTTTCGTAACAGTGCTGGCACTGGCTGTTCGACTTGGTATAAACACGACAGTGCCGGCGTCAATTCGGTTTGTACAAATGTCCCGTCAAGGTGGAAACGAAGATAACATAGAAGGAGTCTGGTGAGATGGCATTGGTAAGAAGAAGAATTACTGAAGCGAGCCCATTTCTCTAGCACCTATATTGTACACGAGCAGAATCATACTCCCACTGCAGGCTCCACTGCACCGAGTGCAATGATTTTGCGTTCAGGGTTTTGTTGCTTTTAACTTGTTTCACATACGAGTATGAAAGTGTCTTTCTGAAGGGAGACATGTTGTTACTCTGGGAAACGTGTTCCATTTTCGTACCTGTTCAGCTGCTTTACTATATGTAAATGTTTTTTTTGCTATGTGTGTAAGTATGCCTTTTTTCTTACAATTTTTACTTCATGAATGTTAATGTGCAACGTGTAAATTATAAAATACAATTATAGCCGAGCAAAATGATAAAATGGTGACTGACCTTCCTGTTTAATGAATGGCTGAAAGAGAGGTCCTTTTTTAACTATTTAAATAAAGCCATCATCTCACGCCGTAAAGAGCAATTAGGCCCCATCACGTCGTCACGCACTTGGTAGTTCTTACATCCATTTGTCTATATCAATACTCCTAACTCCCATTATAAAATGCATGGAATGTTGTCCGGAACTAAAACAAAAAAAGAGAAAGAGTTCTGCAAAATGCGCAGTTTGCAACATAAAGTTTAGCAACACCTTACTCCTTCCATACATTCTGTGATGGGGTTTGCCTAATTCCTTACACGCCAATAATAAAAATCCAAGGGAAGGACTACAGTGTTTCCTCTTTTATAAACTACAAGTCTTAAATGCGCGAATTCCCCTGTGCACGGTTCAAAACCTTCACATGCCCATTTAGCCCATATAACTCAACGGGAGCGGCATGCCTTTGTCGAGCGGTTGCGCGTTCCTTCATTAAAACCTCAGGGTGAGTGTTACCGTTCGGAGCAAAGGGTGCATTTTCTCAATTTATTGAAAGAGGCTTTTACGATTCATAATGACAAAGCAATCTACAGAAAATTTCGCGGCAAGACGGCATCTGCGTCGAAAGCCGTGAGATGGAACCACAGGAAGGGGGACCTAACGCGAGACGATACATGCTATACGCATGAATAAGGCACTATCAAGTTGTTGCAGCCAACGCTAGTAAGCAGCAAAGGAAGTAAGGCAATGGAAGAACGCAGACCAATCAGTGAATCGGACACCGAAACCGCTACCGTCATAATAACCATGTTCCTCATGACCGCAACCAGTGGCATAACACTAAAACATCCACCACTACCATCATCGTAATAATCACCAAAAACAACCGCTATAGCCTGTTTGTCAAGGAGAAGATTTTCCATGTTATTCTGTTGCACAATGCTGTTTTGAAGCAAAAAAAATTAAAACACCGGAGTAGTTTCGGTCAGGCTAGGCTACGTTAAGTCTACATTTTCCTGTGTGAGTGTATGTTTGCACAGGATTAGGTTCCGTTATGTTGAAATAGCATTTTTAGGTGATGAGTATGAACGACCTGCTAGCATTCTCCCCCATGCCAGGGCCTCTCCCAAATGGTTTAAGCTCTTCTATTGTGACACAGCCCAGTCGGGTATTCCTTTCTGAAATGAAAGTTTCGGAAATGACGCCCTTGGTCTCCGCTATATACGTGGTGGCAAAAGTAAGTCGACGGCTTTTTTTGAAATGAGGCGCTTAGATTTTATTTAAAGCCACCTTCAAAGTAAGGTTATGCGCCCAGGGGGACATATAATCAGGCGGTAAGTATTCATATTGGTGGCTTAATTATGGAATACACGTTTTAGTGGCGGCAGTAGGCAGGCGTGTTTGTTTTAAAAAGTTAGACGCAATCGTGTTTTTAAGCGGTTTCATTTGGCAGAATTCTTCTAGCGCATCCCTACTCCGAGATATCGAACTGCAAAGTTTCAGCGGCGTTCGCTTTATTACGCATTTTAAACAGCAAAGACTGGCCGAAGCTCTTCAATTTTGTGACGTTCATGCTGGGCACAGTCTTTAGCTTGACAAAGGGGTGAAGAAATAGGCAAAAGTTATAACTGGCACCCTTTCAGTCTTGCGTGGCGATAGCCCAAGCTGCAGTGCTCGAAACCAATATCCAAACACAGCACAATCAGAAAAAAAGGGGGGAGCTTGCGCCGGCTTTCTCTCTCTAGCACGCGTAATGATGCGAACGGCAGTTAAATTTTGCAGTTCAAAATGTCGAAGTACGGATGCGCTACAAAAATTCTACCAGATGAAACTGCTTAGAAACACGATTGTGCCTAACTTTTCAATACAAACATGTCTGCTTACTGCAGCCACTAAAAGTTTATTCCATTTTAGTTTATTAAGCCACTGACGTCAATAATTACCACCTAAATAGGTGTCTGCCTGAACGCACAGCCTCACAGTAGAGGTGACCTTAACAGAAATTTAAGGCACCTAATTAAAAAAAAAGAACCTTGCGTCTCAATTTACTGTCTATTGACAGCCTTTCCATCAAAAAGTACCTACCGATTATTAACAGCGAAGCAGTTTATTAAATTCTAATTTTTCTTTTCTGCAGATAAAAAAATGTGAAGAAATTGCCGGACGTGCACCCGTGAGCTCGGGCCTCGCGGCGATAGCCCGGTAATTAACAAAACCAGAAAGAAAGCGTAACGCTCGTGTGTGCGTGCCTCATGGCGACCGCCTAGCGTCCCCTGTACACGTTTAAGGCAGACATACCCATGAGGCAGATTGGCCGAGGTTCGACAAAAAAAAAAACGCGTTCAGAAAAAAGACACGTGATAGGGTACCCCCTCCACGACGATGTCAAATAAAAAAAAATTCGACAAAATGAAGGAACCTCACACTTGCAGCAACAATAGGAGTAAACGTCGTGCGGCAGCAAAGAAGCAAATCGGCTGCAATCGATGTTTACAACCTTTGTGATGGTCTTGAAGGTTGTGTACAGCGACGCTAATTTCAAGCCTTACACGTTAGTTTGAGCTGCCGTCAGTTTTTCTATAAGCAAGACGTCCCCTGTTTAATTGACAACTAATAGAAATCACCATCTTTTCAGAACTCTAGTGCATGGAGGGAGGAAGTCGCAACGGCGATACATGTAAACTAGCCATCTCGAAGCGGGTAAAAATGTTACGCCGGGTCACCAAGCAAAGTGCCTCAAACGAAACAAAGTGCGAATGTGGAATATAAAATCTGGAATGTAAAACAAAGAAGCTTATCCCGAATCTTGTAATCGCCCATAAAAACCGCACAATTAATAAACTATGCAATAGCGAACTGAGCTATAATCTGGCGGCTTTTATGATGGCAAACCCAGTCCTTCAGCGCGAGGTCGCGGGTTCGATTCCCGGTTGCGGCGGCCGCTTTTCTGATGGAGGCGAAAAGCAAAAACGCCCGTGTGTACGAGAGTTCGGCGCACGTTAAAGATCCCCAGGTGGTCGAAATTAATTCGGAGCCCTCCACTACGGCGCACCTCATCGCCTGCGTTGCGTCGGCGCGTTAAACCCTACAATCAATCAATCAATCAATCAATCAACCTTCAGCGACGAGTGGGCTAAAAATCGAGCTTAATTCGACTAGTATATGAATTTTATGAAAACGCTTGTTCAAACTATTCTAAGTGGATAGCGCCACTTCGGGGAATGCACAACACGTCGAGTGCTCTATATGCCTTTGCTTAAGAGTTGTCTACCATCGTACATTTCAATGCCAGAGCTTATAGGTTGGCATTGCCTTGTCGGGTGAATCGCGAGAACTGCAAATACCGCTTTAAGAGAGGCTGATCCTGAAAGCTGCGCAATATAGTTCATCATAAATATTAATATTATTATTATTATTATTAATAAAATAATATTAATATTATATTACTATTATCACCACCAACAACAACTACCATAAGAGCTCATTAAATCCATTGCAGGACAAAGTCCCCTCCAATTGATGGCTACCCGCTCCTCTCCTGGGCTGACTTAGTTGATTCTCTGATTCCAAATTTTAATATTTTATCTATCCATCGAGTTAAAAGCGCCCGACTCTTAACATAAAGACAAAACAAATGAATTGAACGTGCATGGAAATAGGCACGCAGATTATTCAGCGTTACATACTAACAAGTTATTTGGGCGGGTGGATAAATACACAATGCTGTACGCTGATTCTAAACACAAAAATAAATTTGGCGTAGAACAACATGAGCGCCAAACGTTTGTCGTTAAATCCTCTTCAGTACTGCACACTGGGCTTCTTTTTTAGGTAAAAACAAAGGAAGGCAACATAACACACCGCCAGTTATAATTCGTCTGGCAGAGTCTGGGTGGAGGATTAATGTCATCCCCAGCGTCGCCGCTCAAATTATCGAAATCGCAAAAATATAGTCGAACCACGGCAGAAAACCAATAATTCACATAGCGAAGAGAATTGCCTTGCACATGACCACTTTGAAGGAACTTTCCAGAAATCTAAATAGTTTTTGCCATACTCTCTATCAAGGGTTACAGCCCATACATTTCAATGGGAAAGTTTTCTTGGTTCTGGAACGTAGTAGATTTAGGCGCAGAACTTCAAACTCCGCACAACTCACGCTGTCGCCCTGAGTTTTAGCAGCGCCAAAACTCTTGAAATTACTTTACATCACTGCAGAGTAATTACTTCTGACAAAAAGGTGGTTGGCCAGAAAGCTGCACATGTCTAATGTAGAACTTAAATGAGGCACACCGCTAAAGCTAATAGTGACAAAATGAGTAAAGCAAATCGTAAGACAGCAATCACCACGACGCTATTAAAGAAGGCGATCTCGAGTAAATGCATCGAACTGAAAATAAGCAGAAGTCGACTTGATGTTGGCACGCAGTCGCAAAACTATCAACAAGTGTGATTTGACGACAACACTATGATAACCGAAAAATGAGACTCTACACGGAGACAACTTTCTCCGGCAATAGAAAGAAAGCCACGGGGTGGCTTTCGCACTAAGGGTACCACAAAGAACTAAGTCCTACATGTTAACGCGCCAAAGTAGTTCCAGGTGAACTGGTTTCGGCTTCAGTTTGGCCCTAATAGATACGCATCCGCTACAGGTGATTTCTTCTGATGAGCTCCGTGGTTGACTGCGTTAAACCAAAACCAGCGAGCATGCAGGCATATTTCCGTCTCCTTCTCTACGCTTCATTTGTTCCTGAACACAAGGCAATGCTTTGGCTTTTTTATTGAACGTGCTCATACAATAAATACCCTTTCACTACCACCTAGGTACAACGGGTAAGAAATTGTATGGTTTGTTTTGATATGCAAACGCAATTTAAACAACGGTAAGTACACGAGAATATTAGACCAGAGAATACCTAAATATATACACAGTATATACAGTCTAGTCCACTTATAACGATATCCAAGTGCCAAGAAAATCCCATCGTTATTACCGATAATCGTTATAAGCGGGTCGCGAAAAAAAAAACGCCACAAGAGAGATCAAAAGATTTTATTAGCATGCAAGTGAGGTAATGCAACTGCTCGTTTGCAGAAAAGCCATAGTCAGTCAGCTTTGACTGCTTCACGCGAAGCTAACGCACATCTTTTTCGAGAGCATCTAATTGCTCCAGGCAATTAGATGCTCGCCGCAGCGCCTCAGGCGAATCGGCCATGGCGTCCGAACGTTCAGTCCGACTCCGCAGTGAAACTGGTGAAACGTTGAATGGAGGCAGATGCGGAGAAAAAAAAGCACTCAGTTCGGCGCGCAGAAAAGGGGAGGGAAACTTCGGAGCTGCGAGCAGTGCGAGCCGAACTGGCCGAACCAGCCGAACGTTGGTTCGGCCGGACGCGCGGACGAGGCCAAAGCAGCGGCTCCGGGAGAGGAGTCGGGAAGAAAAGGTGCTCCTCCTCTCGCTTGGCGCAGTCGACTCGTTTTCTGAGGGGTGGACGGGATGCAAGGCGCGTAGCGTGCTGTCGGGGCCGAGTGCCGGCGCCAGCGCCGGCGGCAGTTCGCATTTTCGGCGCGCGCGGTAAGCGGTTTCAATCGCTATATCCGATATCGCGGCTCGGGAGCATCGTAATAAGCGGGTTATTTTAACATAGAAAGCATACAAAATTGAACGGTGCAATCGTTGTCCATCGTTATATCCGATATATTGTTATAAGCGGTATCGTTATAAGTGGATTCGACTGTAATTACAAAATATCCTAATATGGCTGGGTATTACAGTTAGGAGGATCGTCATTTCTACTACAATTTGTAAGGTTTCTGCTGATTTGTTAGCTCAAGTTGTCTTCTTGTGAGAAGATTTCTATAGACGCTAAAAAATGAAGAAAGCACGCATAGGGCGTCAGACTTGAAGGTAGAAAAGCTGTACACAAGCTTCGCGACCATCACAAAGATTTAAGTTCACGAATGCAGAAGTCTTGCTTCTTCGCTGTCGCAACTACCTTTACACAAACTGTTGCTATAGGTGTGATCTTCTATCATTTTTTGGAAGTGATAATTATTGGACATCAACCTAAAATGGCTTGCGCTGTGACGTGTCTTTCTCGTTCCGAGCAAATGTTGGGACTATTACAGCAAACCCTCAAGTTTTTCTTTGTTCTGTGCAAATGTTGTCAAGATGACGGTAAACGCTGCAGTTTTTTTGGGCAATCTTCGCCAAAAAAACTCCAGTCCAGCATGCCCCTTAAGGGCATGCTTGACTTGACAAACGGGCGCTTGGGATGCTAGGCGGTCGCGGCACTGCACGCACACAGGAGGGCTCGGCAGTTTCTTGGTTTTTTTAACTGCCGCGCTGTCGCGCAATCTTGGCCAATCTCCCGAACTGGTTATGCTTGGCTTGACAAACATGCGCTGGGAATGCTGGATAGTCTTCGCGGGGCATGCACGCACGAGCGCTAGGCATTTTCTTGGTTTTCTTAATGGTGGGGCATGCGCTGCGAGGCCAGCGCTCACGTGCGCGCGCCCGGCAATTTCTTTGTATTTTGAACTGCGGACACAAAAAATTACGATTTGCTAAACAGCCCCGCTGTTAAATTTGAAGTCTGCCGTGTCCAGTTTTAGTGGTTCGTTGAAAAGTGTGCGGGAATTTTCTGAATATTTCACTTATGGGAATTAGCACCCTTTATTACCTTGTTGTTGCATGTGAACATTAAATTGTTTTCTTAAAGGTGATATCGACCTGGTTTTTGATAAAGTGGAGTCGAGTAGGCCAGCTTATTTTTTCCGCATTTTTCGGCGTTCTCAGACATTTCATTCGCATTTTGGTGCCTGCAGTGTCACTGTGACCTTTTATTGTAAGTTAACGTTATTTCGACCTGGTTTTCTTTTTTGTTTAGCGTTTTTTTAATTTTAAATATATATAGGTTTCAATTATTTGGATTGCTAAGTGCTGTAAGCGTTGATAGGTTATCAGCAAACAAGTGTGGGTTCCCATATTTGTAGCTAGTTTTGAGGTACTCAATTGCTTTCAAAATAGCGGTTTCTTCTGCCTCGAAAAACTTGCATTAGTGGGTTTTTATTTTTTTGCCAGCTTTATCTGAAGATGGAAGCTGCTCCTACGTCAGTTCTATTTTTCTACCTTCCCGTAAAGTCTGCCAAATCTGTCTGCGAAATTTGTTGCATATGAATGCGTTTTTCGCCATTAAAACGTAGTTTTGCCATACCATTTGTCCGTCAAAGATAACGTTACATGTTAAGAGAATTTGTAGGCCATTTGGTATGATACTTCAGGCCGGTCTACATGCTCTTTTAAAGGTGTTTATATATTTAATGATCCTTGTTCAGTGAATATTACATAGTTGGTTTTTATTGCGAGGTATTTTTCCTGCCAAAATTGGAGTGGCATCAAATATATTCCGTAATATAGTTCTGAAATGTTTTGTAGGCGTTTGTTGCTAAGCCCCAGTTTTAGGTCGTAAATGTTCTAGGCAATTTGACATTTGGTTTGTTTTTCCTATATATAGTAACCTAAGGAGAAAAAAAGGCATGTGGTCCATATGGTTTCCTAATACTTTGATTTTTTACAGAAATTTGGTTTTTTTATTTCCGAGTTTCATAATGGGAGGACGGCACAACTCGGAAGACACTTCACGAAATATTCAGTGGGCCAGAGATAGCAAAGTTACTTCTACATACTAATTAAATTACATCGCTGTTACTTTCATATAATTTTTCTAAATGTAATTAGATTACACTAAAAACCCGCCGCGGTGGCTCAGTGGCTAAGGCTTTGCGCTGCTGAGCACGAGGTCGCGGGTTCGATTCCCGGCCGTGGCGGCCGCTTTTCTGATGGAGGCGAAAAGCAAAAACGCCCGTGTGTACGAGATTTCGGCGCACGTTAAAGATCCCCAGGTGGTCAAAATTAACCCGGAGCCCTCCACTACGGCGCGCCTCATCGCCTGCGTTGCGTCGGCGGGTTAAACCCTACAATCAATCAATCGATCGACAGTTAGTTCTGCGGGAGCTCCTATAACGGTAGAAGTTGAACTTGCGCACCAGCGCAATAGATTATGGCGTTATGACGGGATAGGCAGTCCCACCCAGGAATGATATCTTGAGAACATGACTGTGGCACAACGAACTCGATGACGTACGTGATGCGTAGTGGGTATAGCACCAGACCGGTATTCTTAAGACCTGTCTCAGGTCGAAACATTGAAAATAAAGCCTCCGAAGAGCGTACTTCTACTTTGTGCGTGTTCCTGCAGCAACTAAGGACTCTACTTCACGACTTTATATATATATAAATATATATATATATATATATATATATATAAAAATAATGTAACGTCACTAACGGTGAAAAAATAGTCTAACCATTCCCCTCTGACTTCTTTACCATTGTAGACTGCCGGCATTTATTTCAATATTTCCTCACGAGCTCGTCATTTCCAAACCCTATATATATAAATATATATATATATATATAGATATATATAGGAAATTCCTCATTTCCAAATCCTATATATATATAGGAAATGAAGGGCTCGTTGAAAATAACACAGAAATAAGAATTGGGAGTCAAGAAAACGCGGGAGCTTATAGTTACAAGTGCTCTGTGGCCGGTCAACTAGCGCCGCCCCTCGACCCCCGCGGGAGACGTAGAACGTCTTTTTTCCCAGCGGCCGCCACGTAACACGTAGTCGATGGTCGGGGTTAGCAATTGGCATATCCGAACTGCTGGAGAGAGAGCCCTCGTAATGCATGTAGCAGAACAGAAAGATACGGGACGAGGTACTCGGTAAGGACACATATCAAGGTTGCAGTCCTCATTGTCAGTGCCATTCGCCTGTTTCCAAAATATTAATCAGATTCGAATGACGTGTATTTGTCATGGTCTCTTTTATACAAAGATAAATACGTGAAAATATAAGTCAAAGAAAAATCCGCCGTTTTTTGCTAGAGCGCGAGTCGAAAGCACATGTCCGTATTCGGCACTATTAAATATTTCGTAAACAGCCGAATAGCACTGGCAATGACGACTGTAACATATATATATATAGATATATTATATATATATAGAGATATATATATATAATATATATATATATATATTTATATATGTGTGTGTGTGTGTAGATATGTATATATGTATATATATATCTATGTATATGTGGGAAAGGGAGTCCTCTCCCTGAAACGTCAGTAAACTTATTTCTATTTTCTACGTCTTTCTCGTTTGTCTCTGTCTCTAGTAACCCTCTATATATATATATATATATATATATATATATATATATATATATATATATAAAATTTAACAGAAAAGGTTCCTGGCTATGACGTTTGGTGTACGATAGAGAAGTCAAACTGAAAAACATCACATTTATTCTGACGTTTCGACCGTTGACCGGTCTTTTTCAAAGATACAAATAGTGCACATAAGTTGGCTTTAAATACATTTAAGTTGTGGGTGGGCTAAGAAGATGTAGCAAGCAAAACGTAGGCTCTACGCGACCCAGAAGTATGCGAAGCCCCAAAACCCAAGGGGGGGTGGAAGCGTTGGAGTGGTTCCGGGGAACAGATGGGAAAAGGGGCCGTAATCAAGGCAGACGGGGTTATAGGATAACATGAAGGAATTGCATAGCATTGAAGTCACCACGGGAAAGCAAGAAATTGAGGGACTAACGACGGGCTCATTTCCAGCTCATTTCGTAACTGGAAATTGAGTGGTTAGGAGAAAAGGGTGGCGGAGACCAGAGCTAATTGCGTATGCCTAGTGCAAGAGTAAACACATACTCATACACACACACACACACCACACACACACACACACACACACACACACACACACACACACACACACACACACACACACAAACACACACAAACACACACATAGGCCCACATGCCGTGGCTGAGTACGTCCAGGGAGTCACAGAGGGGACAGTTGGGCGCTGGGAACTCAGAGGAGTTGGTCTAGTGGAGGAGGGATCAACGGTTCGAGTGAGTTGGTCGAAGGAGTCGCCCTAGGCGATTCTGAGCGTTGGTGAGGGATGTGTGGGCAGTGGGAAAACGGTGGCGAAAGAGGCGATAATGCTCCGTGGCTTCTGGATACGAGAGCAGACGATCGCCCATCCGACCGAGCACTGTGTTAGAGATCAGGAGCGAGCCAGCCACGGCTGTTTAGATCTAGTGCTTCATTGTGGGCCGTCTCGTTGCCTTCCACCCCGAATAACCGGTGTCCAGACGATGTCGAGTGATATGGTATGGGGATTTTGAAGAATCTTGAGCGCTGTAGCCGAAACGCTACAACAAATGAAGTTTTGAATTGCCCTCTTCGAATAAGTGATTATATTGTGTGGTGGCTGCCTGGTGATGCGGGCCCGGGCTATTGCCGCATCTTCCGCCGTTGCGGGGTAAGATGTCCATACGGTGAGGAAAGTGACCGGGGGAAAGCCTGCCAGCTCTCCTGTTCCTCCAGCCTTTCACCATCGGTACAAGCTGGGGAAATTTGTTCTTTAACATATGTGGCTGAACAGTGTCAGCTAGCGATTTGTCAGGTCAAGATTTTTATTTTCATTACGAAGGTAGAACGACCAAGTAAAATGGTGGTTTCACTGAATAAAAACTTCTATGAGCATCAAATTTTGTTCAGGCATATGCTAAGTCTAATTTATGTATTATGTCATCCGCATTTATATTTCCTTAAAGCAATATTGGTGGATTACAAAACTTGCACAAAACCCTCGGTACAAAACCCATATTAACACATACAAAACCACTCGGTAACTACAAACAGTACGCCTGAGGAGAGTTTGAAAATAAAGTATTGCAGATATAGCTAAAATAAATGTACCTGCGATAGACATGTACGAAGTAAAAAACGGACATACCAGCAACACCTTCAACAACGTCACCAAATCTGTCTAAATACCATCCACAAATGAAGCAGCAGCAACATCGAGGGTAAGTCTATATCATAGTTGAAAGAACGTCCAACAGCAACGTTCCAGACGTCCAGCAGCAACAGACGTCAACAGACGTCAACAGCAACGTCCAAACAGCAACGTTATCTAAACATTCAGAAATTTTCAATAAACTTATTGCACGTTGTACGGATATCTAATAGAGATACTGCTGGGACATAGACGTTCTGGTCTTTTTGGGACGTCGCAGAGATGTGAGTGATTTGCTGGGACTGACAAGTCGAGAGTGATCGACATCTTCAGCAAACTCAGGGTTCATCCACTACAACAGCCCTTCACTTATATATCACAGACCATAAGGCGGTCCTAATCAAACCGGAACGCCAACCACAGCTCGGCGTCACCTAATTTAACATGATGATGATAATGCCTAAATAAAAACAAACTCATACCTCGTACAACGTCTCTCTCTCTCTCTCTCTCTCTCTGTAATGCCTCTTCACTCTAACACCCCCTCACCCCCGTATAAAATTACGCCATCTTCCAATAGGGGAACCCTGAGTAGTATTCGAAACAGCCATGGGGTCAAAGCAATTTCCCATTTCGTAGTTCCGGTAAGTGAAATGTGTGGTAGTTACCATGGAAACAAGACGGTTAATATAAGTTAGCTACGTACCTCAACCTCACGGAAGCGACGAATTGAAAACTAACGGGTATCTTGAAACGACCCCTTGCCTGCTTCGCATACTACACAGGGCTCTCCTGCTGGAAGATGGTGGCAATTTTTTCTCTAACATTTCTCTTATTTCGGCTACAAATATAAAACATCTGTACCGTTCGAGACAGCACCACCATGATTAATTTGTTGGAACTTTTGAATTACCTGAAGCCAAAACGATGGACTATTTTGTACCCACTAACAGCTATTTGGTGGTAAAATAATTTGTTCGACGCTCTCTGGAATAGACAAACGCGATTGCATATCAAACTGAAATGAAGAAGGTCTCACAAGACCCAAACGGCGACTCAGATATAGATGTTAGTTTTACCCAATGCTGCAATTCTTGGGAGAGTGGCATTGGAAGGCCGCGTCATACCTATTTGATGTTTTACACATTTAGTTTATTTGGTAATAGGAAACAGTCCCTTCAACGGAAGACAGATGGCGAGAGGACGCTGGGTTCCGACATGTCTTGTGACCCTTATTCACTGCTGCTCGCTTTGCTTCAAAGTCTTAACAAGCGTATTACAAGAACCGAATTGCCCACTTTCTCAGTTAAAACTTTTTACTGCTGTAAATATAATAAAGGGAATCAGTTTTGTCTCTGGACTCCTAGTCCTAACACCGCCGGCATAGGAAAGTTTTCGCTAAGTCAATACGTCAATACACCTGGTCAGAGGGATTCCACGTTCTAGTTCCTACTTTTCTTCTAGGTGTTTGAATATTTAATCGTACACTCAGTTATTTACACAACGAATGAAATTAAAATGGTTTGTTTTGGGCTTAAAATTGTGCGATATGAAATATCAGGTAAGGTATATCAGCTGTACCTAACGCAGTAAAAGCTTAAATTCTTCAAACCGAATAATTAAAAACGGAGTGGTTAGTGTATAACATTCATTAAAATCAAGGCAACGTCTTTGGCATTTTTTCTTACTTCCAACCTAATTTGTTTACAACAGTTTCAAAATGTGCCTCAAAAGTGCAAGAGTGGCACACTGTAAAGCTCAATGTTTGAAAAAAAAGCATATTCATTTTAGCTTTGTTCTTGAAATTTCATCTGCACAAAAGCTATAAGTGACCAAAAATACATTATAACATTTTCTAAATGAAGGCGTGCGGATACTGAGTCTAGTGCAATACGTAATACAGTAATCTTACAGAAACATGGCGAAATACCGGAGGCGTATTTCACTCATGCAGCATGTACCAATGATATTTGAGCCGTCTAGTTGTTCGAACCTTCCAAATATTTCTGGAGGGATAACTGAACACCCCGTAAAGTCTGCACGAAGCCAAATCTGTTGCGAAAATGGCTATTTATGAGGTTAGTAGCAGTTTCGTCATTGGCATTATCAGTATCTATTAACCAGTGCCTTATTTGAGGAACCTATAGTAACTTTGGGAGCCCAAACTAATGGTCTTAATATAACTATCCTTGGAAGATGCCTTTGCAGAAAAATACTGGCCCCGTAAATGGACCTAAACAATGGCAAGAAAACTATCAAAGTTGCGATATAGCTTGTCTATACAGGGTTTCGTACAAACTCGATGTCATTCAGTCATAGCATTTCTACGAAAATGACTGTTAGGGGAACAGGATGAAGGACATATTTGAATATGCTTTTAAATTCACTTTGTGGTTTTACGTTCTCTTCATACCCATCTGCACCAGCCGTACAATAGAACATATACTTCGTACTTCCATGAACCTGCGAACAAAGTGGAAATCAACAAAGTAAAATGACTTTTTTGAGACCGCGTCCGGTCGGTTAGGAATGATATACATAGAGTAAAGTTCGTTAATTTTCATGCGACGGTGACATTTGTGGACATCGTCCGCTAGACAGGAGCAATTGCCCCCGAACGTCACCGGCACGTGTGCTGCATCCTTAGAGCAACTGGTTAAAAAGAACTGCTCCATGGTGCTAAACGCATGCACGAGCACTTTGGCCACCGACAATATGCAAGCAAGTTTCACCTTTGTAATCCTGACCGCCTTTCACATTGCAGCATGTTCAGTTCAGTATCCAGAGCTGACGGATTGCTCAGGTGAGACGTCTTTTTATCTCCTCAAGATGTGTTTTTGAATGTTTACATCAGTAGAGTAGCAGTAGCAGCCTATTTAGGGTTTTTAATATACAGTAAACAGCATAATAACCCGAAAGTTCTTGCGAATTAAAAGTATCCCCATTAAGAGAATTGTCTAAACCTCTTGCAACTCACATGAACAAGTACGCGAGCTATAATCTATTACAGCTCTATTCAGATTTCGGATAAATCAGCAGTGCATAGACATATAGGAGCGCGATACAATATATATATATATATATATATATATATATATATATATATATATATATATATAATATATATATATATATATATATATATATATATATACATATATATATAGAGAGAGAGAGAGAAGAAGACCAATAGACGAACGGGTAACAAAAAATTTATTGACGTTTCGGCTTAGGACGATCCTTCGTCCGAAAAAAACCCAAGCGCACGAGTATACCAAGCTTATAAGGCGTCCAGGGCCAATTTCAGCAAAGAGGGTTACACGTGATGCGTGGTACGTAAGAACAGCTGATGAAATTTTTAAGAATGATGTGGTATGCAATATAAGGGCATAACTGGTTTTCACAGTGGCATGTCTTTCATGGCTGTAGCGAACAAAAAAAACAAAAAAGGAGAGGGTGCAGTACAACAAAAAATTCAGCATATCCACGGGGTGAATGATGATGAGTGGGCGAAGCTCCTGAGGGGAAATCATCGGTAAAACCGGAAAAAGTTCGGCCACTACATCACGTCGAACGTTCTAGAAATCTCGCTTAAACCGCGCGTCGGTAGGGGCTGAGCTCGCCTGATGCGTTTTGCAGACGCCTCACGGCTCTCACTGCATCGGGGTCTGCCTGCCGATACGCGCGCTTTCTCGCCGCTTCGTTCTCTGACGTTTTGGAGATCCTCTTCGCGCCGCAGCCGTGCGCTTCGTGTACGCCTCGCGCCGTTGCCGTGATTGGGCCTCTCGTTCTCGAACGCTGGGATCTTGGCGGCGTCGTCGCGCAGCCAGACGACACGCTTCGGCCTCCCGCTCTCGTACGGCAGGATCTTGGCGGCGGCGTCGCGCAGCTACGGAGCGCTTCTGCCTCGCGGACTCATCTGCAGCCTTATTCATGGCGACTCCGAGCGCGCGCCAACAGCGAAATTTTATTACAACGCTCCACAGAGCAGAGTGGAAAGAGAGCCACCGCAGCATTCGACCGATGCGTCACTAATAAACAATATAAGATGGCGCCCAAGAAACGGATAGTGAAATATAAACATTAAAACTGTACCAGTGAAAGTGCGGGCCCGCGCGCATTCTCATACACGAATGCCCATACAGAAGATGTATAATCAGGATATGAAAGTTCCCACAGATGACTATAAGTGCACCGAAAAGGCCTGTGCGCCGTTGTTTTTGTTTAGGCCTGATTTCAAGGATTTCAATTTGTGAATAAGGTAAGATTCTCTGAATTCTCTACCATTGTGTGAACGAAAACCGGCTTCATGGATTGTCAGTTCAATTTTATCAAATCACGGGCCAGCTACGTTTATCTGTTTGGATAACTGCAGATTGGGAAGGGTCTTAGTGTGTGACTTATGATTGTTGAAGCGTAGTCTGAAACAGTTGGCGGTCTGGCCTATGTAGTGAAGTCGGCATTGCACGCATTCTAGCAGATAAATAGCATTTTCCGCGTCAAAAGGGAAATGCCATTTTTGAGCTAAGCTGAAAATTGGAAGCTGTACTAGTGGCTTTGGTGGTCGTCGTCATATAGGCGCAACTTTTGCATCGCGGCTTCTGGCAGGCCAGACAGCCGATGTAACATGGGGGAGTGGTATTAGGTTAAGAGAGTGAATCGACACTGGCGCGAATCAACACTGCATCTAACCAATTTAAATCAATCTTGCATTGTACACCTGCCTCGTGCCACTCTTTCTCCTACTGAAGTCAATCTTCTGCCTCATGGTCTCAGTTTCTGGCCAGCAAGAGGTGGTGTGAACAATTATGCACTCTATAAGACTTAGACAACTTTTTCCGCAATAAACGACTGCGGGAATATTTTCATGATCATCCCAGCTCTAATGAGACCTAAGGTCCCGTGCCCTCCAACAAACACTAGACTCCCCCGACTCGGCGTGACAAATACCTAGATATTTATATCTCGGCAGTCAGGCGCGACATTCTGGATATATTTAAAAAGCAGGTCCCATACTGGAAGAACCTTTCGGCAGAAGAAAAACAATGCGCTCAAAAGTCTTGCGACGTGAAGTGAAATCGTTAATAAGCGGGGCGATAAGGGAGGGGAAATAATGGTTATGAATAGAAGTGGTTATGTAATAAAGCCCTCCGAAAATTGACCGAAAGCTGTTTTATTAAGCGTGTCGATGATAATACCACAGAACACTTTAAGACTACGAATTAAGAAAACCCTTCAAACCTTGGCAGAAGGAAAAAAATAGCAGCTCATGCAGTAAAATAACCTGTCCCTCTTGGTCCTGTCGCAGGTAGGTTTTATTTATTGCCCAAAATACATAAGCCGAATAATCCAGATCGTCCCATCGTATCCGGCATCGGCACGGTAACTGAAGAACTCTCTTTCTTTATGGACTCGATCATAAACAAAATACCAACTAAGTTTACTTCGTTTGTAAAAGACAAACCATTTCGTGGAAATATATTTGAACTTTGTGTCTTGCACAACTCACTACTCATCGCTTCTCTGTACAACAATATCCCTCACGACGATGGCGTCCGACCTGTCGTCGAAACGTACGACGCCTTTCACGAATTCTAGTTCCATCGACAGTGAAACACTGGCAACATTGCTCAAAATAATTCCAGAGCTTAATCACTTAAATTTGATGATATACACTACAATTCAGATCAAAGCAACGTCAATAGGCAAGAGGGGCGGATCCAAGCTACGTTAACATTTTCATGTGCTCTCTCGAAACAGCATTTCTGGACAAACATTCTCTTAAAAATTTCTATTACAAAGGCTTTATCGACGATATTTTCTCTGATTTTGCAACACGGCGAACAAGAACTTCTTTCATTCATCAGAGATTTCAACAACAGCCACCAACAAATTTCTTTCTCCCACCAGTATTCGGCTGAAACAATAAACTTTCTTGACGTCTCATTGTCATTGCATGACGGAAAATCAACCACAAACCTTTACAGAAAACCCACTGATCGCCAGGAGTATTTACACTTTGAAAGCAGCCACGTAAAGCATAACAAGACCAGCATACCTTACAGTCAGACGGTTCGCTTTAAAAGACTTGGCTCGCAAGAAGCCGACATAAGCAAAACTCCGCAGTACTCGTGACTCCCTTACAAAGCAGAAATACCCGGCACAGATTATTGATGACGCAGTAAAACACGCTAGCAAACTTGATCGGAACAAACTATTACTCCCAACCAGGTCACCCCTTGCCCAACCAACTACTAATCTGGTTCTAAGTTACTCGGCATCAGCCCCAAAAGTTACTTTGATTCTTAAATAACACCGTAATATTCTCATGCAAAGAGAGAAACTTCCACGCGTTTTTTCACAACCGCCCCGCGTAGTCTATCGGCGTCCCATAAACCTACGAGATTCACTCCCTTCAGTAAAACCTACCGCCAATCTTACATGGCATGTCTACCCTGTCAAAAACCACGATGCCAAATGGGCCGCCGTATGACGACGACCACCACCACACTAGTACAGCTTCCAATTTTAAGGCTTAATATGAAAGAAAATTTCATTTCTGACTCAGCAAATGCTATTTATTTGCTAGAATGCGCTGCAATTCCGACTTCAGTATATCGGCCAGACCGCCAACTCTTTCAGACTACGCTTCAACAATCAGAAGTCACACATTAAGACCCTTCCCAATCTGCCGTCATCCCAACATTTTATCGTAGCTGGCCATTCATTTATAAAATTGCAAGTGACAATCCGTGAACCAGGTTTCCGATCACACAATAATAGATAATTGAGAGAATCTTATCTTATTCACAAATTTAGATCCATGACATCAGGCTTAAACGAAAACATCGGCGCCCTAACCTTTTTGGCGCACTCAGAGTCGTCTGTGTGAACTTTCATATCTTGAATATACATGTTTCTGTATGGGCATTCTTGTATGAGATTGCGCGGGTGCCCACAGTTTCACTTGTGCAGTTTTAATGTTTAAACTCCACCATCAGTTTCCTGGGCCCCATCTTACATTGTTTAATAGTGACGCATTGGTCGAACACTGCCGGTGGCTCTCTTTTCATACTGCACTGTAATAGAATGCTGGTTTTGGTTGTACTGCAACCTTTCTTCCTTTTTTGTTTTATTTTTTGTTTTTGCTGCGTGCGCTACAGCCATGAATCACATGTCACTGTGAAAACCAGTTATGTTTTGATATTGCATCGCACATTCTTAAAGATGTGAATGTGAACATCTTCGACAGAACTCTGTCTGGTTGGGTTAAACTTAAGAGGCAAATACACCAACCAAGGGCGTGTATTCAAAGCGGTCCCAACGTTTCGGAGCCAACTCGGCTCCTTCATCAGGGGTGACTATGTACGACAAGAAGCAGCGGTTATATAGGTGTCTTCTTTTTATTTTTTCTTACTGAATTCTTGCCCTTGCGCGTCGGAGGCCGTGGGCGTAGATGGTGGGAAGGGCTCCGGGGGATCTGTTCAGGCCTTGCCGGTTCCCTTGTATATTCCAGGACTCAAGCAGTAATCTTTGTGAGTAATTGGTTTCAGTGCCAACCACCTGCGCGCCGTCAAATTTAATCCTGTGGTCAGCTTTTTCGCAGTGCTGGGCCAATGCACTGCGCTGAGTGTCGGACTTGCGAACGTCGTTTTTGTGTTGGCGGAGGCATTCCGGGAAATTCATGGTCTCCCCACATAACTAGCGGGGCATTGTGCGGAAGCAATATTGTAGGCGACCCCTTGGTATTTTTCTTTTGGCGGCCGCTCTTTAGGTCGAGGTATGAGCCGTCCAATAGTTGACACTGGCTTGTGGGAGATGACAATGCCTTCCTTGCAAAGAATGCAGGATAATGTTGCACTGGTTCCTTAACATAGGGGAAAGAAATACGGGTGGGTCGGCGTGCGGAGGGGTGGGGGGGGCAGACGGAGGAGGCAGGAGAGGGGTTATTGACCGGCGGCGTCAGTACAGAGGAATTTCCTTTGTTGCAGTCCGTCTGGGGAGCCGGCGTTTGACGCGTCGTATGAAGTTGCTCGTGCATCTATTTTTCTTCAGATCAGCAATTACGGCTTTTTCTTCTTTCTTCCAGTCCTCTTCTGTTGAGCGTATAGTTCTGGCTTTAAGTAAAAGAACTGTGACCACAGATGATTTATGGGAATTTGGGCTGGCAGGAATCGAATTGCAGCTAGCGGCCGGTGTGGGTGGGTTTCCTGCATACTGTGAAATTTAGTCCTTCTGGCTGTCTTTTTATCAAAACGTCGAGGAATGGTAAGGTGCTGTTCGTTTCTTTTTCAATGGTGAATTGGATGGCTGGTTCAATCGAATTTAGCTGCGATAGGAAGTTGTCTGCTGTTGTTTCTTTGATGACACAATAGCAGTCTTCCACGTACCGGAGAAACACCTTGGGCTTTTCGGGGAAATTTTCCTAAGCGGTCCTTTCAATATTTTCCCTTACAAGGTTGGCTGTGGTCCCGGAAATAGTTGCCCCCATCGCAGTTCCACTTACTTGCCAGAAATATTCCTGCTTGTAGCAGAAATATGTGCTTTGCAGGCAGAACTGCAGAAGTTGCGTTATCTCGCCGACGCTGAGGCAGGTCCTGGAGCTCAGGCTGTCGTCGTTCTCGAGGGCACTTGTGGCGGTTGCGACGGCCAGGGAAACAGGAATGCTGGTGAAAAGCGACATGACGTCAAAAGAGACGAGTCTGTCCCCACGGTATATCGGCACTTCGGAGCCAAGTTCGACGAAGTGGCTGGCGTTCTTGACGTGGGTGGACGTTTTGTCGACGAGAGCGGAGGGAACCTGAAAAAAGGAAGTTGGACAGGGCTCGAAGTGGTGAAGTCTGTTATAAGTCCACAATAGGCCGGAGGGGCACATCGGTTTATGAATTTTGGTAGCCCCTAAAAAACAGGCGCTGAGCCATTCCGGCAGACCAGTCGCAGATACAGGCCTCCGGAAAATCGGGGGTACTTCTTGAAAAAGTTGGCCAGGAGTTTGTTAAGCTCCCTTTGAACTTGGGGGGTGGCTCCTTTTTCAGTTTTTTTTTACGTTGAGCAATCGAAAAGGTCTGGAACTTTGCTTTCGTAAGCTTGGCGGTCAAGCACGACGGTACAATTTCGCTTGTCGGCAGGGAGGACGACTACGTTATCATCATCCCGTAGGCTACGGATGGCTGCGGCTTCATCTGGGTTTAAGTTCTGTTGATGCTGTCAGGAATGCTCCCGAGAATCGAATCACCTTCATCTGAATTCCCTCTCGGACACCTGCCTCAAGACGCATATTCCCACTTTCGATGGCAGTCACCATTTTTTCCAGAGGGGTCCGGGTAGTCGTAACGTTAAAGCCATGACCTTTGGCCAAAATTTCCGTCTCGTAAGGAGAGAGTTCTCTGGATGACAAATTAACAACAAAGCTGGCACGGTCAGCGGGTGTGGCCTCTTTTTTCTTCAGTGCCGAAAGCTTGCTTTCTTGGGATGCCTGATGTTTTTCTGGTGCAGACGAAGAGATACTTTTTGAAAAAGAATCCAGTGAATCAAACTTGCTTGGTATTCGATGCTCCAGTTGCCTGTGGAGGAAGAAATGGTCCAATTCCTTTCTCCTTAGGGTCGATTGGCACTCGTGTACTCGAGGGCGCAATATAATGATGTCCAGCTTGCGCTATGATGTTGTTCCTTCAGGAGTGTGGACCAGGCGCTTGAGCTGGAGGCTTTGAGGCACGACGTCCAAGTCCCGGCAGGTCTTCGTAAAGGCGAGGGGGTTCTTGAAGGATGAGATGTTTCTGGTGACGTTTACGTAAGGTTTTGCCAGCGCTGCTGCCTCTTGGACGAAGTCGAGGCGTAAAGACTTGAATGTGAACATCTAAGACAGAACTCTGTCTGGTTTGGTTAAACTTAAGAGGCAAATACAACAACCAAGGGCGTTTATTCAAGCGGTCCGCACGTTTCGGAGTCAACTCGGCTCCTTCATCAGGGGTGACTATGTACGACAAGAAGCAGCGGTTATATAGGTGTCTTCTTCTTCTTTTTTCTTACTGGATTCTTGCTATTGCGCGTTGGAGGCCGTGGGCGTAGATGGTGGGAAGGGCTCCGAGGGATCTGTTCAGGCCTTGCCGGTTCCCTTGTATGTGCCAGGAATCAAGCAGTAATCTTTGTGAGTAATTGGTTTCGGCTGCCAATCACATGCGCGCCGTCAAAGTTAATCCTGTGGATCAGCTTTCTCGCAGTGCTCGGCCAATGCACTTGTGCTGAGTGTCGGCCTTGCGAACGTCGTTTTTGTGTTGGCGGAGGCGTTCAGGGAAGTTCATGGTCTCCCCAACATAACTAGCGGGGCATTGTGCGCAAGCAATTTTGTAGACGACCCCTTGGGATTTTTTTTGGCGGCCGCTCTTTAGGTCGAGGTATGAGCGGCCTGTATTCTCAAAGATTTATCAGCTGTTCTGTTGTACCACGCAGCACGTGTAACCCTCATGGCTTTGATTGGCCCTTGACACCTTTGAACGTGTGCTCGTGCGCTTGGGTTTTATTCGGACGAATGCTCGTCCCAAGCCGAAACGTAAATGAAGTTTGTTTGTCACCCGTCTATTCGCTCTACGGTATTTTGTTTGTTTGTTTGTCTTTATTCGCATCTTGCACAACGTAAACAGTTTACCGGGCCCATAGCGTGAACTTAAGACGTACGTACGTATACATATATAAATATATATATATATATATATATATATATATATATATATATATATATATATATATATATATATATATATAACAAGGGGACTTTTAAGGAATACAGAAACCCAAGCAAGAAGTCTTGACCAAAATAGTAATGCAAAATGCAAAACAAATCATGGTTTAATCTATCTTCCAAATATACAGGGGTATTGCTGCTGATATTGGCTTTGTTCTGTTAGAGAGACATTGGAGAGTACAAGTGTCCAAAGTAGGGTACGAATAATCGCCTTCTGACTACATGTCGCATGCTTTGCAAATTACGCATTTGGGCGACAATGACGCCCACCACAGCCCTCGTAAACGTGCGGACATTAATGTATTCTTTAAATTAATCACAAAGAGTAACCAAGCCCCGGCCTTTTCGCAATCATATAAAGATACCCTGAAACAATTTTTTCAACTTTTTTTGAAATCTTGATTGCTTGTATAACGTAGTCACCCAAGACACCCAGTACTTAGATTATGGTGTCGCAAAGTAGCTCGGCGAAATTACTGCTCAATTCCCATCAGATGACGTGGAACGTTGCTCAAAAGATTTTTCTTTCTTTTCCGGTCTTGACTTTCCTCGACGGCCTGAAACACGTCACTGATGCCATGCAGCGGCTGTTGGGCTATTCTCCTTGAGTTCTAGCAATGAACGCTTTTCTATAGCAACTTTAAAAATAAAGTCACAGAAACAAAGCAGAAACCTAATGTGTTTAGTTTACGACGAGGAAATCACGCAGTGCCGGTCCTTGCTTCCGAGAAATGTAGCTTTCACTCTGCTTGCAAACAAAAGAGCGGAAGCAGTTACCGAAAGCAGGTTCTCTTTAATTAAAAAAAGTTTGGCCCGGTACTGACGTATTGTCTCACCCTTTTAGCGTTTAAAAGTTTAGGTCGATCAGGCATCTTGCCTTTTTATTTTTAGTATCACATCATTTTCTAGCAAAACGTTTCATATATACAAAATTTGGCAATAAGACACTCATACTCAGTATTACACACCTAGGCATACTTTTGCAGATATATTTTCTAATCCGAAATATTCAAATGTTTTGGGAAATCAGAAACGCTAAAAACTTTTCATGTTGCTGTCTCAGTTAGGTGCAAGATGCGACACATGTTTTTGGATGTTTTCTGTATGTTAGGTATATTTGGTATTCATACAGATTATTAGTTGGGGCTTCTCGGGGTCTTACAGAGATAATGCAGGTGTAAGGAAGGAGCTACATAATACAGTTCTCCGTAATTACTTGTGTCAGACTGATACCCCTTTGTTTATTCCAACGCTTTGTATGCCAGGGTAAAAACGTATTCTGACAATTCCGCAAAGAGCTCACTGCTTCTGTTTTTGCGGCAGACGGCGACGGTTCGAACATCGTCAACATCCTGAACGTAACAGTGACGGATGCTGCGCCAGGAAAAACTGTGGTGATTGACGCTGTGGTTGAATTAACAGAAACTGTTGGGGAAAACCCGCAGCTCCTGATTTCCCTGAAAAAACCCAACGGCACACCACTTATTTGCATCCCGACTGTTCTGCCATGGTAAGCTAATTCAATGACGGAACTTGCACAGCTGAGTTTATTTGTTTTTTTTTTATTTGTAAGAGGCAACCATTACAATATTACGCCAGAAACAGTGCTTGCCAGTATACAATGATGCCTTTGCGGTTCTTATAAAGCACGCTGTCACTGTCACTGCTACTCCCCTTGCACACATATGTACCCTGACGCTCTTAACCTGCGTATTTCCTAGGAACATGCAAGTGTCGCTAAGGCGGTTACCAAAACGAATTCAACAAAAAAGGTCTATTTTTGTTAACCATTTCTTATTATCGAGCTTACTATAAAGAGCCCATGCAGATAAAACACAACTTTGTTTTTGTAAATAGATTTAGTGTTTTACCGTGCCCTGAGCGCTTGTCCCGCCACAAACCGTTTTATGCGCCGACAAATTAAACATTTTAAGACAGAACTTATTTCTTCTCGCTAAATTAGGTTTTCGTGGCGTAGAGAATTACGTATCCAGAGCAGAGCCGTAAAACTGAAGATGGCCTGCTGACCGGGTGTGCTACCATCCTACAGAAGGCCATTTGGTTACTTTATATTCGCCCCCTTTTATGATTGCGCTCAAATACCTCCGAAGTAGCAGTTTCTGCCCTTAAGTTCTGGCCAGGCTTCAGTACCCGCCGTATTTTTATTGGGTTTACACTAATCGTTTCCTATAACGTAAACAATGAATCGAAAAACAGGGTCATGGAAGTGACAGGGCCCCATATATTAGTTGTAAGTGTTGTGTCAGACCGGTCTAACACGTCGGACGGTTGTGTTTTAGGCAATGTCAGCCGGCAAAGTGCGGCCCTAACTGCTTGGGTGTTTACGTGTTCGTTCGAATGCTTAATTTCTTACCCAACAATTCTTAATGCTCTGACAAGAATTAACCCTGACTTTAAGTGCAAACAGCTCGTTCGGCAAGCTGATTACCCTGCCTATTTGAGTTTACTTTCGATTGATTGGTTGATGGATTGATTGTAGGGTTTAACCGCGCCGACGCAACGCAGGCGATGAGGCGCGCCATATTGAAAGGCTCCGGATTATATTGACCACCTGAGGATATTTAACGTGCGCCGAAATCTCGCACACATGGACGTTCTTGCTTTTCGCCTGCATCAGTAAAGCGGCCACCGTGATCGGCAATTGAACCCGCGACCTCGTGCTCAGGTTTACTTTCGCTGGTGTCAGCCAGTTGCCCAGCTGGACATATGGCATCATAGGTTCTGATGCGGGAAATGAGGTTGTGGGTCGCACGGCTATTCGGCTATTTTCCTAATTGTATTTCTTATATCAGTGAAGTTTACGTTAAAAGTGGTGTCAGTATGATTCTAACGAGACAATCTTTCGAATGAGGCAAACTTGTGTTTTCTCGGCATTATCCCTCTTAAAGAGGGAAGCGTTCCATACCTCCCTGACAGCTTCGCTCGGTTGAGTAAAACGCACTGCAGGATACACCATTGCGAATTCCGAAGCGTTTGAAGCAGTTTGGGTTTTGGGCATTGACTTTGATTAAAATTTTATGGAGGAAGAGTCCAGTTTTAACAATACTTTTCTAAAAATGGGGCTGCAATTTTTCAAAGAATATACATCTACATAAACCACTCCATCTAACTACGTATTTATAAATTTATTCTCCGAATCGTTTATACGTCAACACATCCATCCGTACATCCATACATCTATCCATTCATCCAAACGTGCATCCATCCATTTACATAACAAAATAACAAATAACTACGTCACTAACCCCCGTATTCCCAAACCCACCTTAAGAAGAACTTTTCCCTTCCGCCTTACCGCATTTCAAAAACGATACATCTGTTCAAAGGGCGCCTTTTCGGGAACTTCTCAGTCCGAAAATTAATCGCTACTTAAGGTATCGCCCGACCTATTTTAAGTGCCCCTTTACACGAGCAACATTGTAGACTACTAATATCGCTTAGCTGAGGTGTTCCATTTCGCGCGTCGTTCGTGAGAAATTGAAAAAGCTGTAAACAATAAAGCGCTTTCTGCGAGCAAAAACGATCCGCGCACACGGCTGCCGCCCTGACGCGGCCGTGCTCGCACCGAACCCCCTGCCCGGCCGGCGCGCGATGAGGCCAGCGCCTGAACAATGGCGCTGCCTCCACGCGTAGAAAGACGCCGGAAGGTGCATGCTGCAGTTCGTCGCCGCATGCCCGAATGAAACCAAACGGGCAAACCAAGTTACGCATGCGAGAAAGGGGATGATGCTGTGGTGAAAATTCACGCAATAGATATATTCATGCGTGGTAGTAGCGCAAGCGGCGATCAGTATTCTGCCGCAAAGTTAAGCCTAAAGTTTCTCACGGGAACCGGCTTCGGACGGAGCTGGCTGATCCGAAGCGCTTCAAAGATTGCGCCGCAGCAGCGTTTTTTCCTATTAGCGGAAAGGTGAAGCCCCGCCCACACGCCGCGTGCGAAATGGCGCTTCGCGCGGTAGCCTCGTTCGCAGGAGCCTAGCGTGCCTCGAAAAGGGCGCCTTGGATATGTGCGCCGTCAGGAAGGTTTGCGAACCGTGATGCGGCCTTTTCCCAGTCTGGTCCTTTTTCGACCCTTACGAAAGGCATAAGTTAAGTATGCTAGCTAAAATAGAAACTAACAAACTATGCATTCTAACCTAACCAGAAGGATTTCACCGGATATTGCTGGCCTTCATTAACGGTGGCACCCAGTCAGCAAGGCCGGCATAGTGTCGAATAAACATCAGATATGCCGAGAGGACCGTGCGGGAGCATCCCAGATGCCACCTGATTTTTCCCGTCATCCTATAGCTGTCAGTGTTTTTAACAACATGAACCAAAAAAGAATCGGGAGCTGCAACACATGCGACTATAGGAATTATGGGACAAGTATAGTTACCGACTTTGCTTTGTAATTGGCTCCGCTGGTAATGTTTTTTAACATTGGTCGAAAACATTGCAAAGGATAAAAGGGGCACTAAGCAGACGAATACGACGTAGAAACACATACGACGTACAGGCGCCAAAACACGCCAAGCGGTATGGAGAAGCAGAGTTTTTCGGTTTTCTCCTTGCTTTTCTTGGTGAAGTTTAGCTGAACACGTTCTTCGGCATTTGTAGCTTTAAATCTTCCGTGTTGGGGAGACGAAGTGTATTCTAAATGCCATGTGTATGCTTTTGTTTTTGGTCACTGACCAGTAAATTTTTTCAACTGTGTTTTCAGACCAAACGGTATGCCGTTATATTCTCAAATGCATGATCGTCTGCAATCACCTGTACTTTTTTGTGCCAATGCCGTTAAATAAATATTTTTACGTTCGTCTGGTTCACGAAGGCCCGTTTCTCGGTTTTGTTCTGTCTTTTTAAATAATAAATTTTTAGAGCAGTTTTTTATTGACGTATACTTTCAAAAATATTGCTGAAACACCCTCAACATGTAGCTGACCAACAGTTTTAGACAAAATTCGTCAGTGACCACGGGGGAAATGCAATATGTTATGTATACAACATGTGTTTACTCTTCCATTATTATGTTCCTTTCGAAGAAAAAAGGGGATTCAAAGTTGCCCTTCTGCGGTATCACGAAAGTAAAACCAATAACGACAGTTGGTTTACCGGGTGAATGCACACGCTCTTGTTAACGTAAATCTCAAGCAAGCATGAAACAGAAAACAAAAAATGCGCTTTTTTTTACAGCTACTGCGTGTTATTATTTTTGTGTAGTTCGTTTTGCGGGTTGCTTTTCGGTGCACTTTGCCTTATTTGCATTATGTGAAAATGTAACCATCCAATGCAATAACGAAGCCTATTCACAAAGTATACTCTCCTCGTAACAGGGTATCACGGTTTCTGCGCGTGCAGAAGCCCCGTCTCAAAAGCCCCGCAACGTTAGCCCCGTTCCTCAAAGGCCCCGAGAGAGAGAGAGAGAGAGAGAGAGAGATGAGAGAGAGAGAGAGAGAGAGAGAGAGAGAGAACAAACTTTTATTTTCCTCAGGACCTAATTCTAGGTCCTAATTTGAAAGCGCAATTCACCGAATCCACGCAGTACCCCACAATTCACCTGCAGATCTTGTGCACGTGTTTCTAGAGCTTCCTGGGCAGCCTGGTGTTTACTCTCGCCGTGGGAGACAGCCACACCTCCCACGAGGTGATAGAGGCGAGAGATGGGTGAGACGATGGCGGGGGTGCCTGTCACAATAAGATGAGTGATGGATGGGTAGGAAGACAGAGTGGACAGAAAGGATGGCCAGGGCACCGATAGATGCGGTGAAGAATGTGATGGGAGGGACTGAAGAGGTTTGAGCCGGCCGAATGAGGCACGCAGCCTCACGAGTTACACAGGAACTGGGGGGTAGGTACAGGGTGCATGATAAGTGCTGGGCGTGTAATGGGAAAGGCGGGAAGCGTGGAGTTGAGTACGAACCGTCGGCGGGTGGTACGCGGTTGGCCAGGACATTGGCGGACCCGGGAAAGGTACTCGAGTGAGCGCGTTTGAGCGATAGTCCCACGCCACAATCCCCGCGTGCCTTTTACCCCGCTGACATTTGTCCCGCACCATTCTCCCGTGACGAACGAGGAAACGTCAGTGTTTGGAGAATAATTGCTTTGCAAACGGTAAGATAATGATCGATGACGATCTCAAAAAAGAAAAAGAGGGAGAAAACGGAGAGTAAAAGGATGAAAAGAGGAAGAAAGCAATCTTCTAAATCACCTTAATTGTGTCGTTATCAAAATTTACAACCTCGACCCCTTTTTCCTGTTGAGCTAGCACTGGAAAAGCATGCCTTCCATCCGTAGCAGTGCTATTTTGTATGCGTGGTTTAAGTAGGGTAAATTTGAAGCCCCCTGCTGCGGTAGTGGTAAGAACGCGGTGAACTTCGTCAAGCCCGCGTCCATGGGGAATCCCTGTGACCTTCCGAGGTCTCTGGGGTGCCATCTTGGCCGGGAAAACAGCCTCGTCGAGTGAGCGCGACATTCAACACCAAATGAACTACGTTGCCATGTTGGTTATTGAGACCCAAAAAGGTCACGATGCGTCATTCATATATGGCTACTAGGATATCATGCCAACATGTACTACAAAATAATAATGACATTGATAATTGCAAGCAACGAACCCATATAGCACGAAAAAATTCATCGTTACAAGATCCAGCAATTTCGATCAAAGTTCTCGTTTCTATAGTTTTATTCTCCCGTTTTTACGTGTCGTTCATACGGCGCACTAAAAATTACGAAAAAAAGAAAAGGAAACGTAGAAACCCTTGGGATTAATTATCAGCGTGGAGATATCGGCCCGGGGCAAATGTGTCGGGGGCAGATGAGTACTGGGCTTCGACAAACGGAGTGAAATGAGTGAGGTTTCAGCCGCGAGACGAAGCAAAAGAGACAGGGAAAATGTGTCCAGGGCTTTCGAGGACGGCGCAAAAGGACCTGGGTTTTCGCCGATGGGCAAATGAGACAAGTGTTTTGAAGTCGTGGGCCTTCGTGCGCCGCCCCCGTAACTTCTACGGAGGCAAGGGCGGCTTGCAGCGATTAGCGTTTCGGCAGCGCCAGTTTTCTCGTCAGTATATCTAAGAAACTCGTGTCTGAGCAGCGCAGTAACGCAAATATACCGCCACTCCTTTGCAGACGTTTCTTGTGCGCGAACGAGTAAAAGTTTCCGAAGTTCTCGAAACGATCTGTCGGAGATTGCCCTAGCACAGTACCCTACCCAAGTGGTTTTGTTAACGGGTGCGAAGAAAAACACAAAATGACGGTTGCTGAAAAAATAGTTTAGAACTTCTCGCGAAACATTTCACACTTGAGTTGTGAAGTTACCGAAACATTCTCTATTCTATAGCAAAATGAATATTTGCAGAAAAAATGTCGGCTTTAGGTAAAAACCATCAGATAAATTTCAGCAGCCTTATGAGTCTTGTGTGGTATTTTCAGCATACTGAATTTGTGTGGAGGAACTACAGAAATTGAAAAGGAATTAAACAAGGAGTGGAACAACGAATGTCCGGTAAAGCCTGGAATCTACAATAGCCGCCTTTCTTTTGACTTACCGGCCGGCTCCTTCACCGAGCTTTACTTGGGGGTAAGTAGCATGTTGTATTTTAATTACGTTTTTAAAATTTCAAGAAAATTGTACCGCTGATATTGGTGCACATCTATTGAATAAATGTAGGTCTGGAGCATTTTAGAACATAAACATCCGTGTGCACCTTTCCTTTCTCCAAATTTTTCGGTTTACAAATTTTTGAAAATTTCCAATCAAAAGAGATTTAAAAACCTACCAAATACTCCTGATGGGTATTGTCACCTCTGGTGCACGGCAAGAGTATAAGCAATGTCCTAACATTCTAAACAACTTAACAAAACACAAGAGGAGACAAGAAATTTCCCTTGCAATCCCTCGCTGACGAGTAGTGTTTTTATATCTCAGTGGTCCAAGAAACAAGCCCATGAAATGCACTGCAGAGTAAACGTTGGTCGACTGTCATTTAGAGAATAACAGGTTATTAATTAGGCATTCCGAGAATGACTGCTGAGATATAAAAAGCAGAAAAATCGACAGCTATTTCGGTAACAATAGGTAGAAGGTTTATTATTGAATAGCTGAGTTGGCAAATTGTTCTTCAGTTTCAAAACAAAACATTTTGACTTTGAATGTAATGCGAGAACTTCTTGCTGGCATGATTTATTCATCGCACCTAGTTCCTCCCCCATATTATGCACCTATATTTCAAGTAAGGCAAAATCATTTCACTGAGCCATAACTTTCCAGTTGTAATAAATGATGCTGACGTTTTTAAATATCGTTTATCTTAAAAGGTTGACATTACACTCAGGTTAGTAGATCTCAGAATAAAATACCAAAATGTTCAAGCGAATTCAACCAAATTTAAAGTTTTCACGACATTGACAAGGTCGGGAACATTTGCCAAATTTTTACACTTGTTTATACCCCATCTGCAGACGAATTGTGCACTGTGGAAACGTGGGTGAACCAGGCGTGTAAAATATTTGGAGTGAAGGCCGCACACTGAGAAAAAATTGTAGAATTGGTAAGGAATTGTCTCGCATACAAACCACAACCACTCACTTCAGTTCCACAAGGTTGAGACTTTGCTAACAGAAAGTTTAACATCTTGCTATCAAAGCTTCTGTAAATACTTTGCAGTGCGATGGGAGAAAACAAATGAGGTGCACGCAAGCGAAAGACCATTACGGCAACTCGCAGAACCTACTACAAAGTTTACCGAGTACTGAGTAGGGTTTCCACGCCAATAACATTTACCCTATATATTGAACCTGTGAGTAATAAGGTAGTACAATACCTAAATTTCAATTTGGCAAACTCTCTTTATGGTTTGTTTCGGTTCAGAATAATGTTTTCGCTTTTCGCGCCACATCTTTCGCCTTCAGATTTCATATGTTTAAGGGAGGAGACATCGCTGACTGCTACTATCACTACTTGTAGTAGGACTGTAGTGCGAGACCGGGCATAGTGTTTTAAAGTACTTATTCAAATATAGAAGATCTCTTGACCTGAATAATCCTTAATTGATGAACTTTATTTCAGGATGGCAACGTCGTCGTTACCTTCAGGGTTGTTGACGGGGGTACGATTTTCACCTGCAAGACAATGAACCTGAAATTTGACGTTTAATATGTCAGTGCTGCATATTCAGAGATTGGCTACCGCAATCAGGGTGACAGAGTTTTTTCTGTTTCCCTTGTTGCAAACAAGTTCCTGCTATTATATGCAAGGGAGGGCGAGTGTCAAGTTTGAAAATGACAAAAATGTAAACAGACAATAAAATCTTTTGTAAACAGCACACCAGAAGAACATTTGTTGGAGACTGTTATTATTTTTTTTGTTTGTTTTAGAAGATACTTTGGGGACAAAATATTTTTGTTTCCTGTCGCAAAGCACTATTTCATTGTAGAATTTATTCTCAGGGCGTTTGAGGAAGCATCACTGTAACATGCGCATTGCTTGTGCCGTAAGAAAAGCACGATTCAGTAGTGGCAGTTTTGGAGGGTGGTGTTCTGCTATGCATAATGAATGGCCACCTTTAATTTTCACTGCAAACACACAAAAATTAAACTAAAAGACATAAACTGCGTTTCCGCGAGTAATTTTACTTACTACTAAAAGCTTACTAAGGGAAGCCTAAGGTAAGTGTTGCGTATTTATAATGAAGACGATGAGGAACAAGGCGGCTAACCGCCTACTATCATGGTGATCGGGGGGTAGAAAAAAGATGCGAATAAACCTGCGTACAGCACAGCCATCTACTTGCGTCCGCGTCCCGTTCTATACCATCATTGTGGTGCCGTGAAACCCGGGAAACTACGGAGCAGCCGACTTCATGCCGCAGCGCCTTCAAGTTAGTGCGTGGACTCGAGTACGTCCAATCTTATTATTTCGGAGGGCTCACTCTTGAACGGTGCCTGCCATGGCTGCGTGCTGCACGCAGAGCCCCCGCGTACAACCCGGACATGAGCCGCGCCCATCGGAGAGTCCCGAACCTTGCTTCGGTGCGCTCCCTGGTTTTTATGACATGCAGGCCGTGGACAGAACTGATCAGTTCGCGGGTCATCTTCCGGGCGGACATTAAAGAACTAGCCAACACCATCGTTCGGGCATCAGAATCGTCCCCATTGAAGATGAATATGCTTATGATTTGGGCCGTAAGGTTGAACCGAAACCCGGCTCAACCTCAAAAGCTTGACGGGCAGATTCAGAACCTTGTGGACTTTGCCAGCTTTGTAACTGACATAGAAAAGGCGAAGAGTATTCATATATGATCAGTCGCACTAAAGTGTTACTGAAGCAACGAATCTCTGAAGCAACATCGAGAAAGTCGGGGCACCGCGACGAAGAATTAGCCGCCACCTCAGCGCAAGCAGCGGCCTCCCAGGGGTACCGCCTCCCGGAGAGAAGACGCGGACAACTCAGTACACCCATCCGCAATAAGGACTGCTTTCGAAGCAGTGTGTTCATCGTACTCACTGCAAAGGAGGGCGGAGAAGCACAGTGCCCCTACAATTGTGGCATCGTCAGTACACCACACCGTTGAACATAGCGCGATGCCCAAGTTCGACGAAGGAGCCGTCGTCATTACAATCCGTCCAAGGGACGACAATATCATCGGAGACTCGGGTGCTCTCGGGGCCAAGCACAGGAAACCATCGCACGCAGAAAGCGCGAAGAATAAGTCAACGGGTTGAAGTGGTTCTGCATGCAACGACGCCAAAAGATTCACACGTGCACCGCCGTTACAAACTGAGTGGCTTATCAGCAAAGCTCGGAACATGCGAATTCACGCACGAGAAAGGGAAGCGTCTGCTCGGACCACAAGAAATAAGAAAACCGAGATTCATGGCGACGATACAGATGCAAGGGGGAAAAACCCATACAGCGCGCAGAAAAGAACATCGAAGACGAATAGAAATGGGAAGGGAACCACTCACAAGAAGATTCAGGCCGCATCTTCTTCAGGTGGCCTGAATCATCGATGCTCGAACGAGGACCATCTTAAATGCACCATTCGTAACACAGCCCAATTCAAGACAAACGGCGTGCCCCGTCCCAAGAAAGTATCCAGGAGAAGGCATTGAGCCTCAAAACGTCGACGGAGGATAAAGCAGAAGGCATCTGCCACCTTTCATGTTCGAAGGAATGACATTGGACCACCCATCTACGGCAAAATTTAACAGGTTCTGCAGTTCTTCACTAGGCTCACCGTAGGGGGTGGGAGTATGTTGCGTATTTATTAAAGAACACGATGAGGACAAAGGCAGCTAACCACCTACTATCATGGTCATCGGGGGGTAGAAGACATAGGTGAATAAACCTCGGTTCGGCACAGCCATGGACTTGTGTCCGCGTCTTAATCTATAACAGAAAGCGAGAACGGTGGTTGTATCATCGTCTACTAACAAGTGTCGCAGAAACCATGAATGGTAGGAGAAAGAGTTTATCGTAAATACTTTATTCTTTTTTCGGTTGTGGGGACCGGAAAGTTCAAGTCTCCAGCGCCACTAAAGTACAGCTGTGCTTACTTGGCTCAAAATCAAACTTCTCACGCAAGAAAAAACAATGCATCGTACAGTCACAGACAATATACTCGCACATAGCATGCCGTTTCTGCCGAAAATGCAATCACGGCTAGCAAGCTAGTTGATAGGTTGTGATGTAAAGTCCAGTGTGTTATGTTAACTGGACACAGAAAGTGTCAGCAGCTATCCATTTTTACAAGAATTTACCTGGTAGTGAAAATGCTCTATCAAGAATAACTGCTTTGGGACAGTCGCGATAAGATAAATTCTTATCTTTAAAATACAGCATGATGTCAGTTGAGAGTTTCAAAAACCAACAAAGGTGTCTTGCTTTAAAACTTTTGGACTACATGGAAGATTTCCAGGACCATTTTCTACCAGCATTGCGAGCCACCAGGCTCAAATGTGTAGGGTATAAGTATCTCTAAAGCCCTACAAAGCAACGTTACAAAGAATAGGACCGGACGAGTGCATATACAGTAGAATCTCGATAAACTGAAATCGCTTAAACGGAATTGCCGCTAGAACGGAACAGTAGCCGGTAAGTTGGTTGGTTTTGTATTCAGATAAAGTAAAAAAACTTCCGGTAATCGGAACTAAAATTTCTGCATCACCGTGTAAACGAAACTATAATCGCAACTTCTTGTGATACCCCCCGGCATAGGAATCAGCTTTTTATGGTTCCGGCTGTTTCGTTTTTGTTTTTTCTTCCTCCGTGTTTTTTTAGCCTCGTTGGCCTCGTAAGCCTTGTCTCGTAATGTGGTTAGCCGTGTTAGCACAACGAATGCAACATAGCAGTTCTTGTTCCAGTCGTTCGGTGTCGATTCAAGACGCCGAGGATACAGGGCTTAGCTTCTGCCGCCTCGTTTGTGCCATCGTGGTGCTATTCGCGCGTCATTATGACGTAGCCGTCTTCTAAATTTGGTGGCTCGTATGCACTCGCGAAAGTTCCGGCCTCTAGCCTGCGTGAAAATGCAGTTGCAAGGACTCAAACAAAAATAATTGATGCATTTTGTAGAGCACAGCCACTCAGTCGTTGCCAAATCAACATTGTGAATGCTCCGCCGAAGCCTACTACATCGAGAGTTTCTAGGACCATCTTCTACCAGTCTGGTGAGGCAGCCAGCCTCAAGCGTGTCGGGTACTGAGTATTTCAAAAGACCTAAAACAACGTTACAAAGAACAGGGCCGGTAGAGTGCATATAGTAGGTTTTATTTTCGACCAAATTCCCAAATGAAATACCGGTGTTTCAATGAATAATTTTTTGGGGGCTGCTGTAGCTGACAGCAAACTTTCAGAGACATCAGTGCATAACTGTGTTCTCGAACGTATACATAAAATTGCGTAGTAATAGCGCTGTTGACTCCTTTTAGAATATAACTATACACAGATGTTTCAAGAGCGCGGTGCGCATCCGCAGCTTTGTTCAGAATACTGCCCGCGGTCTAAATACCAGGTGTAGTTACACCCACCTATATTTCGCGGCCCCTTTTGCCAAAGCGTCTTTTACATTGGACAAACTTCACCGGTTTCAAAGCTCCTTTCACAGGCTGACTTTACCTGCTTCACGAACTTGTGCGAAGGAAGCTTGGCAACATTCTTGAATATCTCTTCCGCAGTGTGCGTCCTTTACAAGGGGATAGGTACCTTCATCACGCGCTTCCCTGAAGGCAAGGGTGCTCTGAGAACGGAATGCTTTGTCTTGCCAAATTGGTTTTGTCACAGATTGACGATCGATGTGGTGTATGTCCTCGGACCAAAAACACTCCAGAAGTTTCGTTTACGCATCCCTATCGAAAAACCCAGCGGCGCTGGAGCTCCGCTTACAGCGAATGCCTGGTTATGGGAATACCTAACGCTGAAATACGCCGGACGTGGAAACGCTGGAGCGCGCCGGACCCTGGGCGCTGGAACACGCCGGGACGCGGAAACGCGTGGATCCGGCGCCGCGCTGGCACGTGACGCAGGAACACGCCGGAGACCACGCCGTCTCCAGCGTATAGCGTGGCCGGTGCTCGCACTAGGCCTTTTTTCTTTAGTAGCCATGTAATTGACAAACCCGCATGGCTGTTAACGAGACATACAGAATTCCTTCCTTCGGGGAAACGTAAGTAGCGCTGCAAAATTTAGCTAGACTCATTTGGCCACTTTTCAGCTGATTTCGCCCTGCTGAATGCATTGTTTTATCATCGCATTCCATCAGTAGCGCTCAGTATGTTCATGAAAGCAAATTTATTCTCCCGGGTAAAGAAAAATATTAAACGAGCATCGACAGTAACCGTTCGAAAATTCGTTCCTTATAATTTTAGGGCCATTAAAACACAAGTAAACACATATTTCTTGAACCTCTTTTATTTTAACAGCAAAACGTGAGAATTAAAATAGAAAGTCCATCCTTAGCTGGATTACTTGCCTTGGTGAACCTTGATCCGTTGACAATGCATTCGTACAGCAAGGCTTGGAAGGCTATCCTGTGACGAAAAGCGCACGTCTTCGCGGTGCAGCACTATCACGAAGAGTACGGGCGCACGATACCTGCCCAAGTCATGCAGGGGTCTTTGCAATTTCAGTCGATTGTCGAAGCACATCGCACGTATTCCAAATCACGCTGCCTTCGAGAGTCGTCGTATCCACTCGCATCAAAATGCCAATAATCCCAAGCACCACGGTGTGTCGTCGCTAGAGGAGTCGTCACTTCGAGATGCTTGGAATCCGGACCACTGTTCTTTCTTCTACCGCAGCTTTCGTAGCTTTACATGTTGCTGCTGGCACTTCCCGGAGACATACGATGCACGTTTTTACAAAAACTTTACGCCTAACTTCAACTAGGCACACCACCGGTGTGAAATGTGGACGGGCCACTCAGCCACGCAGCCACATACTTATTTTGACCGAAAGGCGATAAGCAGGGAGGAACGAAGTGCTCCCCGGCCGATCACGAGAGCTTGCTCCGCGCCGCGACCCCTCCGCACCCCTCTAGATTCTCCGTATTGTGGGCTCCCCTACCCCGCGAGTGCTGTCGCACGACAGGTTTTCGTCAGTGGCGGTGCATCCCCGGACTTTCTTCCGAGCGGCCCTGGTGGAGCAAGGCGGGCGTTTTCTTTCTTTCTACATTTATTCTTTTTTAACACATCTTGGTATTGTAATGGGTTCACTGGTGCCATTTCTTTTTCCTTTAACACCGTAGCGGCAACTGGTTAGCTGGTTTTAAAATCTTATTTTCTCTATATAAGCTTGATTGGACACACGGTTCGCGTTAAAATTAACAGTTTGCTTGCTAAAAAAATTATACAACAGCACGCAGATTGAGACAATGGGGCTCTAAAAGACCCAAAAATACATGTCAGAATGTGAACTGCAATAATTACACCACGTCCTCAAAAAGCAAGTCTTGCTTGCTCTGTATGCGTCCGTTTTGCCAACGGGCTACCCTTATTGCCTGATTCTTTCTTCAAAGGTTGTCCAAGGTACAATATATGCAATTGCAATTTACTGAAACAACCCCAGGAATTTGTGAGGGCGTTATTTATCCATTAGTTTGGTTAGCGGGCTGCGCTTAGATGTTCCAACATTACCGCGATCTGCGATAATTTGCGTTGTAACTGCAAATTTGTATCGAAGGTTTTTTCAAACACGACCGGAATGCTAATGGCAGCAATACAACAAACTTTCATTATGACCGACGCTTGCAATGCAATTGAACGACATGATCGCCGCTCGTACGGAGCATTGTTTCCGCGAAGCGCCGGCTAAAAAAGTGGGATTTTCTGGCACCGCACGGGCCCCAAACGCCAAGTTTCGGAGCACCTGCGTCGATCGCGGCGCTCGATTACAGTCAGTCGACCACGTAACCGGCACGAGGCATTGCTGTGTCCAGCCAAGCAGCAGCGCTGTGACTGACCCGTTCGCCATGTCTGAATCCCAGTCTCCAAAGGCAAGGTCCCCATGTTACTCGATGCCTTCCAGCAACCTCCCCGCGTTGATGTCTTCCAGCGCGGCGTTTTCCAGTGCTTTCCGTTCTTTCCGGCGTATTCCATCGCTCTCCTAACGCTGCAGAATGCGGTACCCGCGTTGCTGTCGCCCGGCTCGGCGTTTTCCAGTGTATTCCGTTCTTTCCGGCGTATTCCATCGCTCTCCTAATGCTGGAAAACGCGGAGTTTTCCCACAGGGATGCGCTACGATATCTTCCTTCGCGCATGATTAGGTCGGATACGCGGGATAGTATATAAAGCAGCAGGGAGCTTGGCGTTTCCATAACAAAAAAGAGGCATAGTAGCCTCCGTGACCACGAACAGGACAACATTGCTCAGTATTGCCCAAGAACAACCCAAATAGGTTGAAGTGCTGCCTACTTCGAAAGCAAAAATATTAACTTATACCTGAGAGGCTGAACTAGATAAGTGCAACAAGGCAAATGAGGTTCTAGGTACACAAACAGGACTCAATCGCCGAAAAAGGATGTGGGCGCCATGGAGCAGTAGGTGGCCTTTACCTCCCATAATGGCCCAGTGCACATCTCGGTCCTCAATCCCGTTCAGCTGAGGAGCGCCTGACCACTGTGGGGGTCAAACAAGTGATAGAGCAGACTGTGCTAAGTTTCCCTCCATCCGAAGAGGGGCCGTTTGGAGCTTGAACATGTCATCATTTAATGCAATATTTTTTTTCTATTGAGGGAAGCTTAGCAGTAATATTTGATGAGGTTGCAGGTATTACCTGTGATTAAGCAGCAAAAATTACAGCAGAAAGAGCCACGAAACGAACTAGCGCTGCCTATTCAGTGCTACTAAGGATATCAAGACAACACAGAGCATGAGGTGAAAGATACTTATTCAGCAGGCATCTAGCTGGTAACAGGAAGGATTTCTTTGTCATCAATGAAAGAGTCGCAGTAGAATAATCAAGCTAAACAAGCGATACAGGCTAGAGATATCACAAACAAATGCGCCAACAGCTACCTACGTTGATGAGGCCGTAACCGTTTCGACAAGGGCGTCGAATCACCAATGACCGGAAGAACACAGACCATGATTTCTATGGAACACGTTCGTTGAAGTACTGGTTCAAATCAATCCTGGTATACTTTCCCGTTGTGAGCGCATAAAACCTTGACTCTGCTGTAAAAAGTATCCGGCTTCATGTTCTCCAAACTTCTGAAGAACTTCGCTTTTTGCCTTGATTCGATACACCACTGAAAACCATGAGTAGTCGTCGTTAGAGGTTACAAAATAACTTAACAAACCACCTTTGGATGTCGACATAAATTTACCGATGCGACCTCAACGTATTACTTCCTATGGCGCTTTGGCTCGGTTTTCTACTTCCTTCAAAAACTTCTTCCCAGCTTTCGGAGGCGACAAACATCACAATGATTTTTGATTTGATTTTACAGGTGCCGCACAACCTGCGAGCACCATACTGGAGCATATGAGCAAGCCACCAATACCAAATAGGCGTGTCTTTTACCTTGGCGATCCCTGACGACAGCTCTGCTGTTTCCAAGGTCTAGTCTTCTGTGCCTCTTTGCAGTAAGGTGTACCTCTCGGTTGCCGTTTGAAAGAAATACTTTGCCGGCAGCGACATCCCTTCTAGCCTAGCATCCTTCCAACCAATAAATGGTTCTTCTTCAAAGCAAGCACATACAGGGCATCTTCGAGCGCAATGCTTGTACCCTCCGCACTCCTTGTACCGTTGAATCTCGACTCTTTCTTTCCCTTCAACTTTGATGAGCTCTCTATTTGCGATTTACGATGCTGATTCCAATGTTAAAAACACGGTGAGATTTCACCTCTGCGACGTCATCCGATCAGTTGCGCCGCTGTTAAGGGGCTGTAAACGCGGATGTTTCTGCTGTGACGCTGACTGATACTTGGCACGTAAAGATATATGCTTTGCTATTTTTGTGTTTGGAAGACTAGTCTTTTTTTATGCTGGTAACTCTCTTAATGTAAACACTTGTTGGAGTCTGTTGCCGTGTTACGGATCTTGCCACAAACAAAGCCTCGTGCCTTTTTCTTCCGTATGCCTGAGGGACGCTGGCAGATATTTTCGTCCTTCTTATGAGCAGGCTGATAGCTCTTCTTCTCATTCTTAGGCTTGTTGTGGGACGTGGAACCAATTTTGCACACCGACAACCTAGTCACCTTCTCATCCTTTTGCGACTTCCTCCTTATTGCGACACAGCTTTTTTTATTTTCGATGAGCAGCCTCGTCTTCACTACCTTCATACACAGTTGCTGTTTGTCCTGTTCCCAATTGAGAATTTGAGTTTTGTGTGCTGCTTGAAGCCCGATAAGCATAACCCTGGTGACGTCTCTGTTGGTGAGCGCATGTCCTGCAGTCGACAGTTTTCTGTGCAGCTGTATGAGTGTTCACAGGTAGCTCTGAATTGATCTTCTTTATTCATTCTTGCGGTAACAAAATCATGCGTTAGTTGGAGTATGTGCAGCCGTCTAAATTTTGAGTACCTATCCTTAGTCGTCATCCACGCTTATCTCGCAGTTTTTCTTCCGTCGACGTGGTGCAGGTGATTGTCCTTAACGACGAGGAATAGAAAAGTCAGTGCTTGGTTGTCGGGCCTCTTCCCCCTATCTATCATTTCTTCAGGATCTCCGGGGATGATTGCCTTCCAGCCTCTCTTCTGCACGCGAGTGATTGTTGCCCTTATAGACCAGCAATGGGAGCCGTTGGTCGCCAACATTGGCGGCCCGAACTCTTGTGATGCTAACATCATGATGGTGAACTGTATTCTAAAAGGAAATGGCTTCCTCCTCGCCTGGCAAACACACAACGGCTACTGCTAATGCTCTTGTTTATCAGCCCACAACTGTCGAGCACAACGTGATGTCAGTCGCTTCTTTCTGGCAGTTTTGTTTTTCTACAGCTTTGTCATTCAAACACTTCCTGTGACGCCGTCTTGTGTAAACATCAGCTTAACTGGCGTCAAAAGCGAGGCTGGCGACGCGTGACGTTTCGTCCTCCTAACGAAAAGCACATGCCCTGCTTCACACTCTTGGTGGTTAGGCACACACCGTAAGTCAGTCAATTTGTCGCGACACTTTCACCGCCCCACACGTTTGTCGCTGGATCTTCTTCCTGGGACAGTACCATGTGACGAAGAGAATTCGATATGCTTGACAGGGCTTGCTTCATCATAGCATAACCTTTTGCAGCTCACCATAAACCTGTCTGCTGAAGTTCCCTACTAATCATTGTCGATGCACAGTGGAGGCGTGCTGTGCCCATAGTTTGTTAGTTTTCGGTGCGGAGTACCTTAAGACCGCACAATGTCTATCCGTGTCCGTGCGCATAGCATTTAAAATCTCGAAGAATCGCACAGGCACCGGCCGGATTGGAGCCCGTGTCTGGTAGAGGAAACAGAATAAGTGTCAGTCGTCCTACCCATTGGACTACGACCGTCTGTTTCTTCATTGTCGGGTTTGGACATCAGGAATAACAAAAAGGGATGAACAAGAATGGTAAAAACGCTAACTCTATGATATCTAGCGTAGTTAAATTAAAACGCGGCATGTCCAACACTTTTTCTACCTGCAAAAGCTAGTCCGGTACACACGGCTGTAGGTTCCACAGTTCGACAATCCTTCTGACGTTCTTGCACAAGTACTGCGTAGCGGGCCTAACATCGACATCACTGTCGCGGAAAGCCTTGCGAGACCTCCGTATCCCGTGCAAGACCAAAAGCATTAACAAATCGTAAGGTGCACCATCACCGTCTTCTACACACACGAACCGTATACCGCGACAATTAAGAGGAAATTCGGCTATGACCGTGAGTTAGTACCCGATACTCAAACGGCTTGCTCTCTCGCCTTTAACGCTGCGGAGTACCGAAGGACCTTCCAATGCCCGTCCGCTTCCAGCCGTGCGCACACCATCAAGCGAAAATCAAGCGAAATTCAATTTGAGGCGTCAGTTGCAGTTCTATTTTGAGAATAATCGAGGTGCAACAAACGGCTCAAATCGAATGACGGTCGGGGCGCAGGTCGGATGTCAGTCGGAGCGCAACTGGGATGTCATTTTGAGTCTTCATACTCCACACCCTCACCATCATTCACAGATTAGATATGCTGCCATTTGGGTTATGGAGTGCAAGCACGGCCACAGTGCGAAAGGCGGTGATTGCTGCAGCTTCGCGAGGAGCTGAACAAAACGCCGACCCATCGTCAAGCTGCCATGTATTTTTTTGAAAGGTTATACGCAAAGCACGCGGGAGAGCGGGTGTAAGATAATAGGCCAGTGTAAACGGAGACAAAAACGTCAAAAGCAGAGAATGGCCAAGCATTGAGACACCAAGTCTCTTGAGCGGGCATTTGATTTGCAGCGCACTTCACGCATCCCGGTGGCTGTTTATTACAAAACTAGCCGTTTGGGTTTCAACAGGCGCGCGATAAGGCAGGACTTGTTTTAATGATCAATCCGGTGTTAATTAAATAAATTGTTTGTTATTATTATATTAATAAAAAACAAATCTGTTCATGACGCAAACTAAACCTACAGCGTTATAAACACACCCGCACAGCTTATACGATCTGTCTGCCATATTATTTTGTGTGGATGTGTCTCAGTCTTACCGCTCTGCCATTTTTTTTGGCCTTCATGTCAACCAGAGGAGGCTATGACAGTAAGTGTTGCATCTAGCGGGAGAGATACTGTTTGTACTGCCCTGGTATTTTTTTTATACATAACTTGGCGGTCTTGCTCGACTATTTCATTTGGTGAGGGATGCACAAGGTAAACATAAGAGCAATTTTTATGTACAGCAAGTAAGTTTTATTTGTAGTGATCGCTACCAAGGGTGACGAGGGCACAATGGCCAAATCATATGTCACCTTGGACAACAAACTGAGCCCTGCAAGTGCCCCGCAAAATACGCCAAATGTGTTGAAAAAGTACTCCAACCTCGAACTTGCGTCTTCGTCAAAAGCGATAAGAAGATAACACGTAGCTCAGTGCACCGCGCTTTATGCTTTTAAATATACATAATTCACGGAAGACCCTTTCCCCAACGGGGTGAAGCTTTTGAAGATTCAAGATAGCATTATTAGGTACATTGCAATGAAGATAAACTAAAAGTGACACACATCCCAAATGTAATTGGAAGGCTACAGAAAGTCCTTTATTGACCGAATAAATATTGTTAAAAGTCAACATTTTCTTTATTTAGATGTACACACGCCTCATTTATAATCATACTGCAGATAATTCTATAAGAAATAGGCAAACATAAAAAAGCCACGTTTCCGATATTGCTTGTCGTTGTAACGGGCACTGACATCAAAGATATTGGAATTCTGGTTCTGCAGTTATAATTTAGGCGTGCCTTCGATGTCTTTCGTTCAGGCACGATGGTATCAATCGAAAACTTCCGAGACAATTGAAGCGACAGACAGGTGGAACTAGTAATTTCTTTTCCCTTCTGTATGGGAAAATTTTTGGCGTGTACGTGGACGCCAAAGGCCGCGGGAACGGCGGTATCAGCCATGAGACTTTGAAAGCTGCTGTTATTTTGAACGCCTAATTCAGTGACTTGGAAAAAAAGAATTGCATTGACTACGTTAGCCTCGCAAATGTACATAAATTACGCTGTAAACACCAGACGGTTGCGGCCGTATTTTCTGTCCAGTTTCATTCCGTGTAAATAAGAGAATTATGACTTTGAGTATAAACTTCGCAGCATTTTGGAAACTTTCAGAGCGGTCATTCGCTTCCGAGAGCCGCTTTAAGCTACACAGGGTAATCCAACTGACTCAGCACCTAATAATCCTTCCTTTATTCTTTACGTTTGAACACACCAACGGGCAGGCGATCAGTGTTACTAGTTGGGTACAAGTACTGCGAGCGAAATTGTGGGGTTTGTTTGCATGGTTATAGGGTAATGTGTAACGCTTGGTTGAGCATCCCCCCTTCGATCAATCAATCAGAAAATAAGTCCGCCTGTAACCTGTGTTTAACGCCACATTACGTATAACAGCCAGTAAGGCTTCCAAACTGGCGCATGGAAATTTCATGCCAATGGTTATGTAATGCCGGGGAATTCCCGCAGTATGACCCGTTTTCTTCAATGGATATAGAATTACGTATTGATTTCTCAACGAACATACCTTCTGGAACAATTTATTGACGGCGTAAACACCAAAAGTAAGTTTTTGCGACGGAGGCGTGGGAGACTCAGAAATAACCTCTTTGGCCCTGTCCTATCTGTTATACAAGAGTTATTGTGCGGTCAAAGTGCGTGCGTGCGGTGCGCTAGAGGTTGGTACATGAACTCCGAGAAAGAGACAACGAAATTAAAGCAGGCCGTCTATGCGGCGTAAGTAATGCTATTTTGCGGGGTCAACTAGAAACTGAAATTTTATAGCGCCATTTAAAAAAAATGGTGCAGGGCCGGTTCAAACGTAGCATTTTGAAATCAAAGCTTTCTACCTCTACCAACCAATCGTTCTTTCGCGGCGTGCGGAATAATAAACTCCCAACGCGCCGGACACGGCGGCGGGGTGTTGGCGGAGGGGACGGCGGAGAGATTTACTCACGGAGCATACTGTAGATGGCGCAGCGAAGTTGCCCAGCATTCCCTGCGCGGAGGGTGCCGGCTCGCACGCGTGTGCGTAGGCGGCACGGCTTTGTCGTCCGCTTTAGCGACGGTTGTTTTTGGACGGTTTTGCCGCAGCTTTGCGTCCATTGCGCGCTTCTTTCGCACGGCTTGATTGACCTGTTAGACAGCACCTCCTGAGTAACCACCACCCGACAGAATTAATTGGTCGCAAGGCAAAGATACGTTAAGGATTGGTTGGCAGGGCGTGAAAACAAAATGTACAAACATACAGACATCTGGCAGCTAGAAAAACGCTACCTTTTGCGCACTACTTTCCACGAATGGCCTCCGTTTTCTAAATTAGTGAATACCGATTCGGTTGTGTTTTAATAGGTATTACAAAAGGCGAAAGGAGCATCTTGTTCTGATAAATAGTGATTATAAATGTTCCGTCAGCTTTGTAGCAATGCTCAAACTTACAAAACTACGCAGTTTAAATGGGTGTAAATGGGAAACACTAAGCTCACATGCCGAATTGTTTCGGTGTCTGCGCTTGTGTCACGCGGCGGTGCAGCCCCGACCAAGCACATCAGGATGTCTAGGTTCCGCTGTCTCACGCTTCGAAAGACGCTCCTCTCCGTTTTCTTTTAGTCGGCAAGCGGCCGCGATAGAGCGGCGGCGCCCGCCGCTCTAGCCTAGCCATGTCAGACGCTGCTGCAAGAGAGACACCGCCCTTGCGATTTCCAAATAACGGCTGGCAGAATCTCTGGTTTCACCCTTTGTAGAGCCGCGTGTGTGAATTAAAGTGGAGTCGCATGGGCAAGTGTTGTAAGTGTCGTTTAAAGCTTTGCTTTCGAACGACCTTCATAGCGTGGATTGGAGCTAGTTTTTTTCATTGGACATAAAGTTTGTGCTACGCCTTCAGTTCTTAAAACGTCAATCGCAAGCGCAGGTTTACATACAATGGCGCTGCAGTTCCTTTGCAAGTACACTATCTCAGCCTATGGCCAATAATTGTAAGCATTGCTATTGCTTAAAAAGGCCGCCTTGTAAAAGGTTTTTTCAATGTAGCATGGTGAAGGCGCGATGGATTGCGTGGGGCCGGTAGTAAGTTAAACAGATGAAAATTTTAAACGATGGTATTCGCTTTCAGTACATTGTTAGATGGACTCGGGTGTCCGAAAAATAAAAAAATCACCAGCTTTCCGCAGTGGAACCGTGAGTAGTATGCGGAGCAGCCATGGTGTCGACTCAAGTGCCTATCAGTTTTCAGTTTGATGGCGGCGTTGCGGGAGGAGAACGAGGGGAGCGGAGCGCGCGCGCGTCATTTATACCGCGGAGCTACAGTGGCGCCCCCAGCGGAGTATGCAGCGGCTACCGTCGCGTCTCTAACCCTAAGCTGATTCGCATTATCGCGCGCGGAGCCGCAGGTGTTGCCATTCGTTCCGCAATTATGGAGAGGAGAGGAGCTTCGGAGAGGAGGAATGCCGGAGAGGAGAGCAGCGTCGGAGAGGAGAGGAGGAATGCCTCGCATACTACCCAGGGTTCCCCTACAGGAATATGACGATGGTGGTTGAACGCGAAGCTATCATGTGATGGATTCTTTGGTTGGCCAATCCCTAGGGCCATCCTGCCACATTCATCATCAGCGGTGCCTGGCCAGGTATGCGCAGTGGGGTTGTGGACGCCGCACAACGGCGCCCACACAAAGACGGAGGGAACAGGCTCAACCATTAGCTGCTTCGCATCTAATAATAGGCGATTTCAATTAAGGTTGAGCTCACTGTACCATGCACTGATATATAGATTTCAGTTTTCTGTTGCTAGGCGCGACCTTTAATCAGGGCTTTCTTGAGTAGTACGGCCAAATATACTTCAAAACCTGGCTTAATATTGATCTGTGAAGAAGAATCGATACACCACCAAGGTGTACATGGTGAACACGGATGATGACTAAACTTTAAAGGTTGACCTGATGCCTCGCGGCGCATAAGTGAATGCTTCAAAAACAAAAGAACACGACTAACTAACCTGATTATGAGATTGTCTCCTGAGCAGCTGATTTGGTTGTTAAAGGAGTCCTGAAAAACCTACGGCTCTATATAGCTGTACCTATGCCCAGAAAAAAAACAAGGTGTTAGCACTCGTCACTTACACGAATTGTTAAAACGATAAGTATTAACCGAAAAATTGTAAATAAGAAAGCCTATTGTTGCCGCGCCGCTTGCCCTCCTCCTATTAACATTTTCCTCGCATGTTGACGGTGCGCCAGCGTACCCCCACATTATGCTTCTCTACTCAGAGGTGACTTCTCCAGGTATTTCCGTTCGGCAGCACTCCACTGACCGAACATTCACGTGACTGCTACGAACGGCACGTCGAAGCTACAGTTTAAAGCTGTGAAGAACCCGTGACGCCGAATGCACCGGGAAGAAAGGCTTTATCAGCCCTACAGGAAGAATCCTCTATGGGCAGCCGCCACACTGTATCTGAATCCCGTTCGTCTGAATCCAGGATCCAGTGTGGGCGCTGCCTGAAAGAGGATGCTCTTTCACGCAGGCAGTTTATCTGAAAAGCGCCGTCTCACTTACCGCCCCGAAGGTGCGGAAGCTTTTTGTGCGGTGTTGCGGTAATCCCTATCAGCAACATGTCAAAAATACATCACAAAGGAACTGAGAACCCCTGAGCGAAAGGAGCCGCTTCATATCGCTTCATCAGTCGCGATTAACAGCAGTCTTGGGGAGGCAGAGAGCAAACCAGCGGCGCACTCAAGAAGGGTGCACGCCTATTTTGACAAGCTGCACCTATGTAATATAGCCAGAGGCGTGGTAATAGAACAAAGAGTTAAAAGTAGAAGAATACGATTGCATGTGCGCGTGCTGTAGAAGGGCTAATAACCAAAGGGGCTGCCACGACCAGCCAAGGCGAGCAGACGACGCTCCTCTTCCGCGAAATCGCGAGCAAAAAACCCGTCCAATTGCAGTATCTCTGGTTCGTGAAGAACATGGGTTAATCGGTGACATACATGGGTTTAAAAATCGGTGTCTAGGAACAATAAATCTAGTGATTATGGGGTGGAGTGTGGCGAAACTGAACAGGTTATGAGGAGCGCTGAAGGGGAGTTTCCCGGTTTAATTTTGACCATCTGGGTATCCTTGGCGTGCGCCAAAATCTCGGAAAGACGGCAGTTTTTGCTTTTCGCCCGCATGCAAAAAGTGGCCGTGGCATATAAGAATCGAACCCGCGTATTTGGGATCAGCAGCACAACGCCTTAGGCACTGATCCACCACTGGTGCTGCCCCAAAAAGCAGCCAAGAATGATAAAGAGCGCGAATAACCTTGAGATAAAAATGTCAGCTTGCTGCTGCGTATAAAAGGTATACTTAGCACTGGTAACGTTATTCACTCAAGATAACGACTTGCGCATGTTAATTTAGTGTTCTCAAAAGGCCTTTGAGGACGCACTTAACCAGCGCGGCCGCAGTAGCGGCAAAGATTCATGCTCATTGGTGGAACATAAATAAGCGTCCGGTCCTCTGAAGCCCTTAAACCATTATGCTGCCTAAACTATCTGAGAAACACATATTATATTGGAACAGTATTTTTGAAAAACGGCATCCCATAATGCAAGATATTCAATGTATGAAATTATTTCAACTTCCGTGCGTGCTACTAGCGAAGCCCCTTAAAAAAATTTCCTGTAGTCTAACCGCGGGTTCTTATACAGCAGTAATAAGTGCTGCTAAAAATACTAGTACGAATACCCGCAACAAACAAACGCATAAAAATAAATAGAAAAAAAAGCAGCAGTACACAGAACCGTCTGCAACTGTAAATATGGGACAGAAAAAGTGCACAAGTATTTGCGAACAGTGGCATCGCATATACGCCAGATATTCAATTTATGAAATTTCTTCGGACAGCTTTGCACGCCTGAACTTCACTATTTGCTTAACCTTCCAACATCTGTTATCTGAGTTATTATTCACAATTCTTCCAAAGAGCTTGACCTAAAGGTGGTACTGATAAATGTAGCTTAGCTTTCTGTGCAACCAATGAATAAATAACTGCTGACCACAGTGCACGAACCATTTTTAAATATGGCTGGTTGTTTCCAGACTTTTCTAGCGCGAGGTATAAGCTTAGGGTTAAGTAGCAAAATACGATACAACATGTAGTAGATGTAGATGTAGTACAAAATGTAGTAGATGTAAAATTTTACTATTTAGATATTCTTCTGGATGTCATCAAATATTCCTTGTTAATACCATTGATAGTATTCTTTCGTACGAGTGCGCGTTTCGCGGAGTGTAGCTGTGGACACTCTCAATCTTCAGGAGAGATAGTTACGTTGCAAACTCAACAGAAAAAAAAATCAGTGGACTCGTTATATTTGGAGTACACGTATGAAAATCCGAAATGATGACACTGTGAACTTTTTTTAAACACCGAAATGAAATAAAAAGTGGGCTCTATTGGCGACACTTGTCATGAGAAACACGAGATGGCGTTGGCGGATTTCATTTTGCCTAAATAGTTTTATTCCGCAATAACGGAAATTATCCTGTTCTGACGACCATCCCGATTACATTGGGTCTTTTTATGAGTCAGGCATAGAAAAAATCGCAGTCCTCGTTCTAATCAATCCACCCATAACCCACTCTCTTTTCTTCTTATCCAATACCCTCCAACCCAACCTCTCCAGAGTCATCCCAAGGGAGATGAGCCGAGTCTCTCAGGGCTCGCTTCCTTGGCGGTGGACTCGCTTAGTAGCTACCTACCTTCTTCTACTCCCATTTGTTCTCATTTTTGTGCCTTTGGTGCTCAAACCACCTTTTGCTTCAAGGCCAATTATTCTTTTTAGAAATTGGATTAAGCCGGTTATACTTTATGGTGCAGGACGAGCCTTTGTTGCTTCTAATTATGTTTGCGTGTCTCAACATACTTCGCTTGCTTTCAATATGCAACACATAATTTTTCCTTTCATTAATTTTAAGAAAACGTACGCTGTCTCATTTATTTATTTTGTTGGAAACAAAGCCAGCTGGAACCTAAAACTTCTACTGCGACACAGCGCACTACCATCTTCACAAACGATAAATTTGCTGTCGTTTTTCATTTTTTTGTTTTTTTTTTGGCAAAAGAAGAGACTTGCTTCACCACTGTCAAACATTGACAGTGTAGGTAGTTTTTTTTATTCACTCTGAAATATATGAAGGCGCTTGTCTCTGAAATTGGGAAGAAGAAGCTTCGCAATGCAAAAAGATGTGTGGCCATATTTAGATATTTGTTTTGTACAAGCACGCAATTGTTAAAGGCCATGGCATGGCGGGGTTCGTATCCTACCCAAATGGCCATACCTGAGAACGAGCTGTTTGGTGATAGGACACCAGTGGTTGAACGGAAAAGAAATGGAAAGAAGACACTGGGCAGCTCCCTGCCTTATCTTTATTTCTTTGTGAGTTGTAGATTCGCTTTTAATTTTAAGGTAGGTATCACTAAGCTCGAATCACACACTTCTGAATTTTTAAAGTGAGAGCCCTTCGAAATTTCAGAGAAGTAATGGGAATTCACCTATGGACGGCTATTTCTACCTTAACCGGCACAGTGGAATTTTTGCTTGATGTGTGAATGCTTCATCTCGGTGCAGCACTAGAAGATCCTACCCTGAAGTTCCCACGGTTCTCTTTGGGGTTTGGTCAATATACCCAAGAAATGTTTGGGTGTATATAGGTTGGAGATTACATTAAGCCATTGCCCACCACTTAGAAATGCACCAAACGTAAAATTTACCATGTATATGTATAGCATCCAGCGGCGATGGAGCACTTGAAAGCCTTCAAAGGACGACATTGTAAAAAATCGTATTGATAAGTACCTAAACTTTATAACGAATATAAAAAAACGTACTTTGCATTTCCTTCTACTTTGTACGTTTTGTATTGCCAGTGATTTGGAAAAGTGAACAAAACGCATGGCGAGCGAGATAATTTAAAACACAATGGCCGCAAAAAACTTACATGTGTATTACGTTTTGTTTTTGGTGGAAAATAACCCGAAATAAATTGTCAGGTTTCTAAGAAAACGGGTGTGCGCCGTTGAGACTAGAAAGTACAGAACCCGGTTGTATCAGAGAGACATGTTCAAATGCCGTGGACGTTTTTCGCATATAGCATGGACAATAAATTGTTTCGCCGTTTATTTTTTTTAACCTTCCACCTATTCAACTATGGCTCACTGAACACCGAAAACTTGTACGAAGCAAAGATGTTTGTGAAAAGGTAGTTTTATGCTCTGAGTAGCGCCTTTAGTGCTTGCGCTCTCACACCGTGACATTTTATTATTTCGAAAAACAGTAATGAGCCAATAAAGAAAATGTTATGGCCGAATTAAAATCATGCTTTAAAAGGCCTTGAAAAAAAAGGAAATGTCTTCACTAACATTATTCATGTCGAGGGACGAAACACGCAGTGTATCAGTGTGTTGTTGGGGCTTTGGCTTTTTTGCCAACGGAAACGAAACTGTTGAGGGTGCAGTAAAAGTTTCGGGTAATCGAAGAACGAAGCATTCCAGTATGATATGTACCCGAGTGTCTGTGTGTTGGTTTAGTACGCGTTACGTTTTCGCGCGAGGCATAAACTAGTGCCCCGGTCTACACGGACTGCATGAGACAGCGGTCACACGACGGCGACATGCGACGCCGAAAGCCGGAGCCCTCAAGGGGCTTCACCCATAAAAATACTCGCCACGTCGAAGGGCCAAAAACGTGGAAGGAAACTACTAATTTTATGCTTTACCTCGTATTTACAGGGTTTCGCACAATGCCGATGAACGTTCCGTAGAGGATTTCTGCGAAAAGCGGCAGGAAGAAAAACAGGATAAGGAAGATATTTGCATATACTTTTAAATTCAAATTCTTTCTCTACTTTTGCTTCATACCCACCTGCTGCGCGTTTACGCTAGGACGTATACTACGTGCTTCCATGGTGGTGCCCCACCGTTGGTAAATTAATGCAAAATATGACTGTTTCAGACCACGTGCAGTGGGTTCAGAAATGTATTGTAAAGGGGAAGTAAGTTAAGATTGATGTGACTATGAGGTTTGCGGACTCCATCCGGTCTACACAAGCCGCTGACCTAAAACTTAATGCCGCGTGTCGCGCTTCCTGAGAGAACCGCATAAAGGAAAGATGCTCGGGGCTAGAGCCATGTGCGTCGGTTTGAATGCCAACAATATGCGTGCCATTGTCATCTTTGCGTTCTTTACCACATTCACCATCGCAACATGTTCAGTTCAGTATCCACAGCTGACGGATTGCTCAGGTGAGTGGTTCTTCTTCTGAAAAAAGGTATTCTTCAATGTCTATATAACGAAACTTGTAGTTAAGTTTATATAAAAATATTTGGTACAGATAATTTGTAGAGATATTTTATATACGACAACCAAGTTCAGAACCCACACGACAGCTACGAATCGGAAGTACTAACCTCGCACTGAAATGTCTTGCAACCGTAAAGAACTTCTGCGCAGACTGGAATTTCTCACTGCACTTCCCGAATCTATCATGCTGTTTTAATATATAGCAAGGCATTTACTCAGGTGCACACACACAAGCACACACACAGATTTATATAAATATATATATATATATATATATATATATATATATATATATATATATATCAATTATACTTTGGTAAAGGTAGCGGCTGGCGACTGGTTGTGAAAAAGGTAGAAGATCACAATGAAAATATAATATATATTGCACCCGCTTTTCGGACGGGGAGCGTCCTTTATCAAGAGTAATGTCTCACATAATGGAAGTGGTTTATATACAGTTCGAGCACTTCAGGTTTCGAGGGCCGTGATGTGGGTTTAAGATTGGAAGCCAGGAGGAAGAGAGAAAAGCGAATTGAAACATGACAGAGAAAGCCAGCAATAAGGAAGCACAAACTAGAAAAGAATAAATAAGTGAGAGAGGGTGATGGAAAGAGGGGAGTAAGGGGGAACTAAATTGAGATAGAAAGCCAGCGGTGGGGACGGGCAAACTAAAAAGTTATAAAGAACCGAGAGGACATGACAGACAGAAGCTGAAGAGTGATAGGGGACATATAATTGCGTGGTCAACAGGGGTGGCGAGTTGTAAACGCCCGCGGTCAGCGCCGGCGAACAATATGCAAATGGTGTCATACGTGAGCGGGCTTCGAAGATGCTCGTGCGGGGGGCGCGTATATTTGTCTGCATCAAATACGTTCCCCCATCCACTTCCCTCCACCCTTCCTGCTTAGTTCGCGCCGGCGCCAAAGCCGTAATTAGTCTACGTGTCCGAGAAACCTGGGAAGAAAACAGGCCGCCCCAAGTCGCGCTGGCGACTAGAGGGCTAAGCTGTCGGAAAGTCAGAATGAGAGTGACGGTGTCTGATTAGGGAGCCATGAATCGCCTTGCCGGAGAGGCAAGGTTGACAGCCGCGGCGAGCTGTAACCATCCCGGTCAGCGTCGGTTCCCAGAGCGGAGCAGTACGCAATATGAGCGCGCGCCTTGAAGCGCCCGCATGCGGAGGGTGCGTGTTTTCGTCGGCCTCAAAGACGTTCGCCCGTCCCCCCTCGTCCACTTTTCCTCTCTAGGCCGCGTCCGGCGCCAAGGACATAAGCTGTCGTCGTGTTGGAGAAATTTGGGAAGCGGATGCACGAGAGGCCCAAAACGCCGCCGAACAAGTGGCGGGCAAAACAAGGCGCCCCAGTCGCACGAGCGACAGGGGGTTCAGCTGTCGGGAAGTCCAAGCAGGAGTGATGAGTTATGAGAGGGTAGGCAAGAATCCCCCCGCATGCTGAGACAGCGAAATTAGTCAGTTAATTGGCAGGGGAAAAAAGGAAGGGGGTACAGGCGTTCAAACGGAAACAGCAATGCAAGAAAAAGTGAAAAAACAAAGAAGGAAATATCAAAAACGGTTTGGAAAAAATGTTTTCACAGTTTTAAAATGGCTAAAGTTGTAGCCAGAGCCCTTAAATTCTAAGACCAAGTTGAGACCTTTACATGATTCGTGTTGTTTTTAAAACACGTTCGGGGTGTTTCTGGCACTAACAATGTTCATTATTTAAAGACTGACAAATAGACAAACAGCAGTGTGTATCCCTCCACGATAGCGCTGGCGAAGGCAACAATTAATAAAAGCAACAATCAATTGAAGTCCACATCTAGAAAATTGGTGAAACAGGTGAAGCATCTTGAGCCCTTGCTACAAAACACTGCAGCGATAACAATAGACATCAGGACTCCATGGCAGAGCAGCCTTCGAAATACAAAGCAAAACTAGCTGTTGTGTAACACTTTCTTAAGAAGGAATGGCCTTACATATAGCACAAGGCGTTGCAAACCGCATGCATTAACACATGAAGGAAGGCAGCAACCATAGCACTTATTTACTGGGGATGAATTAAATATACAGACAGAAGAAACTAGTAAATGTGTGCACGAGAAGTGTCGCACGAACTCCTATACATCACACGGAGAGGAAAGAAAGTTTACCAGTACTCTCCTTTATACCGTTTGCAAGAGTGTTGAATTTGTAAAATCAGGAAAGATTCCCGCACATCGCGGTCGTGATGTGTCCTGAAACCCGACTGAAGTACAGTGACTGCAAATTTGTCGAATGGATGCGCTAGTGTGTTGACGTGCTTGAATATCGGAAGGTGTGGCAGCGCGGTTACATGAAATCGGTTGTTCTTAATACGCATTCTGAGGGCTGTTCCTGTCATTTCCGATGTATTGCGCGTGGCACAATGTGTATTTAAGGATGTAAATAACGCTTTCGCTGTCGCAGTTGTAGTCGCCCTAGGAGAAATGCGACCCTCTGGACCACACGGTTTCTCTTTTTTGCATCATTTAACAAAGCTTGCACCGAGGTTTGTCGCATGGTCCGCAAGATGTGCTCTTGGGGTTGTTAATTTTAGACAATGTTACAATGTCTTTTATGTTTGTAGCTCTAGTGTGCACCGTTCGGGGAGGCTCAGGAATGACGCTTTTCTTGTCAGCCTTTGCAATTGTGTCATCTACGACAGGCAGCGGATACTGTTAACATAGAAATTGTTTCAAAGCCTTTCGCAATTTGAAGTGAACTCTTTAAGGTCGGAGAACAGCGTTTTAAACCTAAGCGACTGGCTGTACGGTATGCCAGTCTTGCAGTGCTTGATATGGCTACTTTTGAAGTGCAGGTATTGGTGGTTTTCGGTCGGTATCCTATACAAGGAAGTCGAGAGTGTTTCTCCAGATATTTTGATTGCCACGTGCAGGAAGGTAAGTTCGGATGCCCAATGCAAGTGGGAAAATAAAATGTGGTCGTCAAAGTTATTGAAGGCCGTAATGAAGTCTAAAAGGCTGCTTACTCCATATATATATATATATATATATATATATATATATATATATATATATATATATATATATATATATATATATATATATATATATATATATAGCGAATGAGAATGGCAAATGCGTGGCTCATTGAATGAAGACAGACATAAGGGTATTCAGTCAAGAAAGCCAAGGAAACGAAAGGGGGAATTGTGTTAGGTCAGATGTATTTTTTGAAAGAAATGAAGTAGAGAAAAAACTGTTCGCCGCGTGGGATCAGAACCCACGACCCCCATGAAAACGCGCGTGGTGCGCTTTCTTTCTGTCTTTCAAAAATATATCCGACCTGCCACCATTTTCACTTTGTTTCAATTTTCACTATGTCACCATTTGTGAAACAACTTCGCTGTTAAAATAACACACTGGGTGAGGGAAGTGGTTGGGAAAGGGGCACGTGCATCTTGAACAGGTTAGCCGCGATGGTTATGAAGAGAGGGACGGGCAAAAAAGTGCAGCCAACCCCCGTACACCGACTGGGAAACGAAGAGAAAGTTTAAGCACGGTGCCCAGTGTGGGCTCGCCACTTGCTTCGTGGACGGACGCATGACCGGCCTCAAAGAGGGGAAGCATTGTTTTTGCCAAAAAACCATTGATATTCCTACGTTAAGTGCGGTTTCCTTCTTAGGGTTCATAGGCGAGAGGAAGATGGAAGACTGGCACGACAGCTAGAAGGGCGGTACAAGCGGACGGCCCATCTGTAGAGCCGGGGATCATGTCCAATGGGGACCGCGACCATTCAAGCGGTTCCAAAAGTACCTAGTAGTGTTAATAAATACCTCCTCGAACTGCTTGGTTTAATACTGTTTTCTTACCTTCCATGAATAGCACCGAAACGTTTACTCAGCTGCCAAAATATGTTTGCTAAAATGTTGCCACTCAATTGGAATCCGTAAAAATGAAATACTTGTGACCGCTATTAACTGTGGAATATATATTCCATTTTAATATATAGCAAGTGAACGATTCACTGTCGTTAATAGTTCAATTTCAATAGAAACGTTTGCAGCTGAAGCACACAAGTAAATACCATACCAACCCGGCGAATGTCAAGTATTTCGCCCCACCGAGTAAAAGTTATTCGCAATGTTCATTTGAAAATAATGTGTTGTTACGGCACTAAACAGTTTGAAAACGGTGATATTTTTCATCGAAGGAAAAAAAACGGCATGGAGTTGTATTACGCCAGGAAGCGATTGATGTCTTTTGTGTTGGTAACGTGCCAACAGCAATACAAACGTTGAAGCAGTAGTCATGCTACTGGAATCTCTGGTTTTCTTTTTTTTTTCTCTTCGTATCTAATGATTCGAATTTCATGTACACAGTTGCACCACCCTTTAAGGTATTGCCGGCCACGGAAATACTAAAATAGTCACCCATGTTTTAAAGTGAGCGGTTAACAAATTAAACAAAGAATGATATACGTTCAAGTGGTATAATTGTTCCGGGGTATAAAAAATGCACTGCCGCTATCCAGGGACATTTCACTTGAAATAACACCACGTGTCACCGGGCCATATAGAGGGATAGCAACGCTTGTTTCAAATGAACACTGAAAAAACAAATTTGCCAAAAAATCGGAAAATCTACGCGTGGCAGCGCCTACCTACAGAAAGAATCTCGGTATAGGCGGCGTGTTAACGTGCGTCAAATGTTAGCGCACCTGTTCCTTTTTGTGCCAAGAACTTTCCCAAATGGCGAGACCTAAACCGGCAATTATTCCTAATTTGCCTTAACCTTATACCACAGAATTTGTTTTCAAAATTCTTCTTTGGGTAGCGGTGTGTATGCTAATTCTGGGAAAATTACCCTAATCGGACCCCAGTTTTCTTCGGTCTGTAACGTGTACAGACGGACAGGTACATACCGTGTACTGGTGTGGGAAGTTGTTTGATGGTGAAGTGACGAAGTAGAGAAAAATATCACAGCAGAACAATACGTTTTGGGTCAGTTGCTACTCAGCTGTCGTACGAAATACCGCACCGCAGTTGACATAGAACAAGGAACAAACGCATGTTTCGTGTGATTTTCAGACCCTGGTGAACGTTCGAACTCTGGATGTTCCATCGAACGACAACACATAATAATAAAGTCCTTGTCTTCTTGCAATTATTTACGGACTGAAAAGTTCCAACGAAATCTGGTCCAAATTCAAACGTATTTTCTCTCCGCTTTCACATTCAAAAGTTTCGGCCGCTCACATGTCTAGCGTTTTGAGTCACACTATCCCGTCATAAAATTTAGGTGAAACTCAGTGCTTGTGTTTTTGCTGCAGAAGGCGAAGGTGCGAAGATCATCGACATACTGAACATCACAGTGACAGATGCTGTGGCAGGAAAAACTGTCGTGGTCGACACTGTGGCTGAATTCACAGAAACTGTGGGAGAAAACCTTCAGCTCTTGATTTCTCTGGCTAAACCTAGCGGCGCACCTGTTCTTTGCATCCCGATAGTTTTGCCATGGTAAGCTAAGTTATCGACTGAAATAATGCAGTTGTCTATATATTTACTGGTTTGTAAGTGCCAATCGCTATATTAAAAACGACACAAAATGTGCTCCGCAGTCCAGGCAGATGTGTGCGCTACCATTAGAGGACGCTAGGACTCAATGCCACTCCCGTTGCAGATATACGAGGAGTTTTGTCGAAATGAGTTAAATTCCAAAAACGGAAACTACAAAACTGCAGTAACAAGAAAAAACCCGGCGACTTTCGTAAAAAGCAGTTGCAAAAAAGTAAGTTACGTAACGCAAAGAAACCGGTACGCGCATCGTATTTCGTAGAAAAATGAGCCAGATCCTGGTGTGCCACGAGTCAGTGACCCACATTCATTTGCCAAATGGGAGGGTGCTTTTGGCGTCACTTATCGGTTGTTTTGTGGGTGCTTTGCAAAAATTTCTTGGTTTTTGGAGCGTATTATCCGGTCTTGCGATGGCAACTAGGCAATCGCCAAAAGGTCTGTCCCCAGACATCAAAGACGAAGGTAACAGATGAATTGAGTGAAATGCACAAGAGATGCAGAATCTATTTATCCCGTCTCCCCCGCCCTTAGAGAGTACACGTGGTTATCTATGTTTGATTTTTGATTTATTCCTGTTTTTTATGTTTTGACTGCCTAAGTACATAGCCACCCCTCACAAGCTCACAAGCCACTTTTCAAGGGTGAAGAATATCTGAGAAGCCTTCTTTTGAAGCCTTTACGTAATCCCCATGTGTACAGTGCCGCCCGACGGCGCCCTAGCGGAGTGCTGCACGTATGGACAGTGCAGTGGGACGACATTCGAATATGTAGCTCTAGGCAACCATCGCCGCAAGCGCGAAGAAGTTGTTGTGGAGTAGGGTTCCTTCACAGCCTCTTGATGCCAGAGACAGGGGGTGCGGCTGGGGCGGCGGGGGGTGTTTCGAGGACGGCTCTCGTGTTGGTTATTTTTTTCACCTTTATATTTAATTATACATTTCACGGCGGACTGTATTCTTTGGTAATTTAAATGATTGCTTTGTGTTTGTTAGGTTAGGTTAGGCTAGGGTTGATAGAGAGATGCGCCGCTTTACGCAAAAGAACACGCCTGTGGGCATCGACACAGCGGGGTGTTTATAGTACTGCCGGACGGCACTGAAGATAAAACTTTTGTAAATGAATGGCAATACAAAAAAGGTCTTCTCACTTCGGGAGGATGCTCAATCGGGAGAATGTTCAAAAAGATCCTGCGAAGACTTCAAGGAACCTGCTACGCTGCAAAGAAAGCTCACGTGCTGTTCATGTATTGTTCTAGTCTTCTTGAAGCCCAGTTGCATTTGTTTAATAGCTTTTTCATCAAACTCTGAGGCAATTTTTGTAAGTGAATTTCGATAAAGTTTTCAGAGGATCACCACATCCAGTTGAATGTTTTAGTTCAATACGAGCCATGTACAAAGATATAATCCTGATATTGAAGAATTCCACCTGATAAATTAACAAATTTTAATTAGTTGTGTCCGTAAACTCCTCGTAGCTGACATTCAAAACACACCATCACATTTCGTTCATCAGCCAACATTCGCTTTGTCTCATAATTTGTTCGGGTGAATGGCCTGTTTTGCCGCAAAAATGAAAGTCGCGTGTACCCGGCAGCAGAGGTTACATTGACATAGAGGCTTATTTTAGGGGCGAGCTTTTCATGTCTCTATGATGCGGTATGTTGCTTCTAGAGTGCACTGCAGGACTGCAAATATTCTTTAATGATGTGTATGATGGTAGGCGAAGGGAAAGAAGAAAAAAACGATTTTCGTAATAGAAATAGAATCTGGATATGTCGTGCTATGAAGGAGACGTCCTTCTGATTTCGTACTCCCGGCCTCTTTTTTTGTTTATTGCCACTTGCGCTCTTTCGACATGATCGAAGCAGTTCGTGTCTGTAGAGTGCTGCAAGACGTGCAAAATTATACTAAAAAAATGTGCACTCCTCCCTCCTACGACAACCATGGTTGAACGCAAAGGTTTGTTGAGAATCACAAGTAAAATGGTCAGATCAAAGCCACTGAGACATAGAAAGTCCAAACTGCGTGCGAGTTCACGTCAAAGCTATATATCCGAACTTTGCAGTTTCCATCCAGCCGTTCGTCCGACCGTCCATTCAATACGAAGTCACCGGCGTCTGCCAGAGATTTCCCTTAACTCCAACCCCGTTTCCCTTCTAGTATACATAAGAACTGCTCATGCCCTGCACAGCGCAGCAACGAAGTTATGTCACCGGTATGTAGGTGTTTTAAAAGTCTGTCAGCGGTGGTATAGAATGCTATAAGACAGCTACGTGGTACAAGGACGGTTTGTGATTGCGAAGAAAAACACAAAATTTAGGAGTGCCGAAAATGTAATTTCGAACCTTATGCGGGAGCTTTTTTTCGTCCGAGGTACGCGAGAACAGGTTCGCCTATCCTGTGGCAAGAGAGATGATTGTACGCAAGAATGGGCTCTTAGTAAGGAGATAAAAGTAGTTTCTAAGGATTGATGATTTTATTGTATTTTCAGCACATTGAACTTGTGTGAAGGAACCACCGATATTGAAGAAGAGTTGAACGAAGAGTGGAACAACAAGTGTCCGGTTGAGCAAGGCATCTACAATGCCCGCCTTTCTTTCGACTTACCGGCCGGCTTCTTGACCAAGGTTTACTTGGGAGTGAGTAGGCCACAATTGTTTATCAGCTTTTATGAACGCAAAAAACATTACCCCTAATATTTGTGTACTATAAAATTATAAATGTAGGCGTGCAACATTTAGGAATCTTGAAATATCTTTTTTGAATTGAATTGAATTTTGTTTAGAAAGCCCGAACATGAAACGTGAATGGTTCAGAGGCACTTGGAGGTCCTACGGTAAGAACGGCAGGTTGGACGTCCCATTATGATGATAAAAAATAAGCAAAAATTAATAACTATCAAACAACACTGAATACACTGTCACCAAAAGACTACTCAGCATAAAACGAAGAACACTGAATAAAACACCAAAAGAAAAAAATTACACAGCTAAGAATGGTAAAAAAAACAATGGCTACAACTCCAATCTATTCACAAATTACTATATGAATCCCACATTAACCACAATACATAATACAGCGTTAAACCTCAATCAAACAGAAGGGCCCAACAAGGAAGTTTTTATTTTATATTTAAAAACGCATAGTGAATTAGAAGATTTAATATTAGGGGTTACTAAATTCTCGAGTGAAATGGCGGATAAATGAATCGTATGTCTGCCGTAGTTAGTGTGTATACACGGAAGTAGCCGATTCTGGCGTGAGTCAAAGCGTGTTTAATTAGGAGTCGAAGTGATGCGTTGAGGGAAAATATCTAAAGCAAGGTGATCATAAAAAATGTTTTAAAATACCAATGCTGTAGCTAGAAAGTTGATGTAGGGGCAAGACACGGAGCAGATGGAACAACGGGGATGATTGGGCTTGTCGTTGGGAAAATGAATAATGCCATACGCTTGCTTCTTCAGTGTCATCTGTGCAGTGTTTATAGATTCGCTCTATGTATGCAGTTGTATAGATGAATTAATATAATGAAATAATAATACCACTACACTTCACGCAAATCTGCGAGTACCATACAGGAAAGTCCCCTCGATTTATAAGGCTTGAAACTCGAGTACATTGTAACTTCAGGCGCGGGAACATAATAAACCCCGTTTCTAGATTATCTAAAAAACCGGCAACCAACACAATCAGCGATAATAAATTCACGCCAATCAATTCCTGTTACAACACAAGTTCTTGTTTGCCTGTGTGTGGAAAGGAATAAAAACGGATGAATGCAGTGAGATTTACCGCAGCTCGACCGTCAATTATAAAATCACGGGTTTTCAATTGCACATCCGGGGTCTATACTGCGATATTTCAAACCGACAACCAAAGAATAGCAAAAAGATTCTTAAAAACGATAGGATTAAGTTTGAACATTGAATATAAAAAATTATAAAAAACGATAGGTTTAAGTTTGAACATTGAATATAAGATCTGGCTAATTCTGGCACTTCCTTTTCGGGAACTGTGATTTTGATTTCGAATTATTTTCATGGTTTATTCTTCCCACAATATAATTCTGCCAATATTAGGAATCAACACTCTAAGTAGGAAGCAGTAATTTCAATTGTGGATAACAGCTCTAGAAGTCATAGTATTGTCTAGTTTTTAGGTTAGGAGTACCTTAGGAGCACACAGTATCCGTCCGCGTCCGTACGCATCGCATGTATAATCGCAAAAAATCACACAGGCACCAGCACGATTAGAGCCGGTGTCCGGTAGACGAGACAGATCTTGGGTCAGTCGTCTTACCCATGGGGCTATGGCCGTAGGGAGTACCCGAAAGTCGCATGGCTTACTCCCTCATCTGTAATGGTGCGGAATACATTAGAACCTCCCAATATCAGTCCGCGTTCATCCGTGCGTACACCCCTATCAAGCGTAAATCAAGCGAAATTTAGTTTGGACGTTTAGTTGCAGTTTCATTTAAGGAATAATCAAGGGGCAACTCACTGCTTAAATCGAACGATGGTCGGCGCGCAAATCGGATGTAACTCGGGGCGTATCTTGGGTGTCATTTGGAGTCCCCCTAATCCGCACCCACGCCATCATCCACGGTGTGGAGGTACTGCAATTTTTCTGTATTGTGTACCACATGTAGTTGACATTACGTTCAGGTTAGTTGTACCCCAAATACGATCCCGAATGTGTACCACCATTTTACAATAAAATTTTTGAAGTTAACTTTACTACATTGTAAAGGGCAAACACTTCTGCAAAGAGTTTTGTTGTTTTTAATCGACTCCTACAGCAAATTGTGTGCTGCAGAAACGTCTGTGAACAATTCGTATCAAACGATTCAAGCGAAGATCGCACAATAAATTAAAATAAACTAACCGCCTTACAAAATGGTCTCGCCTACATAGTGCAATCACGCACTTCAGTAGCTTGCGTCCCCCGAGCTGTTTAACAGAAGTAAGAGCGAATGACTGGGGAGACCTAAACTGAAATGTTTACAGAAAAGAATGGGAGAAAATACGCCCGTTGCTCACCCTCCGGCAAACGAACTTCAGAGGTCACCGAAAACTCAAATGGTTTGCGCACCCACGATTTCTAAGCGATAAACGGTATTCACACAAAAACTGAGCGTGCAATTATTCCTCTTGGCTTATTAGAAAACCTCCCTAAAAGTAGTCCGCCTCGTCTGCGTTTGCGTCCGAATCTTGCAACAAAAACACAGTCCTTCGTGTCAGCCATCCCCGCCGTTTTTAACCGATTATCGACTGGGGGGTCAACATATCCCAATGTTAAGAGTATCATTGCTTGGAGACGGTGTACTTGCTCTTGAAAACACTTTATCAGCCCATCAGAATGGACCTGCGGGTGCAAAATAATACCGCACTACACACGAAATCCCTAGGTCGATAGGCAGTTTCTAGCGAAGACATATCAAAGCCAAATATTGCTTCCAAGAACTGTGAGCATTCACACGCACGCCAATCGGGAGTCAACGGTAGGTAGCAGTCAGTGTTTTGTTCGCTGGGAGACTAGCGAGGCCTATCGGCATGTAGACGAGCCCGCGCCTTAGCAACCGGGACGCGCAGACACCATCATGGCAAAGCGCCCATATTCTTTTCGGATTGCGAACCAGGCCAGTTAACACAACATGTGTATGAGATGTGTAAGTAACGTGGTACAACACCCGCAGTGTGTTTATTACACGTTTGGTTTTGTCAAATTCTCTTTCGGGGTTTCTCAGGATTGAAAACAGAATTTTATCTCATCGCATTGTTCCTTGGCCTTGACATTTTCATCTGCTGTATGTTGGTACCCTCTGCAACGGATACTACATTTTCTTCAAGAGGGGGGAGTAGTCCGTGAATGAGCGTTGTGTTTGAATGTATTTCTGTAAAGAAACATTTCATGTCGACATGGTCAATTCTCAGTTCACGATTTTAATTTCAGGATGGCAAAGTCGTCGTCACCTTCAAGATCGTTGACGGCGCTACGACATACACGTGCAAGTCATTCAACATAAACTTTAAAGTTTGATTGGTTAGTTGTATGTATTCCCTGTAATGCATGCGTATGTACGAAGTGTAATTATTTTAATAAAAAAAATTGACTTCTGTTTTCATCGGTTAACACTTTGCTGATAATATATGCCAAACGCTGTGAGCGCTAAGCGTGAAAAATGCGGAAAAATGTAAACAGACAGCAACTTGTTGAATTGCACAATCGAAAATAATTTGTAATAAATCTTGATATTTTGCTCATCTTCCCGTCTCAGTCTGAGTCCAGTCGCAATTTTATTTATTTCATACTCGTAATGCACCATTACAATGTATTACTACACTCTGAGTGTTCTGGAAATAGTGACTGTAAAATGCGTATCTACCTGTCCTGCCGGAAAAGCCTTATCTAAGGGCGCACGTTACAGAGAGTGGTGTTTTAATTCAAGCATAATAGACGGCTTGCTCCCAGTGCAGCTCCCACTGCGAAGATCAATATGTGAAACTCTAAAAACTTTGGCCGTGTTTGTGCAAGAAGCTATGGATTAAGGTAAGCGAGCGGGGTGGTTTTATCAACATCTTTACAAGTACTTTAATATACCACTGCGCAAGGTGTCTTAGGTGTCTTTGGTCACGCTAGAACTGAGACAAATTGTGACAAAGTGTTCTTTTGGAAATAAATTATCCCTTCAGTTGGTTATTAGAAAAAACGATTGTATTCTCAAGCGTCCTTCTCCGATAGATGTTCGCATTTAGAAAAAATGTCAAGCCCCCTGTGAAAAATATCATCGCCATGGTTCTCCGGAGCATGCACGAAAGAGACGAAGACACCTAGATGCGACGGAGATGCTCAGGGATAGCTCGCGCTCGGGCTCGCTTCTCGTGGCACAAGGTTCACCCGTCGCGCAGTCCGACATCGAACACCGGTCCTGGGTACAACGGCAATGAATCCTCTTCTTCTGTCTGTACCACGGAGACCTTCATTTCTCGGCTCCCGCCACGCCTTCGATAGACATTTTTTGGGGCTGAAACACGGGACGAGAGAACACCAAGAAGACATCGAGGCGGGAGCAAAACACAAGGATCATCAATGAGGCAAGTGTCGTCATGGCTCATCCTTGTGGAACGACCGACCAGCTAGCGTATCTTCACGACAGGCTAAAAGCGAATAACAACGAGCTAAATAAGATCAACGAAGAGCGCCAATATTGTATTCAGGATCAGGGGGCATTTGAGGCTGAATATGCGAGCGTCATCGAGTATGAAGATAACCCGACACGCGTCCTCGGTGAGGTAAAAAGCATGAGCAACCACCTTTTCCCAGGCAGCTGCCCCTATTTCAGGATCTGTAACGAGCGTCGCTGCCGCTGTCGCTGCTGCGACTTTGGAGAAAACCAGGACAAACCTACCGAAATTGACAATCACGCCTTTCTAGGGCGAACTGTTCCGCTGGAATAAATTTTCGGAGCAATTCGACCAAATGATACCGCACGACATCGTTCTCCAGTATCACCGAACGCGCGCTGCTGAAACGCCTTCACCGGAAATGGACCCACATGAGGACGTGCTGGCAGACCTAGACCGTCTTCTGAAATTCCGCTGCACCGAGCTGGAGAACCTCAGAGAGGACGAGGCACAAGGCCTGAGTATAAGACGGAAAAAAACATCCGCCTTAGAATCTCTGAGCCCACCTCGTGGGTTCTCCTAATAACTTCGGCGAGGTCCAGTGACGAATATGCATTCTGAAAGTCCGGACGTCATACTAAGGAGTCGTGTCCGGCGGATATACCCTTATAAAAAATCAAATTTTGTCAAAGGAGATGCGATGCTTTCGCTGCACGCTGAAAGGACACCGAGCACGTCACTATCACTGGAAGATTACGTGCAATGCCTGCGCCGGTAGACATGCGTCAAGCATATGCAGCACGAGAAAAAGCAGTGCATGGGATTTTGTATACTGAAGGAAGTCCGAACCCACACGTAACGGTCTGCGCATCAGTTGCAAAGAAGACACGAGTTAAAAATACAATACGAAACAAAAATACAAAATACAAAAAATACGCCTAAGCTTATACCTTAGTTAAAACTACAAGTGCCTGCGTTCTCCTCCCAACTTTTCGAGCCTGCGCTGTGAGTAACAGCACCTGCCGCTACATCAGAGGCATAATGGACGGGGGCAGCCGGCGGACACTAGTGACAGAAGAACTTTGCAAACACCTCTTTCTGAATTGCATTGGATGCATCGATATAGCTCTGAACACGTTCGTCAAAGCCAAAAGTCAACCGGCGGCGAGGCGTCGGATCGTCGAGCTTCGACTGAACATCCAATTTTCCGAGACCGATTTTGTCCTCAGCGCCATAGAAAAACCCCACACCCGCCAGGACATTGAAGGTTCCACGATGGATTCGTCCTTCGTTCTGGCTTGCAAAACATCGGGTAGAACATTGCTCTTGAGCTGCGTCACACTGACGTCATCTCTCCCGGTGGTATAAGCATTCGTATTGGATCGGACCAGATGTGGACCATAATGTTTGACGAATTGTTGAGATCCCGGGAAAACAAGGCGCTGACTGCAAACAACACGAAACTAGGATGGACGTTTCAAGGAAGCAGCTCCCATGTGACAGTTGCAGCAAATACTTCACGCACGATGGTCTGCGCTCTGAATGCCGATGTAACCCAATGCGACGATATTCTTCGAATGTTTTGGGAAGTCGAAAACAATGGCACCTTGGATCCGACGAGCAGTGGTAACTCAAAGAGTTCAGTGTTAGGGCACTTCGAAAAGATCATCTCCTTTAGACATGGACGAAAAGAAGTGGCGCTACCATGGAAATGTAACGTCGATGGGTAGGACAACAAGCACGTGCAATCCGAAAGTTTTGCGACAGAAAGGAACTGTGTTGACGGGTGCAGGGGCTACAGACCTTTCACGTATAGGCGACCTCAACTCTTCCTTAGATGTAGACAGTATGCTTCGGGTCGATGGCCGCTTAGCCCATTTGAAATCTGTGAAAATGGAGAACCCAATTATACTGTCAGCGAATCACTTTTTTTGGTCTCTGCTGGCAGCTAGACCCAACACTCAAGTTCTTTGCGGTGGCGTGAGAGACAGGATGACACAACTCAGAAAGAAACACTGGATTTGCCGAGCAAGATCTTTGGTGATGTGAGTAGGCAACGGCTGCCATCTGTGCAAGCCGTTCCGAGTAAACCTGCTTGTAATCGCAGTTCCCCGATGGATATCCGGAGAACATAAGTTTTCTAACATACTTAAAGTGCATGTCTTTTGCAGTGAAAACCCACAGTCGCATGGAGCGGAGGTATACGTCGTCCCGGATAATTTTAGATAGTGTTGCCTGCTTATCTACAAGTTACGTGTGGCCTCATTCAAGGAAATCAACTTACTGCTGTTGCTAGCTCTATCCGCCTCAGGGGTGCGCAGCTATACGAATGCCAGTTTTAAAAGCTAGGCGTTGTTTATCAAAATAAGCCACCCGAATAAAATGTACAACAGCGCAGATAACTTCATCAGTCTTTGTGAGATCAAGTTACAAGCTGGACCCTGGCAGAGAATGTGTTCTTTGAATTTCGCGCCTGGCTATTTTCTTACGGCCCGGAATGTGTACAAAATATTATCGCGATGCTTCAACGAAGCATTTACGGAGACGCCGAAGACACCTAGATGCGACGGAAATGCTAACGGATAGCTCGCGCTCTGGGCTTGCTTCTCACGACACGGGCATCGCCCCTCGCGTAGTCCGACATCGTACGCCCGTCTCTGGTGCCACGGAAATAAATCCTCTTCTTTTGTTTGTACAACGGAGACCTTCATTTGTCCGCTTCTGCCAAGCCTTCGCTCAACACTCCCGTGCCATAAACAATATGTAGGTTCTATTCAATAGAAATTACCTTAGCATTTAAAATGCCATTTAGAAAACGAAACGCTCGGTGAAGTTGCAAATGAATAATATATTATGACTAACGTGATATGCTAGCTGGGCAGAAAGTTTCGCACCTCTCCGTTTTCGGAAGAATAAACCAGGTAGGGAACATCCGCTATGTACGCAGTATGATTTCCGCTAGAGGGTTCTTTATCCTTCACTGGTGCTCATCGCGACGGTCTCTTACTGGAAAGCACGGATAACGAGGGTTAGCATGTAGGGTGACCGCGGTTGAACGTTTGTAGAGTGTGGTGTTCCAGGAGTGGCTAAGGTCTAGTATAGCCCCCTCGAGAAGGAGCAGCTCATTGCTCCCAGTTAAAAAGCAATAGAGTAAGTCTTATTTAGGTATGCGCACACGATGATACGCGTAGTCGAATGCGCGTGTTTATTTCTTTCTCACGCACTGCAGCCGCGCGTTCGCTGTTACCGGGTGTCTGTGTCGCCTTCTGATTTCTCCGGGGCTGTTTCTTAGACACACTGACGCCATCATTCCCATGGGAAGAAGCGCTACAGAGACTTATACACAGAAATGGACACACAGAAAGGTGCGCCATCATATGCATTCGTTTCAGCGTAGCCGTATCTTTCGCACTTCTCGCCTTTATGTATCACCTTCTCATGCTGTATCACAAGCATACACTGTTCAAGCCTGGAATCCTGGGTGTCCTCCTCAGCGTAGCAGTCTTTTTCGCAATTCTTCCCAAAGGACTCAGCCTGCAGTCGCCACACGACCCCCACGGAGAGAGGAACTGTCATGGTTGCATAAAACTAAAGCCGTTCCACTCAATGTGGAAGCTGTCGGAAGAGCAGAGTATGATGCGTTAAAATGGGCTGTAGCGCCGCTATGCGCTCACTGCTACCATCACATGCAATTCACATTTCCCGCCTTCGCAATGCTCGCGCGCCCCCTGCGTGAAACTGCGCCAGCGGGAGTTCTGTTCTTTTTGTGCTTGCTTTTTCTCCCGACGTGCCCGCGTTGTAGTGCCAGTTTTTTCCCTTACAATTGTAAATACCAACCCAACGAGCGTTCCCAACTAAATGAACGCGGGCGGGGCCGGTTAATTCCGTATATTTTGCCTCAAATGTACCTGCACTTTTCTTTGCACTAAACAATGTGCCGATTTATGATAAACGCCGCCGTTCACGAGTGTCAAACGCCCATTATGCTATATCAACTGCTTGGCTTTCGAAGCCTCTCGGTTAGGCCGCGACGAAATCCGCTACGACGGAACGCTACTTTGTTCCAGCGAGCGAGCTGCAAGAAGGCGCGGCCCTAAAGTGCTCTCAACGTAAAACTGCTGAACAGTCACGGCGTATAGAGCGGGTGGTATAGGGCACAAGGTGAAGGGTTGAATGTTGATGCTTTTTGGGATGCACGCAAGGGCTTGGTGCCTCCTCGGAGATGATGAATAGTTGCTTCACTCGGTCGAGGGAGAGGAGCCAGTCTCCTTCCCAATGATTTCCGGGTTCACGGTTTTGTCGTCGCGACAAATGAGTTGGTATGGTTCAGAGTAAAGTGCTGGGAAAGGCGCACGTGCGGTAACATCACCCAGACAAGTCCTTAAACATTATTGGAGTCGGCCTGGTGTGGCGGGCTGCTAGCGATAGGCGCAGCGGGCCTATTGTGCACCGGCGGCGGGCTACAAAACGGTAGGGTCACTGCTGGTGTTTTCGAAGTTCAGTTGTAGGGAAATTACAATTGCGAAGAAATCGGATTGAAAGAAATGCACCCCCAGGTATGAATAACAAAAACGCAAAAGGAAAACATTAAAGAGTATCAGGCTTAATCATAAATAATGGCAGACAAGGTTTGGCATGCAAAAAATTACACGTTTCATACTGAAAGGTGTTAAGACCAAGGCGTAACACAACATGGCGATTTATTAAGTGATAGACAAGCCTGAATAAGAAAGCATTCGTCATCAGATCTACCCTTGCTTTGAGGAAAATACACTTAAAAGTTCAAAGCTTCATGTTCAAGAACAAGTACTGTGGAAGAGGCTATAAAAAAGGACGTTGGCAAGCTTTATTTCCAGATGTTTTTCTGAACGGTAAAGTTGGAAAACAGGACAGCTAAGAAACTGGTGAGGTTTTTATGCAGATGACATAACAATTTCAACATTCCTGAATGGTAAATGGGCGTACTTAGAGGGGGTCGTCACCACTGCACAGTACATTCTCCACGAAGCTTCTGATGCGCACAGCGCTCTGGTAAAACATTTGTGCAGCTACATTAAAAAATGTGTGAAGCATGCGAATATTAGCATAATTTTTTGTATATATTCCGGAACAGCGTTATGCATGGATGTCCCAGAAAATGTGTTGCTGGCTTCAAATGCAAACAAAATTCAGCTGTTGGACAGCGTTATTGAACTTGACGATTTAACTGAAAATAAGTGGCACACTATGCACCTGAAGGGCCTTGCTCTTTTTAACGTGGTTGTGTACTCCTTTTGTAGTTCTAAAGCACCCGACACGCCTGATGCTGCCCGCTACTTTATCTTTGGTAACGGTGCTTTTAGAAAACGTAGATGTATTCCACACATTCACTCGGGCAACGCGCTTATTGGCTCGTCCAGCTCTTAACTTGCAGTCTGCCATGATTCTAGAGGTGATGATTGTATCTTTTAAGAAACTCAACCGAACTAGTTATAAACACCATTTTGTGAGCCCTGATGTCGTGAAACTTTCTTTGCCATCAAGTACACTTATTTATTTATTTATTTCATATTAACCCTAAAGGCCCTCAATGAGGGTATTTTTAGGGGGGGTGAGGGGGGGCATGCACGCACTGAAAACACATGTTCAAGCAGTATTAGACAAAATAGAAAAAAGTAGAAAAGAACGAAGAAAACCTGTGTTAAAAAAAACCATAGAAATGAACGAGAAAAAAAGAAAAGAAGAAGCAAATTTAATACTGTAAAATATGGCAGGAATACAATGGGTTAAAAAATAATTTGAACGAATAAACCGATTGCGCTTGCGCAGGAAGGTGACAAGGAAATTGCTCTACGGAATTAGTTAAGTACAGTTGAATACAGAAAAACGACGAAGGGCAAAAAAGAGAACAGCGGTGGGTGCACAATAATGGATATCAAAAAACAGTACAATTCAAATCGTCCCGGTTGGCGAAGCAGTTCTTGAAATTTATTAATGTCAGTTTGAGTTGCTATATGTGAGGGTAAATCGTTCCAGTCAGATATAGTGTGGGGCAGGAATGAGTGTGCATACAAGGACGAGTGACACAGTGGGCGCTTAACTTTGTTGGGATGATCCCTGCGTGAAAAAATGGCTGATGGAGGCTGAAAGCACTGGATGGAGGCACATTATTCCATCTGTACGCTCATACCAGTGCCTTCCGCGTAGTCACAATCCTCGCATAGGAAAACTAGCGATCCTTTTAAAGTTAGCCCATTAATATCCACAAAACTGCGGATATGCTGGGGCCATTGTGAGGCTAGTTAAGAAGACCGATGCAAAGAAGCTAATGCTTGTTTTAAGGAAGTTACTACTATTAGGGGGAAAACTTCGCACGTTAATTGATATGAAATACCCTGGGCAGCGTTCTTAGAAAGCTCCGAAATAGAGCGGTACTTAAAATCTCCGTAACGACAAAAGATGCAAAAACTTGACGATGCCGAAAAAGCCATGGTAACCGTCGGTACAGCTAAAGAACCCGCTAAAGGGAAATGCGAATCGTCGAACGGAAGTTTCATACCCAAGGATGGTCGGGAAGCATGCCCTATGTTGCGGGGAAGAGCAAAACTAGATGCAGCGCAGCTGCGGTGAATTTCCTTGTGCGGTGAAACAGGTGCACCTGTAGACTTTAGTGCGCTATGAATTTCAAGCGTACTGCAGCGCCTGGAGCCTGTTGCAGTCAAGCAATGTTGGCTAGAGCGCATATAGGTCATCGCGCTCACAACAGGCATGCTCGGAGAAGCGTTTACAGTGATGGGCAGAATCACTGCGAAGCAGTTGCTTGACTAGGGCAAAATAAAGAAGCGATTATTCGATGGTCCAGAGTTTCTTATCAGCGATAGTAGAGTTTTCGCCAAGCCAAGCAGAACGGTCAAATGAAAAGGCAGTTTACTGCCAGGCTGTCGGGCTTCTTCGAGCATTGAATGGACAGAATCTACCCTTACAGAATGTTGGAAAGCTTCCGTCCCTTGACACATTTAGAATAGTTTACCTATGGTGTTATCCGAAGGTGGTAGTCTTCCTAAAGCAACGCCAGCGCGACGTTCCAGGTGTTATAGCAGATGTTCTAGGCATCTTCTTGAGAGCACAAAATTTGGCAACTAAAGAAGCTTCCCATTGACGTACTGGACGATCCAGTTGGTGTACTAGACACACGAAGAATGGCAATGCAGAAATGTTTTTATACACTTATGTGTTCGCATGGGTCAAGAAGGCCGTCTTCGCCAACGTAAAAGACAAACTGCGCTGATTGTGGTATTCCAAGTCACAGTGACAACAACAGCAACCTTCCTCGAAGAGCCGGGAAAATAGAGTAGTCCTGCCGGCAGCAGTTGGATTCCATTCGTCATCACCCTGAAAGATACTAGTAGAAGCACTTTCCAACATCTGTAATGATACTATTGACTGTGATCTCTTAGGTACAAAGAAGTGCCGAACTGCTCTTATTGCTTCAATAAAAAACTCACCCTCATCAGCCCCGCCTTATTCACTGCAGGACGGAAGCCCTCTTCAAAAGGTTTCCAGTCCCTTCTATCGCGTTGTTTTGTGTCTACTTGTTACACGAATAAATCCAAGAGAGAGAGTCGCAAGAGGCTGCAAAATAACACCAAACTGGGTGTACTAAGCCAGCCAGGGGGAGGTAATAGCTGATCTTATTACAGGATACGCGAAGGTAATAGTAATAAAAGGTATGCTAACACGGCACTAACACCTCATGTAGTAAACAAATAAACTCACGCAGCCAACTTGCACATCCAATGCTGCCCGGTATTGTGCCCATACATGAGAAGCCTATTTTTCGAAATGGGTCAAATCCATATAACAAAATGTTGCCTTTTAGTACGGTCACGAATTTACGATTTTTCCAATTTTTCGTTCAGGTGGATTTGACTCATTTAAAAATATCTCCTGATATGCGTTCCTAATCTATGAAACTATATTACTTCATACGGCTTTGTGAACACGTCAAAAATTGTCGCGAGCCACTTTTGGAGCTCATTTCTCCATCTGCAGATGAAGAACCGCATTTTTAACGCGTTCGAGCAAGCCCCTCATGCTAGAAAAAAAATAAATATATACTAACCTCTGGTTCCTACAAGCTCGTGTTGTAACCTGGGCCGACTGCTGCCATAAAAGTTTTTAGATCCCTGTCCCTTCACGACATATATAATATAATCTTTACAGGACCATAATTTTCAAAATTCTCTCCGCGATTTCAACTGTTTGAATCCCTTACCCGTGACACTTATTCAAACATTCTGTCCTTCTATTTCCCTCTCCTTCCCCACGAGTGCATTGATACACCATTGGACAATATTTCTACCACTACAAGCTTTCGCTGTTAAACCATTCAACTGCGTCTTAGTGTTCCCCTTCTACGTGTACCGCCTATACGGGCTTTTTTTCAACCGATTAATGACGTGTTTCCTTCATTTCTAGTACATATTCTGCCAAACCGCATTTATTTCCCCTAATCTGAAATCGAATGTCTACTTTAGCCAATAATAAGCATCCCCACGGTGCATTTCGGAGGCTTTTGCTGTCTGCCTATGAGAGAAACTAGATTTTTCTTTTCCGCCTAGCCATTTCAGGAAGCCCCGGGTTGAACATCCTGACTACACGTTTGAAATCATGAATGATTTAGCCTGTCAACCAGAAAAATCCAACATAAGACAACCGCTACTCTGAGAACAAAACATGATGCCTCAAGTCCCGAGTTCTCAATTTCAAAAAATTACAGACCTAACCTTCAAATGTGCCCTTTTTGCATAGATTAAACTCGGCTGGTACAGACCTGACAAATACCAGCGCCAAAATTCAGCTTTGAGGTATCCTACCGAAAATTTCGAAAGACGTATTGGTGACCGCTACACAATACTTGACACCCTCTTATACAGAATGTGTCACCTCAAAACGGGAAGTTCGAGTAGGAAGTAGTGCAGAACGTGCAGAGCAAGACTGTCGTTAAAGCCGCATATGAGAGTGTCATGTCTCAATTTGAGGCTCATAAAAACAACCCATCAAATTACTGACGAAACTTATTGCCGGGCTCTACGAACAGAAATATACTGTTTTGAGAGGCCATGCGATATCTCCAATGGGAAACGGCCTAGGCGAATTAAGCCGCAGCATATTTTTAATTACCGTGCCATTCACCAGGCGTAGTTGACGTTCGTCACGCCTGCATCGAAAAGGTTCATCACTTTCGTGATGCAAGTGGTACGAGAAAACAAACATTTCGTACCTAACATGCAGCCTTACCTCTAATATATTGTCATAGACATGCGCATGCCGTCACAAAGCTCTTTGTATTTTCAAGCAACGCCACGAATTGCAGTGATGGCGCTGGCCTTTTCGAAACTGGTGTTGTAACGTACTGCATCTAATATTTGTTGCGAGACGCAACCGTTTGCCGAGAGAAGCACAAAACTAAACAATTGCGCTTACTTGTCACAGTTATTCGGGGCACGTGTTAAATTTAACATTCACGTGTACAGAAAGGAACAGCGTGTTTTCGAGACCACCTGAACAAAAGCGTGGGTGGATATTGCGGTATCACGGCCGTGCCTGAAGTTCTCTCAATAGACCACAGACGCCCTATAGCTGCTTCACTTTTGCCTTTCATCTGACTTGGCGTTGCATTGGCATGCGTGCAGCCCAAAAATAGCAAGAAATTGTTGAGCACACAATTTTTGTTTCCCAAAAACAGCGCACGGGCGTGCTGCGAATATTGATTGTGGTTGATTGTGGGGGTTTAACGCGCCGACGCAACGCAGGCGATGAGGCGCGCCGTAGTGGAGGGCTCCGGATTAATTTTGACCACCTGGGGATGTTTAACGTGCGCCGAAATCTCGTACAAACAGGCGTTTTTGCTTTTCGCCTCCATCAGAAAAGCGGCCGCCGCGGCCGGGAATCGAACCCGCGACCTCGTGCTCAGCAGCGCAACGCCTTAGCCACTGAGCCACCGCGGAGGGTGTGCTGCGAATATTACCGCCTTCGTATCCCTAAAGTGAACTGGTCTTTATTTAATGACTTTGTCTGAGCGGGACCAATGGGATGAGTTGGGCTCATCTACGTCACAAAAATCGAAATTTCCCCATCTTCCTCTAGGGGAACCCTGAGTAGTATGCGAACCAGCCACAGGGTCGACTCAAGTCCCCATTAGTTGTCAGTTTGATCGCGGAGTTGCGGGAGGAGAATAAGAGGAGTGGAGCGCACGCGCGCGTCATTTAAACCGCGGAGCTGCTGTTGGCCCCCCGCGGAGAATGCACCGGAAACCGTCGCGTCTTTAACCCTAAGCTGCTTCGCATTATTGCGCGCGGAGCAGAAGGTGTTTCCATTCGTGGCGCAATCCCGGAGAGCAGAGGAGCTTCGTAGAGGAGAGGAGGAATGCCAGAGACGAGAGCAGCGTCGGAGAGGAGAGAAGAAATGCCTCGCATACTACTCAGGGTTCTCCTACGGGAAGATGACGCTGATGGTTGAACGCGAAGCTATCTCGTGATGGATTCTTTGGTTGGCCAATCCCTAGGGGCACCTGCCATAATCATTATCAGCGGTGCCTGGCCAGGCATGTGCAGTGGGAGTGTGGACGTCGCACAACGGCGCCCCCACAACGGCGGTGGGAACAGGATCGACCATCGGCTGCTCCACCCTAAAACAAAGGGGGCTGGAGGTGCCCGGCCTTCCAACACCATTGACACCAGTGTGAAGGTGATGTTATCTTGTCCCCATCTTCCTGCGCTGAGAAGATGGAATGGTTGATCGTACGCTCCCATGGAGATATAAAGAAATGCACGGGATGTTAGGCCTATTGTTGTGCAGGCAATAGTTGTGAAACGGTGCCGTTTTGGAAACACAAAGCTCGTGCGTATTGTACGACATGCGAAATGGCTTGATAAACGCCTTTTACCTCACAACCAAATGTTAGACTTTTAGGCCCATAAGAGGGAATAAAGGACTTCATTTAGAAGGGTGAGGTCAAATTCCTTGTATAGGAAATGTGGGGGGGGGGGTAGCAAGACAAGTAACCAGTGGTCTTAAGGGGTTGGATGATTTCTCCCGGCTAGCGCGCGCATTAACCACATTGCTGAAGTCATTTTCGGTACATGGTTACGGTAGGTTAATTTACATATAGTGATTACGGTTTCTTTCCCATCTCCCGTAGGCTTTATTTTTACCAATGTAAGTATGTCAACAAAATATAACTGAATTTTCGGCCAGTCAGAGATGGCGTTCAGAAACATTTTATTCTATAAGGTTTTATAAGGCCGAACCGAACAGTGAAAGATACAGCCATTGAAGCGCGTTTTCAACGTGTAAGGTGTAATGACTAGGCGTAACCATAGTCGTTGGTCGACGTTAATAGCACGTGAAGGTACAGAAAGTAGAATTCAGTTGTGACGTGTTCGATGTGTGGGACTAAGACACTGGCGATGTCCTGCTGGTTTTGAAATATTTAAAACTGAATATTGAAAATAAAAGTAATCAGACGACAGTTTTACATGACGTTATTTCCTGATGAGATTCGGTTAAACAGCTTGTGAGAAGAATAGTAAATTGTTTCATTTTGTATTGTCGGAAACTATACCACTGGTTTGTTTATTTCTGTGTTTTTGCGGGTGTCTAGCCGTAGCTAGCGGTTTTATCGAAGAAATAAGGATCGCTTTACGTTAATTCTGCAGTGATTTGCGCACCGTCGCTCGATGCATTCACACTCATACGTGCACAATATTTTTCTGACTGTGCCTTGAGCGCTTATATATGTTTTTAGTTTTGAGGAGGATCAGATCCGTATGATAAACGTTTGTTCCGCGAAGAAAACGTTTGCCGTTCTTGGCTAATTAAGTATGGTCGTGGGTCTGGGTACATGAAACCTAAACCCCCTTGCACGATTACAAACAAGTCTCACCCATTCTAGGCGATCACTGTAAGGTCTTCTTCCCACATACGGCCTCCTCAAAGACAGTACACATAAAATATAGCAAGCCACAATATTTACCCAAACGATGCCGATCCCCGTGGTTCTCTAATAACCCAAGGAACCACCTTTGTTTTGGGGATGGCATGGTGGAAGTCCACAAGAGTAGTAACAAAGCTGGAGGGCGCCCGGGTCTTTAACAGGTGGCGCGACCATGAATGCCTCCAACATGATTTCTTTTTTTAGAAGAAGCTGGAACTTGGTACAAGAACCGTAAGAGCTTCACAGCCAAAGGACCCAATTTATGAAGGACATTTTTAACACAATTACTACTAGTGTGCGGAAAAAATGAGCTGGGCGTTGGCTGGAAGCGCGAAAGCAATACCCCAACCACGTGGTCGTGGTCTTCATCAAGGGATGAAGAGGTTGCTTCACCGCGCGGACTCAGAAATTGCGGAAACAAACTGCTGTTTTCAGTGCAAAGCGTGAAACGAAAGGGATTTGCTATTTGCCACCGAGAAGACTTTGCTCTGGAACGCTGCGCGAGACTGTTCCCGCCAACGTTACACGAGACGGTTCAGTTGTTAATCTCGCACCCGCACCAATACCACCGGTGTCTCGAGTACCTTGCGCGCCACAGGATGGCACACAACCGGCAAGCACGAACGGTGCAGCCGGCGCTGAGCGACCAAGCACAGGCAAGCAGCTCTTTCACCCTCACCTCTAATGTGGTTTTGCAGCCGCCATGCTGCAAACGCGAGACAATGGAAACAATAAATGCACAGTTTCAGCGCTGGCATCTGACAGTCATTTATGAAGCAATGAATAACCTGAAAGATGTAGCGTAACAGCTAATACAAATAAGCAAAACCAGACTCGGAAAACGGTGAATGAGCGATAGTAGTGTCATCAATCAATAATTATTTCAGCTTTTGGAAAGCATGGGCTGTGATATAAAGAGCTTAAAAACAGCGAAAAGCTCAAAAAGACAAATGCTTAAGGTGGAGAAATGAAGAGCAGATTAAGCTGATTTCTGACATGTGCGTGTATTGGAAATACATTTTAACTTATTACGTATATCAAGAACGCCTGCTCGAGTGATTTATGTATTAGGTTGCCAAGAAGTGTGCATCAGCATTTCAATTACCCGGATACCTTGCAAATACCTGAAACTTTCAAAATGCGCCGAGTATGTTGTGGTCTTCTAAATGGAGTGGTTCGGACAGCTTAGATCATAACCATGATAGCTGTAATGTTATTACGATACAAAAAATTACAATCCCTTAAAATTGAATTTTAGTACCTGGTTTTTAAGTAAGGATTGCACACCGTAAAATTTTTGTATACTCTTTTGATGTTCTAAAATTAACTCTAGAGCGCCATTTCTTGCAGAGGACTCGTGATTGTCGAAAAAATTGCAGCGACATTTTCCACATAAAATAAGAACAAATTGAAGAGTGCTGCAAAGGGGTCCCACGTACAAGCACCGATCAGGTACAATAAAAGCAGGGGTTCGGAAACCTTGAGAACACAGAGCATGGCAACTGGATTCCATGACTATATTCAACTGTTTACCAGAAGGTTGAAGGTAATGAATACAGAGTACGCATGCAAGCGCTCATTGTGCTTACTGGGCCAGCATAGTGGTAAGGTACCCAATATTGAAGAGGGCTGACATGCCCATTTTTAAACCCATAGTATGAATAGACAGGTGAACCACAAGAATAATAATAGCGGCATCTGGTGGCTGTGCCATTTCTTTTTTGCAGAGAGCTCTCTACGGCTTGTTAAATTATACTGAACGGTTTCGGTTCCAGTCTACTATCCTTCCCAAGTCAATGTTTTCGTTTTAAACGTTGGCGCCTTCAGTGCTCAATGCTAACCGTAGAGTTCAGATATTAGGGTTGTGGTTTTCCGTTTTTCTGTTAACAGTTTTTCTGTTCTCAACTGTGTCCTGTGAAAATAATAAAAAACAATATCTGTTTTCAATTGATAAAGATAAATTTCTGATGTTTATTTTAAGATGGCAAGGTTGTCGGTGCCTTAGAGATTGTCGAGTGCAGTAGAATTTACTTGTGCAAGTCATCGCCTGAAAATTTGCCATTAAATTCTACCGGCTCTAAAGGTTTCTTCTAGGCACAAAACTACTTTTGTTCGTTTTTGTTTGTTAAGTTTTAGGTTGCCATCAGTTTCTAAAATTCGAATATGCAGTACAAGTATTAACTGATTTACGAGCAAGGTGTTCACTCAGGTCAAAGGGAACATATTCTTTGTAATTCGACCCAGACAATTGCTGGGAAAGTATTTATTAAATTCAGGTAACCCATATCTTGAAAGTAAAAAAAAATTCGTTAGTGTAATACTTATGAATTTAAAGTTACACGTCTTCAAATTGGTTCTGGTTTCTTTATCGTCCTCGGCTTTAGTCTTTTCACCCCCACAATGTCTCGTCCAGTATTGCGTTGAGCTTGAGTAAAACAAAATTCGGTGTTTATCACCCAAGGGTTCCTTCAAGAAATTCGTCCTATAACGTTTAGTTTTCCGGCTTGCTCCTTAAAGGGCTAAAGTATTTCTTCGGCGGTCTTTATTTGCGGATGCTCTTTCCAGAACTATTATTCTCAGCAGGTGCGATGACCTTTCGCCATTACGACGCTGAGCATTTTTTCTGGAGTTTCATTTTGCCACGCGCTTTACTTGTACTAAAATTACAAATGTGATCTCTCTGGCCAATTTGGCGAATACCCAACAAATAAAAAAAATAACAATAGACAACTCCAAATACGACAACTGTGAAAGAAAGGGTATATTAGAATGCAGTTGCCCTTTGCGGCCTCTCTTGGTTTTTGTACGTCTGTTGTGATCTTTCTTTTCTCTTCTCAACAATGAACTAAGCTAAGTCGTGAACGTGTAGTTAAATTTTCCTTTTTAAGACGAGTTTTTATTATTGCGCTTCAGGTAATTTTGTTAAACAAAATGTAAACATCAGCATCAGTGGTGCTGTAATTAACACGTGGTTCAGTAAAAATATTTTGGGAGTGGTGTTCCCAATATTGCAAAAAACGTAGTCCTGGCAATTAGAGTAATTTATACTGAAACTGCAAAAAAAAAACCAGAATATTATGCCAAACCATGTGCTTGCGTTTGCTATGTTTTCTGACTTCAAGTGTTGCGTTCTAGGCTAAGCTAAGCGAGAGCGGTAACAAATTTACTGCTTCGACCGTGTACAACGATATACCGATATTGTACGAAATTTTCGTGTCTTTGCGTCAGCTCAAACCGTTCGCGATATGTTAAATATTTTCAGCGACATTTTTATACTTTTGGCTACTCTGCAGAAAAAAATACACACCCTGACACTTCTTCTTTAAAGTTGTGTTTATTTTGGCACCGTGCAAAGCACACTCGCTGTTCTAAAGTACTGTTACCCCTTTCGGGCCCGGAAGTTTCGAATGGATGTCATGCCTTAAAGGAGCCATGCAGACAAAATACATGTTTGCTTTATTGGAAAGATTTTGTGTTTTGTACTGTCCCCTGCGCTTCCGCGGCAGCAAATGATGCATTATTCAATGAGAAAAGAATCAATTTAAGTTAAAATTTTGATTTTCCCGCCAAGTCGTGTGTTTTGGTGACATCTACCGTGAATTCATAACGGCGCGTATACAACAGAACTTGCACTACGCCGTTCGGCTCCACAACCTTGCTTGCCATCAAATTTCCCAGATGGCGCTAACATACTCAGCCCTCCGCCATGGCTTTGTTTTTGACCGTATTTACACCTGGCTTGTTTTTGTTGCGGAAGAAAGTAATCGCTTCGTCAAACATGGGGTATGCTTGAAAAACAGGGTCACGTAAGGCAACGTCGCTCACGCCAATCAGCCAGCGTCGTAGAACACATTTCCAAAGCATCCGACGGCTGTGCAGCTAAAACAAGCATAGTCCGCACAGTATCAACCGCAGCACGCATCGGTACTTCTATGTTTACGTGTATTTTCGTACCTTTTGCTATTTATCGCATCATTCTTACTGCTGTAAAAGGAATACGCATTACATTTAGCACCGAATAGCTCGTTCGGCAAGCTTATAAGCTCTACCTAATTCGCTTTTGCTTTTGCCGGCCTCCGCCTATCGTAGAGCCGGCTGGTATGACATCATAGGTTCTGTTGCGGGAAATGAGCTAGTGGGTCGTATGGCCATTCCCTTTTTTCCTAATTATATAGCTTATTTGAGCACGTTTACGTAAACGTGATGTCAGTATGATTTAGGCAGGCAATCTTTTGAAAGAACCAAACTTGTGTTTTGTCTTAATGGCTTCTTTAAAAGGTCCTCTAGCGCATACAGAAGCAAACCTAAACGGCTAATTTTTAGTCGAAATGTTGTTCAATGATATCTATTACGAGTAAAATAACTATTCTTGACTTTTAGTTGAGCTGCACCCTGCGATAAAGAAGAATCTCTCGTGAAGGCGCAACTACGACATTGAGGCTGAAAAAAAAGCCACGCTAGTTTTAGCCAGAAGCTTTGAAATCCACAAAAATATACACTAATATGCTCATTTTGTGTAGGTTTATGTGGTCATATTGTTTCGGAAAATATGGAAGGAAGATATCTCAGCTCAGAATATTTTTAATTGCAAGATGCCCTCATAATTGGCCTCAATATTATATAATAATACTCGAACTACCAGCCCTCTTTGTCGTTTGTGGGCTAATGTGGCCCTAAAGTGTAATAAACTAAACAGAAAACCACGCCTTGCTCGGAACAAAAAATCAGATCCTAAAGGGTTAAACATATCAAACCGAAATTATACTGTAGATAAAGAGCTACGTGGCGAAACCTCCGGATGTTGTGAGGGTAAAAAACACAAGTGAAGTAAGAAACGCAAGACTGTATATAAGGTGCCGCTGATATTTAACAGGTAACCATTTTACAAAAACTAGCACGCACATAGATATGGCTGTTATATAAAATTTATTAAATGTAATAGTAAAAAGGCAACAAATCTCACTAAAATGACGGGGCGTGTGTTCTGGTAGCTGCAAAGAGCAATAAACCTGTTGTATACAAAATTTCTGAAACCTATGAGTACTTATGTACAAGCAATCAACTGAAATAACTGCGAACCACCCAGCTGCAGGTGTGTGGGGTCTTCCAGATAGTCTAATGACTTACCTAAGCAAATTATTCAAGTGTAGTACTACCCCGGCTTATTCAATATTGTAACCTTTTTGCAGACAAAAATGAGATAACCTTACACTGGGACAGAGTTTAACAAGTTTTTAGCAGAGGTGAAGCCCAAAGCACACATTCTAAAACAAAACTTAGTCGGTAGTGTGAAATATCTACTACAATTATGCTATGTTCAGTTACTCATCATATTGCCCCACGTAGTTATCCCCGTAGGCTTTTCCAGAATGCTTTCCACTTCGCGACTTTTTCTAGAAAGTGTGCATTTGTAAAATATTGACACCTACTGTGGCACGTGCAGGATTCGACTCAGATAAAATAAATTTAAATGTCTGCACAACCAGTTTGTATATTGAGAGAAATCAATATCGACTGGGTCAACCAGAAAGCCATTTTCATACTGATAATGGGCTTGCATACAATGCCGCGAAGATTGCTCTGCGCACTCAATGCTATTTCTTTGAAAAGAGAATATGCCACTACTGCTATTCTACTGTAGGCGGGATGTGCGAGAAGCCACCAAATTAAAAAAATGGTGAAGTGCCCCTACAGCTCAGTTGTTCCCAGTACCGGCGACGTTACATAATCGTGTCATATGGATACATGTGCAGAATATGAGACTGTATTCGATCCACAAGGAGACGGCGTTTTTAAAAAAATAAACAGGTATTCTTTTTCGCGAGCTAACAACCTAACCTTCATCTCATATTTGGAGCACGCCCCCATGGAACGTAACTGTTTGAATAGTAAAATTAAAGAAGAAACTTTTAATTTATATAATTGTATGTTTAGCGCGTCATATGATCCGCTGCTCCGTTCTGCATGCACACGCTAACTTCCTCCAATACAAGGAAAACAGAAACTTTGGTTGGTTGAACCCGGATTTTCTCCGAAAAGCAACTGTCTCAAATAATTTCATGTGTAAATTTAAGCCTTATAGCCTGGGTCTCCTCACCTTAAGATTTACCTGATATGATGGTATAGGGGTATTACGCGCATCTCTTAGATTTATGACTGCACAAGTTATAAACCTGGCGCCTCCTGTACGGCCATACGTCTAGACCGAGTTTGCATAGTATGATACAGTCGCCGCGACAGTTACACATCATTAGCCTGGCAGATTAAACAAAAAAACGCTTGGGAGGAGTCGGCTGACTATATCAACCTGACATTGAAAGGCGGTGAACGTTGTAGGCGACCGCTGTTGGTGTAATGTGTAGTCACCAATTTTTAATACAAAAAACGAAGATATCTAAATCACTCCACTGAAGCGATATGCCATATTTTCGGGCAGATCATTTAAGATATCCGAAAAAATCAGAGAAGCGTCCGCACGGCGCCATTCACCAATCGAAAGTGTGATGTGGCAAGGCAGATCCTTTGAAACAGGTACGTTGCCGAGTCGATTGGACAATCATTTTTTATAGTTTTCTCGCATACTGCTCTGGACTTGTGTTCGTCTCCAATAAGCCGCACCACAGCCTCTGATAAGTTCTTGCATTTATTGCCAAATGCGGAGCTTTCTCGAGGCATAGCAAGCAAAAATCCCGGGCCATTTTCAATAAAACAAATCCTGAAGAGGGCGTAGCATGCAGTGTATAGGTGTATTCTTCCCGCGTTGGCGTTTATCCCAAGGGGGATAAAGCGGTTGGGGATAAGAAATATGGTACTGTTTTTCTGTAAAATTCTCGGGTCTGTTTAGCCCGAAGCGTTGTAGTGGGACGAGTTAACGACTGACCCGGTGTTTTTTAGTACGCGTAAATAGCGTTCGGCGAGCGGCGTAAATGAGATTCTTATTGTTTTTTTTGGGGGGGAGATTCGTTACGCTCTACCGCGAAGAGTAAAAGAGTTTCCTGGTATTTTAGTACCGTGATTACATGGGACGATGGTTGCGACGATGACGACATGAGACGCGGCATCCAGACCGCCTGAGGGGTTTTGCTCCTAAATATATAACATTCTCCACCAATACGGCTTGTAGGATTTCCTATTTCGGATGCCAGAGCTGTGCGTTGTCATTTTGGGCTGTGGCATTGCAAAGTTTTCTGAAAAATTCCCGGACATCTCCAGTAGCGAAAAACTTTTGGAGGAGCGAAGCATTGTGGGTATAAGTTTATTCTTGGCGCCTTGGCGTTTGTGACAACGGCGAGGAAACCATTCAAAGGGGAAGCGGTAGAGGGATGCAGCTTTGCTGTAAAAGTCTCGTACTTTGAAGCACGGGCGTTCAAGCGCGAGGCGTAAACGAGTGTCTCGGTGTATTTTAATGCCTGTTATGAAAGCGTTTCAGCGCGCGGAGTAAATGAGTGCCCGCTGTTGTTTAGTACGCGTTACGTTCGAGCGCAAGGCATCAACGAGTGTCCATGGGGTTTTAGTACCTTGTCATAGACGACCAATGGTTTGCGATGACAACACGATAGGCAGCAGCCCGAGCCCATGAGGGGCTTGGCCCTTAATCTTCTTTGATTTAGCATCGAGTACGGAGGTGGATTGATGACGTACAATAGGTTTTCTAACAGCAACAAATCTTTACGGCCCTTGTTTTATTTCGGTGATACATACAGCTGTGTTTTACCCGTTTTAGGTACATTTATTTGTTTCATGGAGAACGGCAACGTAAAAAACAAAAGGGTGACACTTTCACGTCCTAGAAAAGCAATCTTCGTAGGCATAAGGGTTAAATTCCAGAAATTTTACATTCAGAATTTTGATCGATGTTTTTTTTTCTCATACCACAATTAAAGCTCGGCTGAATAAAGAAAGACTTTCATGGAGGTTGGAAGACAAAGAATTGAAGAAGGAATATAGTTTAAAACCAAGCATTGCGCGAGTACTCATTGAATAGATCCACTTTATCTTGTTCCAGGCCTGCCTTAGTTGCGTTTTTATTGCACTGATGCTAAACTCGTCCCTTATCATTACGTTTAAATAATCGCACAATCTATCGTTTTCCTTTTCATTTTTTGCCTGCAGTGAAGGTAGCCTTCGCAATCAATTAATTGTTTGCGCCTTCCATATATTGCGTTCCTTAAGGGCGCACGAGGTAAGCTCATCCTTGTTGTGAGTAACGAATCGTGGTAAATCCACAGCTAGTACGGCACACATTCGGAAAACCAATCAGTCATCGCAACAACAAAGTTCGGGGCCACAAAAACTTACTGGCCTCTACTATTTACTAAACATGCATAGATATAAACAAACTGAGCACTATATTGCCTTCATTACCAGCGCGTACAAAGTTCTAGAAAGCACGAAACAGACAACTAACTTTTGCGTTGGCAATATAAAAAATAAAAGCTGGATAACTCCCAATAGTGTTTTTACAAATAAAAGGTGGGAGATACTTTTTCTGTACATTTTTTCCACTTCACGAACCAAAGTAATATTTTTACAGTCTAATTGTAATTTATTTGCGGTTAGAAATGTTCCTCTCTATATAAAAGCGATAATTAGTCGATAATCAAGAAAACTCAGGTGGCGCACCACTTTTGCTCATTAAACTTAGTTACAACTGTTCTTGCAGTGTAATGAATTTCTCTCCCCTCAAGGTGCATTTATTATCATTTTTGTTCCCTAAAAATCTGTTTCTAGAAAATCTTTATCAGCAAGGGGTATCACACCCTTCAAAAATAGGTTTTTGGGACAAATCAAAATCTGCAAAATGCCTAGGTACAGTTTCCGTGCATCCAATTGAATAGTTTAATGTTCCCAATACTGGTAAACACTTTGGAAAGAATGCCTCGATACCGTTACAGGTTCTTTGAATAAACTGTGCATTTCAAAAGACTTAGAGACCGGTAGTACTTCCGAAAATATTCAGAAAGACTGTCCTTGTTCTCGCGCATTAGAGCAAATGGTCACGGATCCAAAGAAATTTGAAACCCTTCAACGCGTGAAAAGAGAAGTCAAGCACAGCTGACGCTCTGGTGGAATTTGCTGTGTTGGGGTTCAGATACATTCGAAAATTGGTACGTTGAAATATAAGAATACTGGCCAGATCTCTACACAACAGAACAAACACCCATGTTTTGTTCTCAGATACCATCATATTTGTTTAGAGCGTTACAACGCCATTTACAGCGCAAATTCTAGGGCGCCTCACACGTGTCGCGATAAAGAGCGCACGGCACTGCGCTCTGTCACGCGGGAGGGTGGCGATGACCGTGTTGACGAGTGCACACGACTGGAATAAGAGGCGGCGCTGTAAGTGACACATGTAAAAAGGGGCTGCACCGTTATTATCTCCTTGAATAGCTTATGTTTGACTGTAGAAGACAATTCCTGAATGCCAGAATGGCACAGCTGCAGGGGCGACCCCGTCAATCGCAAGAAACCATAACTTCCAGCATGAAAGCTCCACAAGGATGGGTAATTTCACCCCTCCTGTTTAAAGCCAGCGTGACCGACTTCGCACACAAATTGCAAATTATAGATCACAGCATCACAGCATCACAAAGTGCATCACAGCATTTACGCCGACAATGTCAATTTGCGGACAGCAGAGGGCAGAGATGGAGACGTACAAGATCGCCTTCAATTGGCGGCGGACGCTGTTGAGAAAGAGACGAAAAAACTCGGCCTTTCCTGTTCTCCAGAAAAGTCTGAAAAACTGTCGCACAAGCCAACAAGACGAGGGCGGAAGCCCAAAGATTCCGAACAAAATCACAGCTTAGTGTTACTAGTAGGTGAAACCCCAATCCCTGAAGTGGCCGAGATACGTATCCTCGCCGGATAAATTGATACTGAAGCGTATACACTGGCAAGACGGTACATACCCTTGAGAAAGCCACCCATTAGGTCACGAGACTGATTGCGCGGATAGCCTACAAGCATACATGCATAAATGACAATGCGCAGCTTAAAATCGTCTATGCATTTGTAATTAGCAGAATTACGTTCGTAGCTCGTTTATTACACCTCAAGCATAGAGCGCCCTAAAAAAATCAAGTCTCATTAAGAGGGTGCATAGGCAGGCACTGGCAATCCCCATACGGGCATTAATAATCAGTTTGAGGCACTAGGTGTACACAACACCCTCTAAGAGCTCATCGAAGCACATCGCATTGCATACCTGGAACGTCTGACCAAGACGGCCTCCGGCAGACAAATATTCGACTACCTTCGCATCCCGTACGAGAGAACATTGGGAGAAAATCACACTCTTCTAGCAGAACTACGCAAAGGCATCTACATTCCTCCCCTCCCAAAGAACATGCATCCAGTCTACAACAAAAATCGAAGAGTTATGTGAGCCCCAGCGCTACAGAAACAGCTCTAAGGGGAAACTCAAGTGGTCGACATATACATTGGCTCTATTGAACAACGAAGGGCTAGGGTCTCAGTAGTAACCGACCAGGAAGGAAAGGTTCTTACCCACTGCTCCATCCGAGCACGACACCCCGAAGAATGTGGGGAGCTAGCCATAGTGTTAGCCCTAGGCATAAGCCAAGCGAGAAAAATTGTCAGCGACTCTTAGCCTGCAATCCGCAATTTCAAAAGTGGACAATCGCCAGTTCGGCACCGCGAATCCGTGTCCAGCAGCAAAAGAACGTAGACACCTGGACCACTTTATTTTCGACACCCGCACACGCGGGGCTGGAGAGCAACGAACGTTCTAACGAGGATCATAGAGAATCGATGCAACCTGCTCTTCACCCTCCTGACAACACCTTCGATCGCCTGTGCGGCTACCTAGACGTGCTCGATCAATGCAAAGGCGAACGACCGAAGTACCCTCTAGCCAACCCCTTGTTGACCAAAAAAGAACTTGAATGGAGACGTCTCCACACTAATACATAATCGAACCTAGCCCTCTACAGGCACTTTCATCCTGAAATTTGTGACGGCAAATGTAAGCTCTGCCCCCACAGTGCAAGTATGCCACACATTTTTTGGGATTGGCCTGCTATATAAAGAAAACCTCCATCAATGCAAAAGGAACATTTATTATTAACAGCAAGGAGCAGTGGGGACCGTGCTGCATAGTGAGGAACGAAGACACCCCTAGGAGCCAAGACATCCTGGCCATCGTCTGAAGCACACCTGCCCTAACTACATCGGGCCTAACTAAGCCTGTCCTTGGTAGAAAATAATTCACTCGTCCTCACAGTACAATTCAAAATGCGAGAGGAAAAATAACAAAGACCAAGCTTGTACGACACCCTGAAGTCGGCTTTTAACAGAAGTGCATTGCTAGGAAGACAGGCTTTCGGGGAAAATATAAACCACCCTGTATCAAGATTTGGAGGCCCTCGACAATTTGTTATCTATTTACAATGTTTTCCATGCACTGAACACATCAAAAAATAAATTGTCCAGCTGCCAGGTCTACACCATGGGACCATAGCCATATGAGATTCGGAGTAAGAACAACATATCGAATGGTATAGTAGTTTATTGGCCCCCTTTACGAAGAGGTTTGAAATGTTTGGAAGGTCATGCAACAGGAGCAACCGGAAAGCGCCCCAAGCGAAAATTTCCGCACATGTTTATTCCTCACGCCATTGACCTAGGTGCATTGGCAATGCGTCACAGCCACACCGTAAGGTCCTTTCCCGCTAGCGTGCAAGAGGTACAATGCAACTGAAAGCCTCCAACATCTGGAAACACAGCATTAACTCCAATGCCATACGGCATGCGCGTGCAATCACTTAGCTCTCCGCTTTCAAACCAATGCCTCGAACACGAAAGTGTGGGTTGACGTTTTGCCGAATAGAAATGGTGGCGCACTGTACCCAGAAGCATACTCTGGACTCAACCTGTATCTGAGTGGAGCACTATACCAAACTAATGAGAATGCAGGTGACACTATTCGAGCAAAGGTTCCATTTCCTTCCTGATAGCGTCGGCCACCGTTAAAATAGCCTGAAAGAACTTTCCCCAAGCACCTCAAGAAACAACCCTTCTTGTAGTTTGAATGGAGCCTTGGTTCTACGTGTTAGGAAGCCTACATACACTGGTCCACCCATTCGACACGGTCAAAGTTATTTGTATTTTCAATTCATGGTTTTTGCCTCCCTGAGGGCCACCCTGCAGGAAAGACCACTTTTTCTGAAGATTAAGATGACCCTGAGTGAAGTTTAAGTGCTGTCCATGCGCAGTACCAGGCTGGGGGAAAAAGACGCAAGAGGACACGCAGCGCTATCTTTTGTCCTAAAAATACTGAAGAACGGGGCCTTTGGACTAGAAATAAAGTTCAGCAGAGTATCAGCTAGGGCGAGTTGCGATATAGGAAAGTGTCGGAGCGCAGCACAACACGAGGCACCGAATTTCAGAAGACGACACAAAGTGCGCTATGTTTAGTATGGTTTAAAGGCTAAGGCTTTTCTGGTTGCTAGCGAGTGCATTGTAAATAAAATATATTGTTTGAAATGCAAGTCGTTGTGCCCGAAACCCCCTTCACGAAGGACCACAGAGACACATGCACACACAACACTTCATCTAGAAACATTTCAAAAGCATCATAACCATCAACGTCCAAACGAATCCCTCCGAAGATTGAACTTTGATTCGACTCGGCTTACGACGGAAAAAACTACACATTTTAGACATCTCTTTTATATAGAATAAGCAGATATGCTTTTACACAGTAGGTACAAAAAAGCCACATTTACTTGTACTTCACGTAATAGCGATTTCCCCGAGTGGCTGAGCATATTATAGATTTCGGCGCTGCAGGCGCTGTTGTGGGAGACGACGAACTCCCTCCTTTACACCAGACGCTGCATGTGACTGGTACAATTTTGGGTTTCGTGTGATGCCGTATGGCTATAGTAGTGCGTGCAGCACACAGGTTTCAAGAAATAATTGAGGGGATGTAGTTTTGCACGCTGGGTATTATGGGTGAGTGCGCTAAAAACCTTGCCGCTTAGCATCATTTAATAAATGTGTGGCAGAAACGTTTGTACCCTAACGACATTCTTACCGTTGGGGTGACGTGATGAGTCCCTCAGCAGGTGGACGAGAAATAAAAGAGGTCTTAACATCATCCGAGAGACGCGGAGGCCGCTAACAGCAACCCCCCTCTTGCCCCCCCCCCCCCCCCCGCGCCTCCGTTCCCCAAGGTTTGGAAGATGGGAGTGCAATATACAAAGGAGCTTGGAATAGGAGTTTTTCAATTTCGAGTCTAGGCAATATAATTACCTTCGCAAGCCTTCTTATAGAGGTCCACCCATAGGCGAGGTGTTCGTAGTCGGTGTCTCCCTTGCTGCCACAATTTATGCGTTTGAGCCTGGAAGACCTCATTACAAACAGTTGATAATGACAAAACACTTTTAGAGATAAGCAAGTATCCGAAACTGTTCATTGGATATTGATTACACCTAACTTAGCCCAAAGTTAAAATAGCAGACTGAGAGTTTATTTCACAAACAGAACGAGATTAACTTTTGTTCAACAAAAAGCTTAACCAGAGTAATGTTTCACGATGTAATCTAAGACAATTTTTTTACAAGGAATGTAACACAATTTTTATCTGTGATCTTGCAAGTTTTAATTACCTAAACAGGAAACTTAAACGAATTTAAAATAGACGCAGCAAGCTGTTATTTGTTTACAGTGTCTCATTACTGCCACTGGCGTGGTAAGTGATGCGCACATTCTTCGTACTCAGTTTGTATGTTGTCTCCTTGTGCCTCAGGTTTTACAAGCAAATGTAGATGTTTAGTGTCAGTGTAACCCTGGCTAGCTGATTTTTTGGTTCGGTGAACTAATCGTCAAGGCCAAATAACAGGTTCTGCATTTTAAAAAAGACGCGGTTAATGAGCTATAAAATAAGCAAATAAATTGTGTTTGGTTTATAACATGTTAGACTGAAGTCTGAGAACTCTTACACATAAATCGAAGCAGCACGAAATCAAAATACTAAATTAGAGACGCAGGATGGGAAGTGTAGCGGGGTTCGTCATTCCGCAAAGGCTTTTTATGTTGGGTGTAGCAGGCCGCATGACATGACAAAAAACGTTCAGTGTACACAAGTGATGCAGTACGTTTCTTTAAACCTCGATATGCCTCTACATACAGCTTCTGTTTCATTTGTTTCAGTTCAGAAAAAAATACGCTGGCGACTTCGTCTTAAGAGCGGCATAGAAATTATATTGAATAGTACTGTAATATATTGAGTGCGCAACAAGATTATTTTCACAGGTCGGGGGGTCATTAGACTGGTGTTTTCAATAAAAGTAACAGGACAAACTCAGTGTGACCGGAAAACATTTTGCTCAATTACTCAATGTCTATATGCCAATATCCGGAAGTTACAATAACTTGCACGGGATTTGAACTGCAACGACGTAAGCAAAACACTGTAGTTTGGTGCTAAGGGGGCCACACTAATACCAAGCAACGCCTGTTTAGAAGGTGTGCATATGAGAATCAAAACCTGCTCATTCACCTTTGAGAAGCCGTCGCGATGCCCAGTAAGTAAAAACAGAGATCTGAAATTAGGAGATTAGTGTGAATTCGACCAGCGTTGAAGACCGTAAATGCGACCAGTAAATACCACGAGTACTTCGGTAAGCTCTCGAGGTTAAACACCGGACAAGAAGTAACACTCATCTCAGTGATTTCTTACTCCCTGGTTTCATTATTTATCATGATGCTCCTCTGTAACTTCTAACAGTTTGTGGGCGTCTTCTTCTCGAAAATGGGACCAATGCTTTTGGCTAGTGTTCGACGCCACGCAAACAAATTCTCGCCAGCAATTCCACTTGACACCTAATTGCACATTCGCTGACATACTGTCCTACGTTTCTGCTAACCACAGCGAAAGGGATGGTGTTTCGCATATAAGACCTCAACTATATTTCTTAGCTACACAAACAATACCCTTATTCTCTCTCTCTACAATTTATTCAGCAGTTGGTTTACCCCTCCTGTCTACACCATGGCCTCATTTTCGGCACTATGGGTTTTCTGGAATTTAAATTGCGCCATATATAATCGCGAGCACTCTACTTGCCAACCTGATTGCTAGAACTCCGTCTAGTTTATCACAATCGAGCATCAACTATGTGCGCCACTGTGGGCACGACTGATTACAGCTTACTCCAGGGCTTCTCTTGGTCATTAAAAATTGTAAACCGCTTTGGGTTGTGAAGAGAATGTCTGCTTGGTGATGGTACATTTAAGATGCCATAACAAGTGGGGTTCAACGCAATTGCATAGCACGCGTTTTAAGCCTGAAGCTGCACCCACAAAATATCTCACTCAGCGCCGTATCTACAGCGGAGGAACTAGAGAAGCGGGTGAAAATCCAGTTTTCGACAATTATACATGTTGGCGTCCTCAGAAATGACGAGTGGGAGTAGTGTGGTAGCTAGTCCTTCACTTCTTAGCCATATAAGTGCCAGCGTTCACGTTGTGCGGCTTCTTTAGCGCGTCAAACACACTTTTTGTGTCTACAGACTGTAACAATACTTAGACAATTGATTATCAAACGTAATGTTAGGCAGCAGTTGTAATATCTCCAGCTTAATTTTGGGAGAATGTTTACATTTGGTCATATAGCAGTCTACAAGCGTTGGTAGTGTGCCCACTTCAGATATAAATAAAATCCGGGAAAACAACCTTGGGACGTTATTTTTTTCTTCTCTGCGAAAACTGTATAAGTAAGGAAAAGCATTAAAATGTAAAATATTGTGGTAAGAATTCCACATAGCAAATCTGTTTGCTTGCTGAACAACCGTGAAACTGAGAGAATTGATTAGAGAACGGAGTTTGGGTTTGGGTTTCTGTTTCTTTTGATAATGAACGTGTAGTTATCGAAGTCGACGGGAAGGCTATATTTTTTCTTGTGAGAAATGGGTTATCAACAAAAGGAAGATGTTTAGGCACACATCCTCCAGCGATAACCGTCATGTTCTATTTAAAAGTCTGCTGATTGTCCTGCGAATTCCCGCTGAGAGTATCGAGGATGCCATAAATTTGAAACAAGCTAGATATATTCCCGCAAAACTCGCATTTTATGACCTTGTTAAACGTTGTGACATGTGCGGTGTTCTGATTAAACATTTATAGAGTTTTCCTGATATGCTTATACTTTTCCAAGCATTTCAAAGACGAATTTTTACGTTCCTACCATCAAACGTCAAGCGGTATTGTGTGTGTTTTGCAGGAAGCGTTGGCTCACGAATGTATAAATAATAAATAAAACGTTAGCAGCTAGAACATTTCTTGCAATAGGGAAGACCCGAATGTGTACTATATCCGGTCACATAAATTTGTAGGTGGAGAGCAGCAAGAGAGGTTTCATCTATTCTGCTGAAGTTTCACCTCCACCAAAAAGGGCTGAATGCCCTGACATAAAATATTGTCCTCCCGATAAATCGTCAACAGAGTCGTAAACCATTTCCTACAAAGAGAGCTAGTTGGACATGACCGCTTTTTATTACAGAAAATTATCAACAAAAGGGTCGTGTGTTGTTATGACGATAAAATCTCTGAACGCCATCCGGTTGCACGTACCCCGTGCCTTCGAACTTTTGAGGCACATGGGTGGCCTCCCGGGAACATGGCATAAAAGAAACACGATTGGCTTAATGCTCCAGTAGCCACACGTTTGGAAAAGTGAAAATGCTTTCCATATTGAGCTTTGCCTTCCTGGTCGTCTTTCGTGTAGCGGCCTGCTCTGTTCAGGTCCCAGAGCTTACAGATTGCTCAGGTGAGAGCAGCTTTTTTTTGTCTATACGTTCTTTTTTTCAGGGCGTGGTCAAATTTTGTTTTTTTAAAATACCTGTCCCTAACAGAAATTCTTAGTACAACGCTCGGAAATTGTCATGATAATTGACGCAAGTTAAAGTTTGAAATTCTAATCAGACAGCCTAACAAAGCAGTACTGCTTAGAAGTGAGTTGCTATTTTATACCGAGCAGAAATATTTCACAGATAATTTTTATCCTTCTCTCGAAATTAGGATATGTCGCGTGGACGGCCAGGTGCATGCAAGGACTGCATGTACGGCAGTCACATACGCCTGCTACGCAAGCAGCAAAGTGGAAACCATTCAAACAAAAAAATTGAGAAAATCCCAGTAAACGCGAAAGGAGATAGAAAACTTCCAAAGCGTACGTTGAGGTCACGAGTTCGTGAGGCGGTTGGGTGCTTCTTAGTTTTAATAGCGCCGCCATAATTTCTACTTTCGTATGTGTATAATGTATAAGCATCGGCGCGAAAGTTTCGCACTGCAGCGTGGCGTCATCCGTAACTTTCCTGGCAGTGTTTGCGGTAGTCACAGGGTCATTCGAGGTTTGAAATGTACTTTTAGTTAGCCTAAATACAAGTTATTTACCTGGTGGAGATTCGTAATTCAGACACATTTGATTTCGTACATGCTGATATTCTTATGCTTCAGTGCTGGAGAGGTAGTCATCCGCCCCCTCTTTCCACACTTCGCCTTTAGCTATGCACATTTCAAGCTTCAGGCCCGCGGCAACTGGCCCTGGTCATCGTATCTAGATTCTGTTGGTTACTTCCTTTTCCTTGCCCTTTGATGCCCATGGCTTATAAATACAGCTGGGTCCCAATCTCACTTTTTACGCCTGCGTGATACTGAAAAACTACTTCCCGAATGCGTGAAATTTTATTGGATCAAAGGAGCGGTTTTCAAAGAGATTTGTGGATACATTTGATAGATTGAAAGAAAAACGACATGGTCACAATAATTTAAAGGGTAGCTGGACGGCAGTGCCTGACTGATCAACGTAGTAAATTAAGCCTACTCTCAAATTTTGAAGGTACAGTGCATTGGTGAATTCCCGATTTGCTTCACGCAAAAAAAAATATTTTAAACTAACTTTTACTTCCAGCCACACTCACCGCCCAAGTGTGCCTGCCGACATTTAAAACCTGCTTTCCATCGAAATGTTATACCATTACAGCATACACAGGACGTGCATCAAAATGGAGAAGATTTTAAATGTCCTTCTGCTTTGGGAATATGTTGAAGTTGTTCTTTCTTCGATTTTTTTTTGTTCCGAGAAATACCGCTGAACACTCAACTATGACTGCACATCTGTAAAGTAGCCATATCTAAGACATGCTTCTCATACATTAGGAAAGGTTTACACTCGCTTAGCTTGCCCTTCTCTCATTCGGTGTCAACTGCATTACGCCACCATTTCCCGCTTTGGAAACAGCGAAATTTAGGTTGAATTAGGGAGATCACTCTCTTTTTTGGAATGCCGCTAATTTGGGTCATTTTTTCTGAAAAATACAGTATTCTTCGCGTTCTTGACTGAACAAAAACTTCACTTAGTTTTCCCTCTCGTCACCCCCCAAAAAGTAATTATATGCAACAACTACCATTGCACTTTTCACCTTGTAGTGCAATTGAACATTTCGTGGGCAGTAATGCAGAAATTTGTAATTTCGCATTTTGGAAAGCAATCTGAAAGTGTCCGTCCTGCCCTATGATCTATCAAAGTAGAAAGAGTGCTAACGAGACTATATCCTTATCATAGCTCGCTTTAACCGTAAATGTATTGGCAAAGTAATTATTTGAAGGCCAATGTAAAATTTGATATCCAGTAGTTATTAAACTATATAGGGTAAGCTTTGCGTAGTCTGCGTAATCTCTAAAACATAAGGCTTTTGATGTTCGAACACTTCGTGATCCTTTACAAAAGCATCCAGCAGAATGAGCCAATTTTCTAACATCATGTAGTTATGTTGTGACGAATTCACTTCTCCATCACGGTGACCTGGCATGAGAAAATAGGTTCGCCCCAATTTTGGTCAGTGTTTCTTCTGCGTTTGGCGAATGATAATAAATCGCATCGTACAGAGAAGTAACCACTCTCTGCTCGCTCTTCGTTTGCAGGAGGGCAGAAGACCAGCGGCCTAAATATAATTAACATCACCGTGACGGATGCTGAGGCTGGAAAAACGGTGAAGGTGGACGCGTTGGCTGAAGTTACGGAAACCATTGGGGAAAACCCTCAGCTCAAAATGACCGTCGCTAAACCAAACGGCGCACAACTTCCTTGCGTCCCGGAAGTTCTGCCATGGTAAGTTACCAAGTAGTCGCTGGTACTTGTATGTTTTTTTCATTCAGTATAGGTCTCCATCAAACATAGCTTACGAAATTGCACTATTTCTAACAGTGTTAAGGAAGCCAAATACTGCGAGTGCATATACTACGGCTTTATTCACATGGCCGGAGAAACTTGCGAGGGTGCGCGTCCTCGAACATCTGCCGTCACGATGTCGGTACAAATATAACAAGGTTACTCCAACTTGGATGCTAGAGTTTGTAGTGTTAACTTCTTTCAAAACATAAAAACCCAGTCCCGGCTTTTTGCTAATTTCACCTCTTGGAGGCACGTTTGCTTCAATGTTTTCAGTTTATGTCTACTGTCCCGGAAATCCGGTCTGAAAGTCCTGTGCTCAATTGCGCCATCCCTTCATCAAGACGCGTGTAGTATGCAATCATAAATTAATCATGTATTTTACACTGATCCAGGCTGCTTCTGCAAAATACATGTTTTGGGCGGCGGCGTGAAATTGCAAAAGAAAACTTATTGTCTCATTGAAAAACTGCAGTAACCGAGTTTAAAAACAGCGTATTCATTTGCCAACAAATTTATCTATTACATTGGTATGCATGGGCGTTGCGCATTACACAAAATAACGAGCCTCGTATGATTATGTGTCTATTCTAGGCTGTGCTGCTGTGATTCTATTTTAGGTTGTTGTACTTTGAGGCGGTTCTTTGAAAATTCATAGAATAGCATCAAAGATTTCCGCTTACGGATGTTGTAGGCAAAACTGCCGATATAAAAAATTAAGACTAGCACAGGTTCGAGCCTAACACCGTTATGGTTCTATTTTCGGATAAGATCACCACTGAAATATACGCCTGTTTTATTAAATACTCAAATTATTTATTGTGTTCTCAAGGTAGATTTTTATTTACTACTCTTTGACTCTTTGCGCAACTAAGCTCTCACAGGAAAAAAAATTGTGTTGTTCCTTACTCTACATTTCTACGTGGAACTCACAAAAACGGTTGTAATAAAACATGCAGTAAGACAACTTTCTAATTGAACGTGCCCAACGCAATAGCTTCGTTCACTTGGTCAAAAAGAAGTCACAAATGTAGGATTACAACATTGAAAAAAGGGGCATATCAGAGAATGATTAGAAAGGGAGTTGACCTTTTTTAGAAACTGACAATAAATGTCTGAAAAAAATACTGTATTAAAACGAGACACCATGCGGTGCTTTGAGGTGTTATAACGCAAGGAAAGAAACGGGCACAATCCACCCAATTAGCAAACGTTTTATTCTTGGGATCCTATTCTTATAAGGAACACAGTTTCGTCCGACAGTGACCCCAAAAATGAACGGCTCATACTTTAATTTTGGGTGAATAGATACGTTCAGTCCGGAAAAGTCAGTCAGAATGCTACCTCATTTGTAAATGAAATGCACTAACGTGGCTATCTGGGCGTGTTGGTTTAACATGAATAGGAGCAGACAGGGCGGTTTACACACGGACACAGGGGAGAGTACTTGACACACACGAGCGCTGAACCAACAGTTTTAATGAAAAAAAGACACACCTATATATACGCACACTAGTCCCGCTCATCTGGGTTTTTATACACGGCGCATGCGCAGAAAGTCGAATTCTTTTGCAATAAGGGCTAGTGACGGTGAACTAACGCATGCTTGCCCAAGCCTGTGGATTAATTCAGCTTCAATAATCTCCCGTGTGACACGGTCTGAGCATTTCTTTACGACAGCAGTTCTATCAAAGAACGGCACATCTCCGCACGTGTGGCAGTGCTGCGCTAAATATCCATCGAGCACTTTCTTTTCGAGTGCGTTGCTTACCTTATTTGCATGTTCCCTTAACCTGTCGTTCGGACATCTTCCGGTTTGCTATACGTAAAATCTTTTGCAGCGGAGTAAAATTTTGTAAACGCCCCCTTCCATGCATTCAACATATGCCTTCCTGTGCTTCGTGTTGCAGTGCCTTTCCCGCACGGCCTCTTGTTCGCTAATCTGCACAGCTTCAAAAGCTTGTTTGGGGCGGAGAAAACGATCTTCACATTTGAACGCTGGGCCATTTTCCTCAAGTTCTGGGAAAGTTGGTGCATGTAGGGGATCACCGCAACCTTCTGCCTGCCCTACATAGGATCAGAACGAGGCTGAGGTTTCCCACGCAGTCCTCCGAGTAACCCTTCAGCAACGGAAGAGAGCACCGGCGCCGGGTAGCCAGCACTCTGCAGGCGTTCCACCTGGGCGTAGAAGCTGGCGGCAGTAAGGTGCGGACATGACTTTTCAAGGGCATTCTTGAAGCACGCAGTGACTATTCCCCTTTTCAAAATCTTCGAATGGGTGGACTTGTATGGTAGAAGGGGTTTCTTGACGCGCGGTTCATACCAGAGGCAGACACCATCATTGCGAAAAGTAATCCGGATATCTAAAAATCGCAATTGACCCCCCATCCTATGGAGGGCAGGCAGAAGGTTGCGGTGATCCTCTACATTCACCAACTTTCCAATTACTTGAGGGAAATGGCCCAGCGTTCAAATGTGAAGGTCGTTTTCTCTGCCCCAAACAAGCTTTTCAAGCTGTGCAGATTGAGCGACCCAGAAGCCGTGCGGGGAAGGCACTGCAACGCGAAGCACAGGAAGGCATTAGTTGAATGCGTGGAAGGGGTCGTTTACAAAATTCCACTCAGCTGCAAAAGATTTTACGTAGGGCAACCCGGAAGATGTCTGAATGACAGGTTAAGGGAACATGCAAATAAGGTAAACAACGCACTCGAAAAGAAAGTGCTCGATGGATATTTAGCGCAGCACTTCCACACGTGCGGATGTGTGCCGTTCTTTGATAGAACTGGTGTCGTAAAGAAATGCTCAGACAGTGTCACACGGGAGATTATTGAAGCTGTATTATTCCACAGGCTTGGGCAAGCATGCCTTAGTTCACCGTCACTAGCCCTTACTTCAAAAGAATTGGAGTTTCTACGCATGCGCCGTGTAGAAAAACCCAGATAAACGTGACTAGTGTGCGTATATATGGGTGTGTCTTTTTTCATTAAAACTGTTGGTTCAGCGCTCGTGTGTGTCAAGTACTGTCCCCTGTGTCCGTGTGTAAACCGCGCTGTCTGCTCCTAATCATTTGTAAAGACCGGTTTGAAGGGTTTACTAGGTGATTACACCTGTAGTCGCGGGGCACCGCTGAAACCACTTATATGCTTTGGTTCAGCCCTGGTTGTGGAAGCAAAAGCAAAAATTACCCCTTTGGTCCTCCTGTCCAAATTTAGGACATTATCAAAGTTGATCAAACAATTTCACAACAACCTATATGGCTGGCTTTCTAATTGTTCTTCATGAATGCTGCACCTTTCGGCAGATATTACCGTTGTTCGTGATGACCATTATAACGTCGGAGTGACCTCAAGGGTTGAAGTCCCAGTTTCACAACGTGGTAGGGGATCTAAAAACGCTTGAATAGGCAAATTGACTTTTTCAGTAGGCTCAGTACTTCCCAAACATGAAAAAAGTAATGAAAACTTTGCAGTATTTTGAGGTTTTAATTAGGTGACTACGTAATTATATCCTACTGGTGTAGATTGCTAATGACTGGCCCGACGACTTCAATGTTTTGTCTTAGAGCGCCGAGCGCCCAAACATTAGGAAAAACACTAGGTTAGGTTAGGTTAGGTTAGGTTCGCTACAAAAAAAAAACAGTGCTAAAATGTTTTTAGTGGAGCTGAGGGGAAAATTCGCCACACAGCCTAGTCAATGCGACCCTTTCTTTTGCCTAGCCGCGCTTTTGAACGGCTGTGGATTAGCATTGTAAGAAACTGCGCACTTCGAAAATTGGAACGCCTTCACTAACGATCAGCGAAAAGTAATGAATGTGTAGTGGCAGCTTAAGGATGCATAAAATATTCACGTGATATTATGTCCAATTTGCTGTTCAGTAAGCTGGTTAATCATGTTTAAGACACGCATCAGCACCAAATAGCATAATAAATGGTGACAGTTTCACGGCAAAATGGCCGAGGGTATCACTAAAGAACTTTTTGGTGTTTTAATACTGCTTCCACTTGGAGGCGCTTTCAACACTTTTTAAAGTTCACTCTTTTTGGAGTCAGCGTTGGGAACGGGCGCAAGGTGGGCAAGGTTGGTATAGTTTCAAGCAGATTGTAAATGGCACTGCGTGGCTTTCTGGCAAAAAATATACGACATACAATTGCAGGTAACAGGAGCAGGATGCCTAAAGCCGTTTGTCAACTTCGCACAGAAACAGCGTGCTTTGTGTGTGAGTAAGGAAGTAAAGCGCCATCGGCGAGCAAACCGGACTCAGATATTCTACCACCTTTGCGGTTATCAGCGCTCACAAATTTCGTAAAACGTACGACCGTTGTAAGTTGGACGACTTGGAAGGTGCTCATGACTAGTCAGAGCGGGAAAGACGGTACAGACGGAAGAATAACCGCAGGGCAGCCGCAGACTCTGAACATAAATTCTTGACACCCCGCCCCAAACATTTATACCGAAGCCAAACAATGCCACACCTGTCAAATTTGCATACAAAAAGGGAAAGATCAGGAAAAAAATGGTGAACATTCTTTATTTGTATTTATCCATCAACTGAACCTTTTTATCAGCAAGCACCACAGACGGATGGCCCACGTACTTTTTGCCCCTCTTGCTGATGTCATACGTAAGGCAGATTGGCAGGTGTGCGAATGTTAGATTATCAGAGCATGCGCTCTCCATCGACAAACGTTTGCGACCGCATTTGGCCACGCACTGCAACACATGCAGCGGCCACCCGATGTATTGTTACCAAGCTCCGTTTGCAGTTACACCGAGAGATAGCTGCAGCCAATCACACCAGCAAGAGGGGCAAAAAGTACGTGGGCCATCCGTCTGTGGTGCTTACTGATAAAAAGGTTCAGTTGATGGATAAATACAAATAAGCCTTGTTAACCCTTTTTTGAACTTTTTGTTTTTGTATGCAACTTTGACAGGTGTGGCGTTGTTTGGCTTGGGTATAAATGTTTGGGGCGGGTAGTCAAGAATTTATTTTGAGAGTCTGCGGCTGCCCTGCGGTTCCTTGCCACCATCCTTCCCACTCTGACTAGTCATGAAGTTTAGTAAAACCGCTACAGCAGCAAGCGTTGCGGGAAGTTCTCCTGGTTGTGCTGCTCGCAGATTGAACAGTCGAACTCAGCCAGCTAGAGACGGGACACAAGAACCTGGAGTGACGGCACAGCGCTAACGCCTTCGTCAATTCTTTTTGTGTCCTGACCACTTCGCGCGGATTTTAAAATGTTCAGCAACAAACAACTAGCCAATCGTACCGTTCCTGTCGTAAAGGCCACTACTCGCGTTTTTTATGCCATTGACAAGGTGCGTTTTGAAAAGAAAGTGACCAACAAAATTGACCAAGCGGAGAAGCCGTCAGGCACAGCAGAATATTTACGTACAAGGGGTGTGATTTTACGATAAACTGAACCAGTGTGTTATCAGAAGAATAAATATAGAAAATTTGGGGTTTATAATATTATCCAGGACAGTGTTCGAATAACTGACATGCCACTTGATATATTTTTAGTGATATGAACCTGTGTGGAGGCACCACGGACGTGGAAAAAGAAGTGAGCAAGGAATGGATCGGCCAATGCCCCGTTAAGCCTGGCCTTTACAATGCCCGCCTTGAGTTCGACGTACCTGCCGGCCTCACGACCAAGCTTTACTTCGGAGTAAGTAGGGCATTATAAACCAGCGGATGGGGTAAAAGCGGCGAAATACTAGCAGCAATGTTTCTGTAGTACGGTTGGGAGAAAAATCTTGAGTCAGCGCCAGCAGAATTTAAATGAAAGCGAAATAGTCATCACGTCAGGGTGGCCCCACATAACTGTACCGCAACTTACCTGCACGTCACTGTAAGCCGTTCTGTTACCTTGCCCAAGCTTACGCGCGCTTGGAACGCCGAAAGCACAAATGTTTCGCGACGCGTTATCAGCTATTTCGTTCCCAATTGTGCTCTTGTTTTAACATAACACTGCGAATGGGTAGAAATATACGCTGTCGTTTAAAGTGAAGCTTGGCGTTTTATACTTGATATACTACAGAAAAATAACAGTACACACATCTGTCTGTGACAAACAGTGAGTTACAAAATGGCTCGTAAACGGTGCAAGTAAGAGTTCAATTTTTTAGATCCCAGTGATATGCTTTGCGGTTTTATAGCTATTAAGACACTTCCGTGCGGAGAACGAAGTTCTATGCATTTTGAAAAGACAATGCGGAAGAATTTGCCCCCCCCCCCATTTAAATCATGGTGGATTTTAACTAAGCGCTTCACTGTCCCAGCCCTTCATAAAGTACGAAAGTAAATAACAAACACACTGATCTCTGTCCTATTACATTTATTAAAATTGTGCATCCGAAAATCTGCATTAGCTGCATGACTGTTTCAAAGTACCCAGCTCTCAAAAGAAATAATACAACACACGGCAGGTTGAGCTTTTTAAACGAATTGGTGCGTGAAGCAAACCAAAGTTTTTTTTTATACGGATAATGTTTTGCCATTGTGTAAAGCAAAACACAATTTGCGCACAGTTCTTATTGTGGTGTACTGCACAATCACCGAAAAGAACAAAAATTTTAAAGAGCCAGCTGACAAGAAACTCATGAATGTGCAATGCATGCGAATAAATAAGTGCTCTTGCACTCCACTGACTGCACTATAACTGGAAGAACGAGAAAAATACTTAAGGTAGCTGCACACTCGTTGGGCTTCTGATAACTAAGAAAATTTCGCCTTTGCATTTTATGGAGAGCATTCACCAATAATGCATCCGAAGCAAAAGCTGTTCAAAAGAGTCGGTTTTGTACCATTGTCTTCTTCAGGCAAAGTTTGGAGTGGGAACAAAACTCTGCCAAATTACAATATTGTGACACTAGCATCATGAAACAAAACAAAAAGTATATCAGTCGTCAAAATGATGACCTCAAACGGCAGGCACGAAGTAGCGTAAAAATACGGGCTGGCATAGTTTCCTATAGACAACAATTGAGTCTGGTGAGTGAAACCGTTTAGCCGAACTTGCTGAACAACTGGCGGTAATGAATATACTGTACGCAGTAAAAACTTTACTTCTCAGCCTTGGCCCCCGCACAATTCAAGTCACCGAGGACAAGACCGGGATAGTCAGCCTAGATTTACGAAGACGGTATTTTAAAGCTATATACAATGAATGAAGCGTTAGAAATAACAATACCAGGAATGCGACAATTTTTATTTATCTTGCCAAACAGCTGCCAAATACTAGGCTTGCTTAGAAAAATGTTTACTGGTTTTAGCTCTTGCTAGCTTTACCCACCTTTGCACATCTTCCTAAAGTTTTTATGTTTGAAACATGACCAGAAGGCCGCTCAGTGAGTAGTGATAGATTGAACTCAGCGTTTTGCAATATTTGGGAAAAGGTGGAAATTGTGCTTAACAAAAACGGATGATTTTTTCTTTCTTATACCTTTCAGGATGGAAACGTTGTCGTTACTCTGAAGATTGAGGATGGCGAGACACTCTACTCGTGCGAATCTTTTCCCGTAAAATTTAACGTTTAGGTTCGTAGTGGCACATTTCACGGTGCTTGTGATGTAAATAAAAACATGTAATCATTTTGTTCACTTCTTCAATATATCAAACCGTTCGCTGCTATTGGACTGAGCAAACCTAGAGTGAGTTGCCACGATGAAGAATAAACATAAAAGAGAAATACACACCCACCTGAACAAGCGTTATGCGAGAAATTACGACAACCCTTCCAGTTTTTTATTGCGTTGTTAAAAACTTTAGATACGCTTCTTTTTGTTTTGTTGTATGTAGCTCAGAAAAAATGTGTAAGTTATGCAGGAAGCGCTGCCTCGTGTATTTTTGTGGTGAAGCTCCATTAAATTGTGCTCCATAATTATTTGATACGAACACCAACAAAAAGCCGTCAATATTGTTATTAGAACACGCCATATCTCCTAATACGTTTTCTAATGTGGTTCGCCGGTTATGCTTTTGGTAATTTCAGAGTAAATACTGCAACGGAAACTGAAGTGTAAAAGAATTAATTAGCAACTTGCGTTTCCACGGAACTTGAATGCTGGAAAGTTTAAAGATGTTGGCCAAGCTAAACAAGCGCGGTTTCAAATTCAGCGTAACAGATAAGTACGTAGCTTTCGAAGTCGTTGCAACACTTTTGATTTAGACCCACAGACCTAAAGGTCACAAACATTGCCCTTATGGAAATCAGTGTGTCAAATTTGATTTATACCATCTTCTTTGGTCATGCGTATACTTTCAGAAGCGTCGAGCACCGCAATTATCACGTCACGCCCCATTTCCCTCCGCTGAAATATCAGACAACGTAGACAGCGGTGAGGTTCTACCGAAGCTTGCTAGCTTTTGCAATTCGGAGTGGTCTTGCCCAGGTAGTCTAGCAGGGTGATGACTAGTCCGTCAGAATGACTGAAAAACTGGGAAATTTCAAATAGGTTTGAAGTGTGAAGTAAGGTGAAGTTTGAGCTATGAAGTGTGAACTAAAACCGGAAAGTGACTATACTCTAAATATCCCCTTCCCATCCATACCCGAACCACCCCCTCAGTGGCTTTGGCCTTCCTGTCAAATAAAAGCTTCAACTCTCGATTTCTTTCCTCATGTAGAAGTGTATAATGATTTAGGAGAAATGATCTCAATGGCCGCGTTTAAGATTTTGTGTTTGTTGTTGTAGATAAATTCATTTAAAATCAGTAAGCATAGATGGCTCTGGTTATTTTGTCTATAAATCTGTAAAATATACCACCTGCCAGGTTCAGTGACTCAGATGCTAAAGAAAGAAAAACTCCAACTAATATTTCTTATGTAAGAAAGATCATGAACAATCGGCGAATGAGTAATTGTGATACTAAAAAAGGGCTGCCACACAATATTAGTAGCCAATTGTGCCTTGTTATACCATTTGTTCTTTTCATAACATTTAAACAAGAAAGAAAACATCACCGAACAAACAAGAGTGAACTGGGCGAATAATAAGAAATTATTCCGCCCAGATACGTAGTGCGTGTCACTTAAAATAAAAAAATACAGAGAACGATCTCATCGTAAACATCTTTTGCCACTGTACCCTTCCGGAAATCTCTACTATGCTTCCTCGAATTTTCACTACTTGCAATGTCCTTCGTCGCTGTCTTGCCAACCTACCCACCAAAGCATATTCTTGAGCTATGCGTAATGCTGATAGAGGTACGGTTTATTTTCTGTAATTCGTGGCAATCGCACCGCCATGGGTAATCAAAAAATTGTTTTTGTTTTCACTGTATTTTGTGACGGTTGTGCTACCTTAATCTTTCCCATGATTTCCTTTCGTTATATTTTGCTTTTATTTACTTCGATTGGGGACTACTACACCTGGTTATGTTATACACCAACCGCCGTAGATAAAGTTCAACAGACGCCACAATTCCTTTCGGGTGGCCGCTGTAGGTGACCTTCGACTCAAAAAAACCCAGTCCCATTTACTCCAGGGTTTCCGGAGGATGATAAAACATCAGTAGTTGAATTCTTCTAATAAACACACTTCCCATAGTCAGTCGTTTCCCCCGACGTTTGCCATGGTCACAGTCAGCTACAGTTATGGTGTTCGCCAGCTGTGATATCTGAGCAGAACATATTCAGAATTACGCTGCGGTGAAAAGGTTAATCTCGGGATGACAACCCGCTTTGCGCCGTAGGGAGAGTTGTCCTTGTGGTAACTGCGAAGACCTTTCATGAATTGAAACTTCCAGTGACCATTTCTCAGCAGTAATTTTAACCAAGCTTCAAGAAGTAGTGGGGCTTGTAATCTCTTGAATTTTTGTGTAGACTAATAAAATCTGGACAACGATTAAATTAGTGATCATAAACTTGAAATATTTGTTAAACTGCGGCCGTGCCATCGAAATTCCCAAATTCCTGTGCCGTGTATGGAAGTCTGAGCTCACCGAAATGTTTTATTGGAAGAACTAGCAGCATTCACCAAGATGTCAACTGAGCCTTTTCTATCCCCAACATGCTACTGGTCTTTTCATTTCGTCCGCAGCGACAAACAACGGTTTCGGTTTAATACTTCCACACACGCAATGTTACAAAAAAATATGTGCATTCATTTGCCGGCATGAATATTGCCCTTGCCTGCTTTATCTGCGCAAAATACCACTGACCTACGCTCAGAAAACTCACCCCTTGGTATTGATGAGCTGGGCAAAAGAAGCTGCAATTGCGATTGTGGATGGGCTCTATGAATTCGAGATGGCACCTTTCATACGCACGGCATCAGAAACGTTCGTGTTCTGGATGGAGTTAGGTACAACTATGAGCGTTATATTACGGACCACAGGAGCGGTGTCCGAAACTAACCGTTGAACCGTCTTGTAGAGCGGCGCCTGCTGTCTATCCCGGGCACAGTGCAGGCCGGCCCATCAGGGCAGCACACATATAAGTTTCGCTTGATTTTTCATGTTTGCCTAACATTCTGATCAAGTGCTGCCAGTGGTACCTCGCCGCCTTTTTCCAGGCTGATGGTTAACACACCTGCTGAAGTGGCATGCTCGCGCTATTAGCGGCTAGTGCTAGCAGCTTTTTTACCAAACTATGGTATTTCTATTGTGTTCCGTTTGCCCTATAGCCTACATTATAAGTATATGTTAATTCACGTTTTGCAGGAGAACAGGAATTTATATGCACTTGAAAATAATAGTGACGGTCCGTGGACACTTTCGGTGACAGGTGTATAAATCGAAGAGTTGGTCGAAATGGGGCTCGGAAAGTAAACGATAGAACATAAAAACATGCTATAATAATAAGTGGCAAACTATGGTACACTTCAAGAAACCCACATTTTTTACACGTTTTACCTTCAACGCATTGCATACGACAGCAGTTTTCAGTTGCTTGTCCGCGGACGAGAAGCGGCTATCAAGTGCACGCCCGGCGGTCTCCCCACGACACACCCCAAATTCTTTTCTTTTCGCACTTTGCGGCTAACTCTAAAACTCGAAAATGTGAACTGAACTGTATGGCGTGTTGCAATTCTTCGAATAGCACACATTTTATTCCTGTATTTTTTGCGCAGCGTTTATATTTTGCGATAAAGTCGACTAGCAAAATTGGGGCATTGAAATCTGTGTGGGAGATACCTTACCAGAAAGGCTTATTTTCTCTGACAATACGACAGGTATCAACATGTTTCGTCGTGTTGTACGCGTCACCGTTGTGAGCTCACAAGAGATACTAGGTACGCTAACTGCTTAGTATCCACTTGCATGTAAAATCAGAGGTCGGCAAACACCCCGGCCTGAAGACTGCCCTGTATCCTTCAAAACGCCAAACACTGAAGTTTTATTACATTAAACACGCCTCCCAAAGAGTCGTCAGAGGAGAGCGTAAGTGGGGCCTAACGATTGACCTACACGTGAACGCTGACTGGCCACTACGACTGCCAATTGTTGCTGAGTACACAAATAGCCAGGTGTCTCATATCTCTGAGTGCCACGAGGAAACTACAAGGTGTTCGTCAAAAACACGCTACCGAAGGAACAACAAGACAGCACAACTATTCTAAGAAACAGGAAGCGCTCTACAACCAAACCTCGGGTGCTCCGGAAAAAGCACCACCTATGCATGCCTAAATTAAGCTCGCCGCAGAAAATTCTATTCTTTGATAGCCCGTCCAACATTTCAAGAAGTAGCGTTGCACACGAAATACATAAGAGCGGTCACTCACTCCCTTATTAAGATATCTCTACCCTCTGGCCACAGGGGTAGACCAGTTACAAATCGATACGCCGATGCGCAGTTTCATAATGCAATGTAGGCCCACCTTCGCGGTCTTCATATTTCAACATGCTCAGCTTACCGCTGAGCACACAATTCTCGTATTTCTAAACTTATCCAACATCTACCCTTACCATTAAATTGATTTATTAGTAAAATATTTGCACATTTTCATTTATTTGACCGCAAGGCAATGAAGCATTGTATAGGGGAGGGGCATACATAAACAAGCAAAGACATAGCCAAAGGCACGCGACAGCTGTGCAAGGGTTCCACACTTATCAAAAACAATATCCTTTAAAAAACACGCGATGCAGCAAGCTCAATAAACACACGCATAAACACAATCTTATCAGGAGAAACGACAAACAAAAACTAAATCAACTTCATTCACTTTAAAAACAACATATATCTACACAGAAAAGACAAATCTATAGAAACACACATTGTAATAAAACAATAAAACGAGAGGAAAAATTACGAAATTCACCATACTGTATAACAGCAAAACAAAAACTTACAATGAAGTGAAATTTCTGAGTGCCTTCCAGAAACTATAGCGATTAGTAATACAAGCTAATGAACCACGAAGGTGGTTCCAGTTAGTGGCACGTTTTCGGTAAAAAAATATGTATTTTATGTTAAGTGAATGCTGTGACGACGATTAACGCATTGAGATATGAAATGTGAATGCTGTATTCAGCGTGATTTGAGTTCCTTTTTAGTGCCATATATTTTCAGACATAGGCATCGAGGGGCTGTTATCTTTCGTGTAGGGAGGGGCGTTTCATTTCGTGTTTTTTTTTTCATTTATTATATCCTAAGGGGCTCGAACGCAATACATAATGGCGGGATAAAAAAATATATGAAAGAATATGAATAAGTGAAAAACTCGTGAAAAACTGTACACAACAAATAGCAGTGACTTACAAGTAATATTGAGCAGGACAAACAAAAAAGAAAGGGTGAATAAGAGATAACTAATATCAAATATACAGGTTCGGTTATGGCTAAAAATAAAGACAAAGCACACAAACACAAAAGTTAGGTTCACAATAGAAGTCATCAAAATTACACTAGTGCAGGGTGAGGGTTAGAAAGTATAAATCCCACAAGAGGGTTTTCTGCAGCTTTAAGTTCGTCAGTTTTAGTCGTATAGGCAGAATACCATTTTGATGATGCCCACTCAACTTTGAGACGCACTTGGCTAACATATAAGTGCTTTTTGAGAGAAGAAGGCGTTAAGGAAATATTTCATTTTAAGTATCCAAGCATGTGGTTAGGCTTAGAAATCATAAAATCGATCTGGTGAGGTAAACACTTATTTCTGTTCTTTTGGGTGCACGGAATTGGTTGCAGCTGTCGGACGCGAAGCAGTATGCACATGCAATAATGAACATATTGTTGTTTTTTTTATATTTCTTCTCGGGTACTCTGTACTTTCGGTACATCAGCCTCGGAACCAGTTGATCCATGTACTGTCGTGGGCATTTATTCGCGAATTCATGGTATAGGAACCTTTTCAGGTGTATTCTGCGGGTTTCAATTGACATTGACAACGGTCATAGAAGGCATATTAGTACAATAAAAACACAATTGCTTCTTTCCTGCTGGTTTTTTGGTGCGTAGGTGAATTCGAAATGTGGCTTACATCTTTTATTTCCATCAGCGAAGTAATGCCCCCACCGATGATAGGTGGCGCCACGTCTAACCTGAAAACTGCAGTGTACGAGGCGCGTAGCGCTGCACAAAAGAAGTCCCCGTAAATTACTTTAGTCAAATGTTGCAAGAAATGGCTGTGGTAACAATAAATTAGTTAACCAAATGGGCAGCTACGAAGCACAACTGTATCTTTATCGGGCGAGTAATATGAATTTGTAAGGAAAGATGATAATTTACACAATTTTATTCTCAAGTGAATGGCAGCTATGTATGTGCCACGAATTAGAAGGCGCCAGACGTGTTGCTTCTGCTCTATTTTGATGAATGACGTCGTCTCGTCAGTAAAAAAAACTTCCTTCCACTCTTCCATGGTTCACCATTCAATACTTCTAGCAAACTCCAGTACTTCTTGCTGCTGGGACTCCCTAAATTAAGGCTTCTCTTGCTGCCCCGTAGTTGTGTAGCCGCGTTGGGCACCAAACAGGGTGCATGAAATATTGTGGTCTAGCTGTGCCTTCAATCTCGGCGCTCTCATGAATGGGTCATCAAAGGCAGCAGCACCAATTATTATGTCTTCCGATTGCACTGCAATTTGCAACCACCCCTCGGCCACCTTTATCACGGAAAGCATGGCATACCCGGTTCACCGAAGTCCTTGATCTCTTATTTCGGCGGAAGATTTCTCGTTAAGTAACATCTTCTGTAGCAAGCCTAATATTGTGAAGCCGGTCTTTGAGCGGCAGTCGTGGCGTCATTTTTGCGAAAGATAAAACAAGGGAGAAATATCATTGCCCTTGAAAACATGTTTTTCCGCAGTCACTCCACAGGAATGTATATCACTTGATTGCAGCCAACGTTATATTACTTTTGAAATGAGCATCATAAAAAGTAAAACAATACACTAGCTGCTCCATAGATCGCTTTGCGATGAAGACGCAACAAGGTGTATAAAACGACGCTATTCATGTGCTTGACCATAGGGGGTGTGCTGGGGCAGGAAAAGATGTTTGCATGTCAAAAACACTGATCACGTCGAGACAAAATACCCTGGTCACCACAGCGCCCATTTAAAGTAAAACCAAGGTTCTCGCTTTAATGAAACAAAATTTACTTTGAAGGAAAGCTTTTATTGCGACCGCAAGAAGAATCCTTCTTTTTGTCGTCTTTCAGCATAACGCACGTTGCTGCCGAGATAAAATCAAAGGTGCCTATGACTCGACATTCAATGCAAACCTCTAAAAGAACAAGCAATGCATATGACCTCAAGGACCACTTTGCGTAGTTTAAGAGTACCGATATAATTATTCGCAGCTGCTTTATCGAAGCAAGAAGACACGAAGGCGAATGTGAAGCTTGCATTCATGCAATACTAGATAGCCGCGCCAGAGCTGTGCGCGGTCTCGACAGCAGGCGCCGCGAGACAACTTGGTGCAGCGATTAGCTCGCTACACCGCTCCCGGCGGCTTTACACCGAAGTACGAGGTTTCAAGTGGTCTCCTAGCACCTATTAATAATTGAAGTTCCTATTTCCGCCACTGAAACAATTTTGTGAGTCAGGTCCATGGACTTGCTGATGCATTTCCAGTATTTGACCTGGTGGCTACGCGAGCAAACCTTAAGAAATGTATTTGACCGCGCTACAGAAGCGATTATAGCCACATTCTCGTCGAAAAAGGCTGAAGGTCTTGCAGGGACCAAGTTTGCGCCATCACATAATTCACAAGCTGTACTTGATGAAATACGTTTTGAGCTTTCGCCGGGTGGGGCTGAACTTTTTCGGGCACTTCTACAATTTTCGACCACCACAATCCCCGTACCAACGTTACACTCTAAAACTCGTTTTTTCCTAGAAGGCGTAAGCGCACATAAAACCTCATTAACATTAGTTCTCTACCTATGTAACCCCTTATTTTAGGCACTTCGAGCCGTCCACATCGAAATAGGCGCACGCAGGTGCCAGTAACCATAAGATGAGTGTTGCATCTGAACACCAATATGCTTATGATAGTGTAATTAATACAGGAGTCGTGTTCTGTCTGCATGTGGGGGCAGATACGTCGTTATTAGAGGGCAAAAATGTCTCTTTCTTAGCTACAGGGGCCGCATTACCTGCCAACTTTAATTTACGACCATTGTTTGCAGCGACATATCCCTATGCACTGTGCTTACCGTCCTCGTTAGAGGACGCACGACTACTTGGCCACTAGTCTTGAGGCATTAAATTGTGGATATTCCCCGTAGCCTCCACGTGTCGTCATAAGCATAATGAGTCTAGCGCTGACAAACGCACCACTTACCTTTAGGCTTTATCCTTGCACGAGTACCTGACACTTCCACATTACATCCGCATAGACAAAAACGTTCGCAAAAGCCACTCTTACCAAACGACATCTGAAAACCTTGACTACGCGATTACGCACCCCTTACTACGCGGTTGGTTTTATAGGTCGGTGTTGTTTGAGACTCGGTTTTAAGGCCGGAGATTTTTAGGCTTGACTTCCGTTCGTGCCTGGCGACACTCAAAATTTCGAACAGTAACGTTGAGAGAACTGGCAGGTCAAGAAGTGTTCTAGAATGTGGATAAGAGGCAAGCTCCTCCGAGAATGAAAACGCTTCTCGGGTTTGGAATTAAAGCGGTGTCGCTCGCTCGACCGCGTTATGAAAGGCGCTCTTACAGCATTATAGGCACTCAGTATTTCCTTTGGGTTCGTAGTTCGGGCGTCGAGGTGGGACGTTGGCTGTCTTAAAATGGAAAGATAATCGGGTGGGGAGACGCATGACCAAGATCGCACGGCCTGGTGATGGCGTAGTATCTGCGGTTCACTCTCCTTGGTTGAGTGAGATGGCGTGCCCGCAGCTGCAATAATATTCCATCTACAGATAAGCTGAAAACAACTAAGACAAACTAAGTTTAACCTGGGGAAGACTATCGGCTTCACTACTTCCCCAGTTTCTACATTTCAATGGTGAAACTGGCCAAAGGCTTTTTCAGGACAGCAGCTCCCGCTGTTACGGTGCACAACTAGTATTTATTGTTCCCGAGCCCATGTAGTCGTGTCTACTAAAGTAGCCCCATGACCTGGTGACATCAGTCTACCTCGAATAAGGTTTGCAATAGTGTAGGTTTGGTCGAGTTGGTGCATATTTATAGAGAGGTGAACAGCGCAACGCAGACGAAACACATGAAGAATGTGACGACCACGAGCGCTGACTTATAACTGAAATTTGTTTTTGGGCAAGTCAGGTATATACGCTGACCGTAAAAAAATCAGAAAGCAGAAATAACGTTAATGCTAGTGATTACCCGGGCAATAGTCACACTACACCAACGCCATCTGCCACAAATTCGCGCTAAAGCATATGTAGAAAATTATTCCTTTGTTAGGAGAGGGACAAAGAGGGTACCATCACAGTTTTATTGTCAGCGCTGTATTTCTGCAGCCGCAATTATTTCTCTGGGTATTTTATCTCAGTGCTTCGGTATGACCTGTGTGGCGTGAAAGATAGGTGCGCAGCCTCGGCCATCTTAGCAGTGGACATCTAAGCAGCCACTAATCAGAATATGAGCAATAAAATTTTGTTCTTTTAATTTTTCTTTAGGGCATCGTCCCGTTTGCCCTACCTACGTTTGCACACAGGACAGCAGGATAGAATACACTACGCCTTCCACACACCCTACACATCGGTTTTCGTGCTTATCAGAACAGAACTGCGTAGTTGTTGAGTTTCTTACACATGGCGCAAAGCTTTTTTATGCGCAGAAAATACAACTCTTACACTGGCTCGTTCCCCTATCTTTTTTCAAATTGTAGAGAATCCAATGCATGCAAGGAATCACTGTTAATTTATCAATTCTGTTATATTTTGAATGGCTGCTTGGCTGTTTTGTCCATCTATTTTTAAATTCTGGAGTATCGATTCTGCATGGATTACAAGACCTGCTTCGGGTACCACGCTTTAAGAAGCCGTTCGACCTGTTTACGGAAGGTATACAGCATCGAGTGAAAACATGAATTGTTAAAGGCATTTTAAAATACTTTCTAATTACTGACCTTTTCAGGAGTTTTGAATGAGATAAATGAAAAGGTAGCAGCGGTTTGCTGGCACGTGGCTCGTACACCAAGCAGGTGTGATTGTGCGAATAATGAAGCTTGAGATCTACAAAACGAATAGTTATTTCCGCGGGAAGTTCAAAACTTAAAACCAAAGGCTTAAAACATTTACAAAATTCACCTAAAACCTGGAACTCTAGCGATTCGAGCACCGTTATGACGGTGTTAAAAACTACTAAAAAGTCATCCACGTAACGAAAAATGTTTGTTACTTGTTGCATCTTCACTTTGCCTCGTAGAATGCAATTACAATGCTCTAAGAAGTGGTCACTTAAAATTGGTGCTATGCAGGAACCCATGTGAATTCCCTTAGACTGGGTATAAATTTTATCATTTCAAGTTGTGAAGGTTGAGTTTGAGTTTTCGTTCATCGTTAAAAGCTCTAAAAATCTCTGTACTGAGGCACCTGTGCTATGTTGAAACTCGACGGACCGTAAATGTCAATGCACTCTTCAACACAAAGCAAAAGTTTCGATGTGGGAAAATGTAATATAAATCTTCTATGTCCAATGAGCATGCCATATAGCTTTTTTTATTACATTCCTCTAAAAACTCAATGACTTCATCCAATTTTCGCAACAAAAACGGGTCGTCGACTCTGAACAGGTTTAAATGTTTCTGCATAAACACCGCAACGTACTTTTGTCATGTTGAGCTTTCAGACGCAATTACCCTTAGAGGGTTAGCTATCTTGTGGGTTTTCACATTGAAGAACACATCCAGGCTCAAACTAGTTTTGATATGGATTTTGACAGACCACGAAGATTTAACTTTATAAACAATTTTTTGTCCTCTGCTCTTACATTTTTCGGGGAAATGTTTTCTCCCAATGTGAAGGGCGACAAAATGGCTTGCTCAGCTTTTGAATAATTCAGGCTTTCCATCAAAACAAGAAGGCCCCCTTCTTTGTCCGAGGGTAGCAAGCATTGCGCGTTGGAGCTCAGAATGACTCCGTCTGCATACCTGGTACATGAGAACGACGTTGGTGTAGTGTGATGATTGCCTGGGTTATCACTAGCATTAATGTTATTTCTGCTTTGTTGTACTTCTTTGACTGTCGGCGTATATATGTGAATTGCGAAAAATATATTCAGTTGTAAGTCAGCGCTCATTGTTGTCACTTTCCTCATGGGTTTCATCTGTGTTGCGCTGTTCCCCTCTTTTAAGCTCAATACGGCCTATCATTCTTCCGACTAAGCCACCGTTTGTGCAAGACTTCTCTGTCCCGATCAGGCCAATGCTCCGGCTGCCCCTTTGACTCTTACTAGTGCAGAACACTGCCTGTGCTGCCGAGCAATCAAAATCCAAGGCGCAGCAGCAGTTGTGAAATAAAAAGAAACGAATCCTACATGTAGAATAATTGACAGGGTGTTCTTATGAGTTGCAGAATAATTTCACAGCAGCAAACAGAAGAAATGAGGCCACTTACGCCGCATTGCAATGATGTGTAAGTTTCAACACACCTCAAGCCCGAAGTTCAGGAATGAGATGAAAAAGCAGAAGAGGCTGTGGCCGTGGCACAGAAACGTTGGCGATAGCAAAAATATCCTATATTGTTTTTCTGTTATCTGTAATACCTTTTCCGCTGAAATAGGATGCTTTGTTGCATTGTTAAATTGATCATTGTATTGCTCTACATTTGGCGTAAAGAGATCTAGTGCATGAAAGAATAAACAAAATGGCCTAACAAAACAAAAAAGGGAGGCCTCACACAGTGGCAGTCGGACACTTAAATTAAAAACGTACACCGGAAGGAGTGACAAAAGGACAATGTCCTAACGGGAGTCAAAACAAAAACATCAATACGGACAATAAAGCAGTCTGTGATGGGATAGAAGTAATGATATTTTCAGATAACGATGGGAGCAGTTCGTTGGAGTGGGTTTTAGGGATTTCTGGCTGATGGGAAAGTCGCAACTAAGAAAAAATTTCGGACAGAATGGGTATGGCGTAAACGCGGCACACTACGTGTCCAGCTTATTATACTGGCAAAGTCCAGGTGGGTCGAGTTTTGTGTTTGAGAGTTGACGTCAGTCTCCGTTTCTGGAGCGAGTAAAAGCCCTTGCAAAATAGTGATCTAAGGGCTGCTGGAGGATGGCCACAGTTGTTGTAATCTTTTGCACATAATTAAAAAAATACGACGTTAAAATATAGAGGGGTAGCAGCTTCTCACGCTGGCCGAATTGGTTTTCCATCACAGGGATAAATTTTGAAGCACCAAGCATCCGTCATCACTTTGATCAGCATCATCATCAGGCACTTGCGTAAACGTGTAGCCGAATCATCAAACTGAGAAATACGGCTCGAAAGCTACCTGCAAAACGGACACTTTTACCTTTCCAAATGATAACCTGAGGTGCAAAACGAGAAAAAAGCTGCTTTTGGAAGCAGCATCTGGAGAGAGCACATTCATATATGAAATAAAAGCACCTAAAGACGTTACTCGGCCACAAAAAATGCACTACATACGAAAGCAAGAAAAAAGTTCGAAGGTATTACCGCATTGTATTATGTCCGTTAGCAAAGAAAACAGCGCTCAGGAAGGGATGATAAAGAACTCTAGAAACAGTGCTATCAACAAGGCAGTTTATTAGACGGAAGGTCATCTATACTCCATTGCTGGACGGCAAAAGAACAAAATAGCTAAAGAAGTAATCGTTGAGCATTCTGCTGTGTCCTTTACTGACGGCTGTTTTTGTTTTCTTCGATAATCGAGGCATTGGAAACACCTCTATTTTTTTACTTCTGAGAAGCATAGCTCATGTACCTTCTCATCTACACCACCTAATCATCTGCACTAGTATTCCTAAAAACTCTTACGATCTCTCTCCCTCTTTCTCGCTTTCTCTGTCTCTCTCTCTCTCTCTCTAACTATATGTATGAATGTATATATATATATATATATATATATATATATATATATATATATATATATATATGTGTATATATATTTATATTTATATATCTATATATATATATACACTGATTTCTCTTTATACGAAGTCAACGGGACAGAGAAAAATTTCGGTTTAAACGGTACTTTGATGCAAGCGACCAATCAACCAAAACTAAAAAGTTGATCCTTAATGGCACCTCAATTGCGAGGAACCAGAACACAATGCATTTGTGTAGGCACAATTTTCGTTCAGATGAAAAATGCCGGTGAGCTTTGGCGTTTAAATGTTTTTGATGGGCGCGAGCAACCCCTGCTATAATTTGACCAATCACTGCATGAGGCTGTGGTCACCGCCCATGCATTTAACTTTATTTCAGAGCACGCCTCGGAACACCCGCGTCTACACCATAGCTGCCACTTTCCATGCCTCTTCGTCCTCATCGGAGCCACCAAGAGCAAACTATCTCCGCATCCGGCGCTTGTGCGACCACGGGAGCTGCGACGTCCGCCAGCGCAAACGTCTCGATTGTCACCTTCTACCTCTTGGCCAGAACTTTTATGTATACCCTCATGTAGATCGCTGAAAGTCCCGTGATCGTCAGACTGGTAATCGTCAGGATCGCTCACAACGGTGCGGAAAAATCCATCTTGCGCAGAGAAGTCGGCGACCTCTGAAGGTGCCAGTTTCTTCCACTAAAGTTTAAAAAATTGATCGCACTCAGCACATCAACGTTGGAACTCTTACTGGAGTCATATGCTGTGCGCATGCGCTTTGTAAGAGCCTTGCGGTACAGCTTCCCGGTGGTTTCAATGATACCCTGTTCTCTAGCTTGCAGTAAAGCGAACTCCTTGAGGTTGTCGATCTTCCCGTTGGTGGGAAATTTGTTGATTAGGAAAAGCACTGGCCGGTTCATCGCGTCACTGGAAATTTTTTTCTCTAAGTGTGAAGCTTTGAAGCTTGCAAAACAAGAGGTTTTCGGCATCGAATTGTCGACCGCACTGCTACTTCTATAGTTTGACTGTCAGTGTTCACACAGCGTCGCGTCCACGCCATTGCGCAATGTCTAGAAACAAAATTAAATAACCATACAATGAATGTGGATCGTTTGTTTATAGTCAGATAGCGCTAATCGAGCATAAGCGGCTCGAGGAAATTACGGAGACACCAGGTTGGGTTCAACCGCTATAATGACAGCCCGACTCGCCGATTGGGCCGCCGCCGCTCGGCGACGTCTCCACTTCCCACTTTGCTCTAGGCGGGTCAACCTGTCCGCGCACTTCGAGTTATGCGGCCAAAAATGCTTGCGTTTTGGTAGGGACCAGAAGAAATTTCGAATAAAGCTATATTTGCACCCAAGTGGTTTGTTATAAGGAGGGGTCACTATGTATATGTATATATATATATATATATATATATATATATATATATATATATATATATATATATATATAGATTGTGAGGACGTTTAGTGTTAAGCAGATGGGTGTGTGACTCGCGGAGGAAGATCACAAGAAAATTGAAGCCATGGTCTTTAGCGGGTATTCCAACACTGAATATATTGGGGACGGAACGCGCACACAAGCGGAATAAAAAAAACACTAACAGGTCCGATCCACTAGAGTTCGGGCGAGAAGCGAGGAAAAAAAAAACAATGCCACGCTCACGGCTCTGTCCCACACTGACGGCGCTCAGTCGCCACGGCGTTGACGCCCTCGCCGCAGGGATTCGGAAGACGGCGGACCAGTCGCGTTTTCTCTGAGTCACGCGCTGCTGGCTCCGCTCGCTAGGCCTTGCCTCGGAACTGCGGCTCCCAGGGTCGTCGCGGCGATCTGACAGCTTCCCGAACGGCACGTCGGTCTTCCGCGCCACAGGCCGCGGACATCACCCCGCTGGAGTGACCACGAGCCTCGAACTTTAAAAGCACGAAAGCCTCGACCCGCCTGCCGGACGTTTTGGTCCAGCTGCCCTCCGGAACCTCCGCCGCTCGCTCCGCTTCCCAGGCCAGCCCTCCATGATGATGCTACTCCCGTCCTGGCACACACCCTCTAAGGGAAATTGGCCCGGTCAACATCTTCTTCTTCTCGAGGCACCTGCTCTGCGCCGTCGTCCGGGCTTTTCCCCACTCGTGGACGCCCGTCATCACACACACACACACATATATATATATATATATATATATATATATATATATATATATATATATATATATATATATATATATATATATATATATTAGATCTCGAATGCCTTACCAATTCGGCTATCAGGGCGACTATGCTCTCCATCACTTTCTGGGGTATTTATAGATACTACAGCTGTATCTGACGCTGGAAGGTGGTGGCCAGCGCCACTCAGACTACACGGGGAGAAGAGGACCTTCTTTTCAACCCTCGGGGCATGACGCGAACGTCTACAGCCTGTCGTAAGCGGGTAACTGGCGGGAAACCCTCTTATGCTACCTTGGCATCGATGCTGCCAGAACCGCGGCTGTCACTAAGCTTTCGCACGATAATAGGGTTTGGAAATATATATATATATATATATATATATATATATATATATATATATATATATATATACACATACATACATGATAACAATAAAACTGCGCAAAAGGACGGGACGGAAGACGAGGACAACAAACCAGGCGCCCGGAAGTTGGCTAGTTTGTGTCCCAAGATCCTGAGAGGACCGGACAACAAAAAAGACTGCCTGAAGGGACATACCACACCGTATTGGGGTTGCGCAACTGGGGTTGTATACATTATTCCGCTTGTTTGCGGGAAGGTTTACATTGGCCAAACTGGCCGATGTTTAAACGACCGGCTAAGAGAGCACCAGTTGTCAATAAAGAATGGAACTGGCTCGCACCTTCCGCACCACTGCAAGAACTGTGAAAACAAGTCCTGCAAGCCGCAACTCGAAAAAACCACAGTGCTGGGCCGGAGCAAGGATAAGGTGGCAAGGGAACTGATAGAGGCCTTTCATATACGAAAAAATGGTGATAACTGCGTTAGCGAAGCGTCACTATCTTTGTATTGTAGTGAGTATGAATTTTTAAACGCGTCCTTGTGATTAAACGCATGCGACTGTGCGCATGTGCACGGAAGGGTATATAGGTGCGTAGGCTGTTTCTGAATAAATTTAGTTGTGAGTCTGCGCCTGGTGTGTTGTCCTCTTCTTCCGTCCCGTCCTTTTGCGCAGTTTTATTGTTATCATGAAACACCAACTAGCCCAACAACGTGCTTTACACATACATACATACATACATATATATAAGGTTCGGAAATGAGGGCTCGTTCAGAAATACAGAAAGAAATGCCGGCAGTCTACAACGCCAAAGAAGGCATAGGGGAATGGTTAAACGATTTTTACCGTTAGTGACGTTACAATATTTTTTTTTAATTACGTGAGAAAGAAACGAAAAAAACACGCGCCCAGAATGGTGACCAAACCCACGCCTTTCGATTACATCTCGAATGCCTTACCAATTCGGCTGTCTGGGCGACTCTGTTCTCCTTCACTTTCTGGGGTATTTAAATTTGGTACAACTGTATCTGACGCTTCAGGGTGGTAGCCAGCGCCACTAGGACTACACCTGTAGAAGGGGTATTCTTTTCAACCGCCAGGGCGTGACGCGAACGTCTACAGCCTGTCATAAGCGGGTAACTGGCAGGAAACCCTGTAATGCTACCTTGGCATCAAGTCTGGCAGAACCGAGGCCCTCGCTAAGTTTTCGCACGATAATAGGTTTGGAAATAAGGGGCTCGTTAGGAAATACAGAAAGAAATGCCAGCAGTCTACAACGCCAAAGAAGACATAGGGGAATGGTAAACGATTTTTTACCGTTAGTGACGTTACTTTATTTTTATTTTTTTAATTATGTAAGAAAGACAGAAATAAAAACACGCGCGCAGAGTGGGGACTGAACCCACGACTTTCGATTAGATCTTGAATGCCTTACCAATTTGGCTATCTGGGCAACGGTGTTCTGCTTCAGTTTCTGGGGTATTTATATTTACTACAGCTGTGTCTGACGCGGGAGGGTGGTGGCCAGTGCAACGCAGGCTACACGGGGTGAAGGAGACCTTCTTTACAACCCCTGGGGCGTGACGCGAACGTCTACAGCCTGTCATATGCGGGTAGCTGGCGGGAAAGCCTTTTATGTCACTAACGGTAAAAAATAGTTTAACCATTTCCCTATGCTTTCTTGGGCGTTGTAGACTACCTGAATTTCCTTCTGTATATATATATATATATATATATATATATATATATATATATATATATATATATATATTCTGATCCAGTATGTCACATCACCATGGCCTTGGCATCGATGGCACTTCCACGCAGTCGTTGTACACGGGCCTTACAAGTGGTGACGGTTTACCTCTTTCCCGTCCTCAACACCTTCCGAGCGCACCCCTGGAGCTCTGTTTGGGTCGGCGGTTGCCTTGAAAAGAGATGCAGCGTGCTTGCGGAAGCAGCCACGCTGCAGCCTCCACTCATGCGCTTCATTCGCTGTCCCCAGCCACCAGCGCGACCCCGCATTTCGGCGGGCTCCACGGTGAAGACTCCAATGAATGGAGGGATGACTATGCTCGAGTGAGTGCTTTTAATCATTGGGGTGACGTGTGGAAGCTGCAGAACGTTTTGTTTTTATTGGACGAGGTGGAAAAGACGTGGTTTTGGAACACTGTACACATATTCCGCGACCGGGCCAGCCTTTGCCAGGAGCTCTGCAAGATATTCGGCCCGACTGCCGCTACGTCGGATGAGGTGAAACGGCAGCTGACGACTCAGCTTGAGCGCTCTGAAGAGAACTATACCTCATACACAGAGGACGTCGTTGCCCTTTGACGCCGCGTGAAGCAACCATGCCACAGGCCGACAAGGTTTGTAACCCCATGAAGGGGATCGCTTCTTGGGCGTTTAATCCCCTCGCAGTCCAAAACGCGACGAGCGTCAGTGATCTGCGCTCAATATGCCAGCGCCTGGAATAATTGCAGGGTTTTCGTTTGTAACCGGTTGTTCTAATGAATAAGGCGAAATAAAAAAAAGACAGCAGTTGCCGTCCCCTGATCGCTATATGAATTTAATTTAAAGCCTTCCGGACAATCTAACGCTCTTGCGACCTTCGAGCGAATGATCGACAGTGTTCTTCAGGCCCTTAAATGGAGAACATGCCTCTGGTATTTGGATGACATAGGTATTATTTCTTCAAGTTTTACTAGCACTTGAAACAGCTAGATGATGTTCATAAATGTCTCGCGAATGCGGTTCTTCAGGTAAACACAAAAAAGTGCCGTTTCGCCAAAAGAAACATAAAGGTTCTAGGCCACGTCGTTACAATAAGGGGATTCGGCTCGACCTAGAAAAGATCGCTGCTTTCATCAATTTCCCACGGGTTCAAAATCGAAAAGGGCTACATAGCTTCCTTGCCTGGCGTATTACTTCAGCGGTGCGTCCGCGACTTTGTTGCAGTTGCGTCGTGCCTCAACAGGCTGATGCACTCCGAACACCTTTTCTATGTTCTGACGACTGTGAGAAGGCTGTTCAACAACTCAAGTACGCGCTGGCATCAGGGCCGGTACCATGCCATTTAATGAGTCTCGCCGGTTATTCTGCACGCGGGTGCCAGTGGCCACGGAATCTGCGATGTTCTGGTGCAGTCTGATAATCAACACTGAGAAATAGTTGTTTCGTACGCAGGTCGCACCCTAAGCAGCACCGAGAAAAACTACACAATCACCGAGAAACAGTGTTGCGCTGTGGTTTGGGCTGTTCGAAAATTTCTGTTACCTCTACGGCCCCCACTTCATGGTAGTGACTGACCACCATCCTCTGTGCTTGTTGCAGACGCTTAAAATTTATCAGCATGGCTAGGACGATGTGGTATTCGACTGCAAGAATATGACTTCACTGTAATCTACAGGTCCGAGAAAAAGTACCAAGACACAGATGCACTTTGTCGTTGCCCTCTTGGGGCGAACAAGACTTCCTTCGACACGGTCCATCTCATCGGGCCTGTCACTCGCGTAACAGTTGAGAACCTCTCGAGGGTACCTTCTCTTCAAGGGGCCGATAAATACTGCCGTGGAGTGATCCAACGGCTTACTGGCTCATCGCATCCTCCAACGAGTATTTCTCACCGGCATCTTCAACAATTCAAGCTTTTTGACGGCATCTTGTACCACTCCACTCACCTCTCATCTGGCCACCGATGAGTTCCTGATGCGTCGCGCTCCATTCGCACGCAGATACTGTAAGCTGTACACGAAGATGCCAGAGCGGGCCACATAGGCTTCAGAAAAACCTACGGGTGCATCCGCAATCGTTTCTTTTCGCCCGGCCTGTACACCTGCATTGCCCATTACATCGCTTCGTGCCCATCTTGCAAGCAGCGCAGGAGCCCAATATCTCCGCCTCCCGGACTGTTGCAGCCGCTTCCTTTTGCGTCTACGACGTTCCAATGGGTTGGTATAGATCTCTACTGCAATCTTCCTCGCACGGCTGGAGGATATCGGTGGATTTGTGACAGCAGTTGACCAGCTAACACGTTATCTTGAAACCGCGTCAATTCGCTCTGGCTGCGCATAGACGTCGCAGACTTCTTCCTGCACGCAATGCTCTTGTGCCATGGGGCACCTCGTTTTCTTTTGAGTGATGTTGGAAGAGTTTTTTGTTGAGTATTGTCGAAGATGTTCTTTGTGCTTCGAACAAACCAAAAAAACAACTTCCTCCTACCATCCGCAAACGAACGGCCTCTCTGAATGATTGCACCCGATGGATGCGGATATGCTTTCTATGTACATTCGGCCACCTGGGTCACAATTCTGCCATTTGTTACGTTTGCCTATAATACTGCAGTTCGATAGTCAACCGGCTACTCTCAATATTTCTTCTTATTCAGCCAAGACCCTTCAATCATTGTGAAGACCACGATTTTATCGGCCCCGTGTCTACCCCAAGCCCATTCTCGGAACAGTTCCTCGGCTGTTTCAACTACTGCCATCGATTTGCTCGTCTGCAGACTGAAGCCAGCCAGCACGACCGCAAGGACAGCTACAACACCAGCCACCGTACTGTTCGGTTCTGCTGTGTTGACGAGGTCCTATTTTGGACGCCCAGTCAAAGACCAGACTATGGGAAAAATTTCTCCACCATTTCCAAGGCCCGCACACAGTTTTTCTGCAAACATAATTTGTCAAATATCGTGCCACGCCTAGTCAAGCCCTTTTGGAGCGTCACTACCACGGCACAGAAATTGTGCACGTGTCACGCCTGAAGCCTTTTGTGCGCCACACTTCATGAGCATTGGTGGTCAGGCAAACGCCTCCACACGGAAGGGAAATTACATTGAGCGCGCATGTCGCGTCACTACGCCCTGGGCATCGACGATACTTTCAGGGACTGGTTCATTGCAATTGTGCATCATCATCATCGCTCTAGGTCCGGTGTTCGGAACGGACTAGATCGTCGAAAATACGCGCTGGTTACCCATGGTTATATACGTATATATATATATATATATATATATATATATATATATATATATATATATATATATATATCGGGTTTGGAAATGAGGGGCTCGTTAGGAAATACAGAAAGAAATGCCTGCAGTCTACAAAGCCAAAGGAGGCATAGGGGAATGGTTAGAATATTTTTTATTGTTAGTGACGTTACATTTTTTTATTAATTACGTCAGAAAGAAAGAAAGAAAAACACGCTCCCAGCGTGGGGACCGAACCCACGCCTTTCGATTAGATCTCGAATGCCTTACCAATTCGGCTATCTGGGCGACTGTGTTCTCCTTCACTTTCTGGGGTATTTAAATTTACTACCACTGTATCTGACGCTTGAGGCTGGTAGCCAGCGCGACTCAGACTACACGGGGAGAAGGGGACCTTCTTGTCAACCCCCGGGGCGTGACGCGAACGTCTAGAGCCTGTCATAAGCGGGTGACTGGCACGAAACCCTCTTATGCTACCTTGGCATCAAGGCTGCCAGAACCGAGGCCCTCGCTAAGCTTTGGCACGATAATAGGGTGTGGAAATGAGGGGCTCGTTAGGAAATACAGAAAGAAATTCCGGCAGTCTACAACTCCAAAGGAGGCATTGGGGAATGGTTAGAATATTTTTTACGGTTAGTGACGTTACATTTTTTTATTAATTACGTGAGAAAGAAAGAAAGAAAACACGCGCCCAGAGTGGGGACGAACCCACGCACTTTCGATTAGATCTCGAATGCCTTTACCAAGTCGGCTATCTGGGCGACTGTGTTCTCCTTCACTTTCTGGGGGTTTTATATTTACTACAACTGTATCTGACGCTTGAGGGTGGTAGCCAGCGCCACTCTGATTACACGGGGAGAAGGAGACCTTCTTTTCAACCCCCGGGGCGTGACGCGAACGTCTAGAGCCTGTCATAAGGGGGTGACTGGCAGGAAACCCTCTTATGCTTTCTTTCTCACGTAATTAATAAAAAAATGTAACATCACTAACGGTAAAAAATATTCTAACCATTCCCCTATGCCTCCTTTGGAGTTGCAGACTGCCGGCATTTATTTCTGTATTTCCTAACAAGCCCCTCATTTCCAAACCCTATTATCGTGCGAAAGCTTCGCAAGGGCCTCGATTCTGGCAGCCTTGATGCAAAGGTAGCATAAGAGGGTTTCCTGCCAGTCACCCGCTTATGACAGGCTCTAGACGTCCGCGTCACGCCCCAGGGGTTGAAAAGAAGGTCCCCTTCTCCCCGTGTACTCTGAGTGGCGCTGGCTACCACCCTCAGCGTCAGATACAGTTGATTGATTGATTGATTGTAGGGTTTAACGCGCCGACGCAACGCAGGCGATGAGGCCCGCCGTAGTGGAGGGCTCCGGATTAATTTTGACCACAGATACAGTTGTAGTAAATATAAATACCACAGAAAGTGAAGGAGAACACAGTCGCCCTGATTGCCGAATTGGTAAGGATTTCGAGATCTAATCGAAAGGCGGGGGTTCGGTCCCCACTCTGGGCGCGTGTTTTTCTTTCTTTCTTTCTCACATAATTGAAGAAAAAAAAATGGTAACGTCATGTCACTAACGGATAAAAAATATTCTAATCAGAACTTCCCTAATGCCTCTTTTGGCGTTGGGTTAGACTGCCGGGCAGTTGTTAGTAAATATAAATACCCCAGAAAGTGAAGGAGAACATCAAGTCGCCCAGATAGCCGGAAATGGTGAAGGCATTCGAGATTGCTAATCGTAAGACGTGGGTTCGGATGCCCACTCTGGGGCGCGTGGTTTTTTCTTTCTTTCTTCTCACGGTAAATTATAAAAAAATGTAACGTCACTAACAGTAAAAAATATTCAGGACAAACGACATGTCCCCTATGCCTCCTTTGCGTTGTAGACTGCCGGCGATTCATTTCTTATATATATAATATATATATATATATATATATATATATATATATATATATATATATATATATATATATATATATAAATCTAGAGAAAGATAAACTCACAAAGCGCGCAGAAATAGTATAAGTAAAGAGTCGGATACACAGCAAGAACAATAACAAACAATGTTTACTTACGTAGCGGCAATGGGACTTGCCTTCATCAGAGTAAAGTTACATGATTATGGTGTCGCAAACATTGAACACATTTCTTATATAGGTTTGCATAAAACTGTAAGAAGGAATGGAAAATGTTTCGCAAATGGAGAGTGTGCATACAGTCAGGCTACGCCTACGTTACAACATCAACCAACAAACAACAAAAAAAAAAAAAAAAAAGGGGGGGGGGGAGCAAGAGAGAGAAAAAGGGGTCGTGTTAACAATGCAGCGTTCAAGGTTGCACCATGACGGGTCAACGTATGCCGCGCGGGTTGCAAGTTCAGACAATGGGGGAAAATGGTCAACCGCGGTTTGTAAAGAAAGGGAAGAGTATACAGCAAGGTATTCAGTGGCTGGGGAGACTGGTTCTAGGGAAAGCGAAGATGGGTGTGCCCCCCGCGGATGAAGAGAATAGATAGGGTGCACAAAAGAGCATTTCACAGAAGCTAGCAATCGAACAGGAAATAGGTAGGGTCACAAAAGGTTAAACATGAATAGATCACAAAGAGTTAAACATTCTTAAGTGGTGGTGGGAACGAGGCCTCCTTCTCCCGGACAAATGGCATTGTTGAGCCGCATTAAGCTAACAAAGCTGCTGTATTAGGAGAGTTTCTGCGAATTCTGATGGCAAACTCGAGGGTAGGAATAATGAACATAGTTATAAAAATTATGAAGCCGCTAAGTTTATTCGAGGGATAAGCACGTTAATTTTCCGTAACTTTCATTAATTCCAAGTGTGGCTGACCCAAACTTATAAATGAGATAAGATTCCCGAACCTCGCGGTCGTGGTGCGTTTTGAAGGCGGATTCTAAAATCGTTGCTTTAAGATGATCAAATGCATGCCCGGGACTGTTCACATGTCTTGACAGGGGCAAATAAGGGCAGCTTTTTGCATGAGAGCGGTGATTATTGAACCGTATTCGGAAGGGCGTTTCAGTTTGGCCGATATATTGTTGCCTACAAACAGTGCACTCTAGAAGATATACGACATTAGCGGAGTCACAGTTAAAGTTACCTTTTATATTTACGTAGTAGTCTGAAGCCGTGCTGGTGGCGCGCTGTGTAGTGGTCATGTGTGGGCATACTTTACATCGGGGTTTATTGCAGGGCATGCAGCCAGTAGTTGCCGGTCGGTTGATACGAGAGTTAGTAAGAAAGTCCCCTAAATTCTTATTACGCCGGTAGACAACGCGTGGTGGTTCGGGGAATATGCTTTTTAAGCGGTCACTTTGCATTAGGATATTGTGATGTTTTTTTAGCACGGTTGACACTCTTGGAGCGGAGGATGAGTGGGTTAAAACTAAGTTAGTTTGCGGGTTCCCGTTCGGGGCTTTTTTCTTACAGATTTCGTTACGGTCTAATTGGTTGGCTCGCACAATAGCGTCGTCGATAACTTTTTCCGGGTATTTTTTATTCAGGAGGGAGGTCTTGAGTTCTCGACAGTTTGAGTCAAAGTCGGCTTGGTTTGAGCAAATTCTCCTAAATCGGTGGGCTTGGCTGTAAGGTATTGCTGTCTTGCAGTGTCTGACATGGCTACTTCGGAAGTGCAAATACTGCCGCGTGTCTGTCGGTTTTCTATACAGTTTAGTTTGAAGCCGACCTTGGAAGGTAGTAACGGTGACGTCCAGAAAGTTTACACTGTGTTCCGAATAGGAATGAGCAAGGGAAATACTAGGATGGGCTAGATTAAATGCCTCAATGAAGGTGAGGAGTTCCGCCTCACCGTGTTGCCAGATCATGAATATGTCATCAATATACCTTTTATAGTACATTGGCTTTAAATTTTGGGTGTCAAGAAAGTTTGATTCGAGGTGAGCCATAAAGATATTAGCGTAGTTAGGTCCGATTCGAGTTCCCATTGACGTTCCGCTGACTTGCACGTAATGAACTCCGTCGAACTCAAAATTGTTAAGTTCAAGAATAAGCCTAAGGAATGTTTGGAGAGCAGAAGAATCGATAGGTTTGTCGCACGATGACTGCTCATACGCAAGGGATACAGCGGCGATGCCATCTTCATGGGGGATGTTAGTATACAGTGACGCAACATCAAGGGTGACTAGAAGGCAGTTATCAGGAATTTCAATTTTTGAGATGTCTGAGAGAAAGTCATTGGTATCCTTAATGAAGGAGGGAAAGCTGGGCGGAATGTCGCAAATGAGATTATCCACATAGCGCGAGAGGTTTTCGGTAACAGTGCCAATGCCAGAAACAATGGGGCGCCCTGGGTTGTTCACCTTGTGAATCTTTGGGAGAAGATAGAATTTACCGGCTACTGGGCTTAAGGGGATCAGGGAACGAGCCGTGGTTTCATTTATTGTTTTATTTTTAACAAGCTCAGCAAGTTTATCTTTGACAATTTGCTTATAATCTTGAGTGGGATCATTGGGTAGTGCTTTATAGAACGTCGATACTGATAGTTGCTTATTGGCCTCGTTAACATAGTCGGTTTTGTCAAGGATTACGATTGCGCCTCCCTTGTCGGCAGGTTTAATAATTATGTCGGGACAGCTTGCGAGTTCCTCTAGGGCTTTCTTTTCGTTGGTAGTCATGTTGTGGCGGAAAGAATTTTGTGTTTGGTATGCTTTTCGCACATCGCGTTGGACAGCTTTGATGTACATGTCGAGGCAACTATCACGCTGTGTGGGAGGGGTCCAGTGCTTATAGCTAGGTAGGGTTCTGCGGGCTTCTTCCGTCGCGGGGTGATCGTAGAAGTATTCTCGTAGCCTCATGTTTCTGGCGAAGTTATCTAAGTCCTTAAAAAGTTGAAATTCATCAAAACCACCAGTAGCCGGGCAAAAGTTTAGGCCCTTTGACAAGACGTTCATCTGAGCTGGGGAGAGGGTTATGCTTGAAAGGTTCATTACATTCCCGGTAAGGTTTTCTTTTGTGACGGCAGGCGAGGGAAAAATATTAGTACAGTGGTTTAACTGAACTGTTTGGGGTGCAGTAGTCGAAGCATTTATTACAGTCGTAGTGACATTATCGGCCGTATTGTCAGAGTTGGGGCAGTTACTAGTGCCGGAGCTTGTTAGGTTCTTACGCATGTGGCCAGTGTTAGAAATCTTATCTCGGTTAAACTTTCGGGCTTTTGTTCGGGATATGGCGGAGGCCGTCTTAGACTCGTAGTTGCTTAAAAGGTTCAACTCTCTTTTGCTTAGTCCCTGACTAAGTAGTTCCTCTTTCTTTCGGAGAGAATGGGCCGTAGTTTCGTAGTGATTGAGGATTATTTCAGTTAATTGTAAAGATGCTTTATCGAGTACCTGTTTCCACTTATTCATGTTGGACGGGGAGAGTTCGGTAGTAGCAGGTTTTATTCTAATCCTAAGACCCCTGGGAGCGACCGCGGCAGTCAAGTACTGTGCAAGAGCGGAAACGTGCAATTCGGAACGTACGCGCTTTTCGGTGATTTTTCTTAGCTTTAAAAACTGTCTTGAAACGGGGAAGGAGGCCGCGTTACCTGTTTTTTTGTGTTGTAGTCAGTTGCTGCTATGCCGATTCTTTCGAAGGTTGTAAGGGCATGTGGCACGGAGGGCTGGATTTTGGACCCCGGAAGGTCCGGCGGACGCGCTGCTGTTGGTTTTCGTGGGCTCGGCGGTCGCTGAAGATGCGGAGGTTGGGCGTGGCATGCTGTTGGTGCGGCGCCGGTCAGGGAGCTTCTTAGTGTCGCCGCGAGCGTTCCTCGGGGCGTTGTGGCCGCTGCAGGTTTGCCAGTAGGGGTTGGCATGTCGCTGGCGCGACGCTCGTCCGTGGACTTCGGGGTTGGGGCGCTGGCGCTCGCCCGGGGCGCCGTGGTTGTGGTGGATCTGGGGGGCGGTGGCGGTGGGCTGCTGGCACGACACTGCTCCGGGGTCCTTACACTGGATAGAATTGGAGGCAGTGGTGGGAAGTCGCTGTCATTTGGCAATATAGCCGGGGCTGCAACTGGGTCGGCGGTGCATGCGAAGTCGCGCCAGCCCAGAGGATTGCAGCGCTGTTGCATGAAGCAGAGTGCACGAATGTGGCCGGCCAGCAAGGCCACACCCTCGAAGCTCGGGTGTAAGCCGTCCGCAGCGAGTACTCGGCAGGCTGGAAGGTTCTCAAAGCCATGATCGACGAAGCGGACAAAGCGTGAGTGGCGGCAAAATTCGCGGAGAAGTGAGTTGAAACGGCGTGCCTTTTCGTTGCAGCAGCGAGCGAAGCGAGAGATGCGGTAGTCGCGGCGGCGGTTAGCGGAGCGGGGAAGAATGAGACTGGCGTTAATAGTGGAAATGTTCGGTCGAGATTCCAGAATGAGGTCAGTCAGTGAGCGGTAGTCAGAGAAAGCATGTTCAGCGGAAGTAGAGCTGAGATCATTAGTACCAACATGCAGAAAAACTGTAGTGGCAGAGGCAGGGATAAAGTCGATCAGTGAGCGTGCGTCAGCAATGCATGCGCCAGGCTGAGAAACAAAAGCGGGGGTTCCAGGGCAGAGGGGATCGAAGTGATGATACAGATACTTGGTCTGGGAGTCCCCGATCACCACTGCTACGACTGTAATAAATGCTTCGACTACTGCACCCCAAACAGTTCAGTTAAACCACTGTACTAATATTTTTCCCTCGCCTGCCGTCACAAAAGAAAACCTTACCGGGAATGTAATGAACCTTTCAAGCATAACCCTCTCCCCAGCTCAGATGAACGTCTTGTCAAAGGGCCTAAACTTTTGCCCGGCTACTGGTGGTTTTGATGAATTTCAACTTTTTAAGGACTTAGATAACTTCGCCAGAAACATGAGGCTACGAGAATACTTCTACGATCACCCCGCGACGGAAGAAGCCCGCAGAACCCTACCTAGCTATAAGCACTGGACCCCTCCCACACAGCGTGATAGTTGCCTCGACATGTACATCAAAGCTGTCCAACGCGATGTGCGAAAAGCATACCAAACACAAAATTCTTTCCGCCACAACATGACTACCAACGAAAAGAAAGCCCTAGAGGAACTCGCAAGCTGTCCCGACATAATTATTAAACCTGCCGACAAGGGAGGCGCAATCGTAATCCTTGACAAAACCGACTATGTTAACGAGGCCAATAAGCAACTATCAGTATCGACGTTCTATAAAGCACTACCCAATGATCCCACTCAAGATTATAAGCAAATTGTCAAAGATAAACTTGCTGAGCTTGTTAAAAATAAAACAATAAATGAAACCACGGCTCGTTCCCTGATCCCCTTAAGCCCAGTAGCCGGTAAATTCTATCTTCTCCCAAAGATTCACACCCAGGGGCGCCCCATTGTTTCTGGCATTGGCACTGTTACCGAAAACCTCTCGCGCTATGTGGATAATCTCATTTGCGACATTCCGCCCAGCTTTCCCTCCTTCATTAAGGATACCAATGACTTTCTCTCAGACATCTCAAAAATTGAAATTCCTGATAACTGCCTTCTAGTCACCCTTGATGTTGCGTCACTGTATACTAACATCCCCCATGAAGATGGCATCGCCGCTGTATCCCTTGCGTATGAGCAGTCATCGTGCGACAAACCTATCGATTCTTCTGCTCTCCAAACATTCCTTAGGCTTATTCTTGAACTTAACAATTTTGAGTTCGACGGAGTTCATTACGTGCAAGTCAGCGGAACGTCAATGGGAACTCGAATCGGACCTAACTACGCTAATATCTTTATGGCTCACCTCGAATCAAACTTTCTTGATACCCAATATTTAAGCCAATGTACTATAAAAGGTATATTGATGACATATTCATGATCTGGCAACACGGTGAGGCGGAACTCCTCACCTTCATTGAGGCATTTAATCTAGCCCATCCTAGTATTTCCCTTGCTCATTCCTATTCGGAACACAGTGTAAACTTTCTGGACGTCACCGTTACTACCTTCCAAGGTCGGCTTCAAACTAAACTGTATAGAAAACCGACAGACACGCGGCAGTATTTGCACTTCCGAAGTAGCCATGTCAGACACTGCAAGACAGCAATACCTTACAGCCAAGCCCACCGATTTAGGAGAATTTGCTCAACCAAGCCGACTTTGACTCAAACTGTCGAGAACTCAAGACCTCCCTCCTGAATAAAAAATACCCGGAAAAAGTTATCGACGACGCTATTGTGCGAGCCAACCAATTAGACCGTAACGAAATCTGTAAGAAAAAAGCCCCGAACGGGAACCCGCAAACTAACTTAGTTTTAACCCACTCATCCTCCGCTCCAAGAGTGTCAACCGTGCTAAAAAAACATCACAATATCCTAATGCAAAGTGACCGCCTAAAAAGCATATTCCCCGAACCACCACGCGTTGTCTACCGGCGTAATAAGAATTTAGGGGACTTTCTTACTAACTCTCGTATCAACCGACCGGCAACTACTGGCTGCATGCCCTGCAATAAACCCCGATGTAAAGTATGCCCACACATGACCACTACACAGCGCGCCACCAGCACGGCTTCAGACTACTACGTAAATATAAAAAGGTAACTTTAACTGTGACTCCGCTAATATCGTATATCTTCTAGAGTGCACTGTTTGTAGGCAACAATATATCGGCCAAACTGAAACGCCCTTCCGAATACGGTTCAATAATCACCGCTCTCATGCAAAAAGCTGCCCTTATTTGCCCCTGTCAAGACATGTGAACAGTCCCGGGCATGCATTTGATCATCTTAAAGCAACGATTTGAGAATCCGCCTTCAAAACGCACCACGACCGCGAGGTTCGGGAATCTTATCTCATTTATAAGTTTGGGTCAGCCACACTTGGAATTAATGAAAGTTACGGAAAATTAACGTGCTTATCCCTCGAATAAACTTAGCGGCTTCATAATTTTTATAACTATGTTCATTATTCCTACCCTCGAGTTTGCCATCAGAATTCGCAGAAACTCTCCTAATACAGCAGCTTTGTTAGCTTAATGCGGCTCAACAATGCCATTTGTCCGGGAGAAGGAGGCCTCGTTCCCACCACCACTTAAGAATGTTTAACTCTTTGTGATCTATTCATGTATAACCTTTTGTGACCCTACCTATTTCCTGTTCGATTGCTAGCTTCTGTGAAATGCTCTTTTGTGCCCCTATCTATTCTCTTCATCCGCGGGGGCACACCCATCTTCGCTTTCCCTAGAACCAGTCTCCCCAGCCACTGAATACCTTGCTGTATACTCTTCCCTTTCTTTACAAACCGCGGTTGACCATTTTCCCCCATTGTCTGAACTTGCAACCCGCGAGGCATACGTTGACCCGTCATGGTGCAACCTTGAACGCTGCATTGTTAACACGACCCCTTTTTCTCTCTCTTGCGCCCCCCCCCTTTTTTTTTTTTTTGTTGTTTGTTGGTTGATGTTGTAACGTAGGCGTAGCCTGACTGTATGCACACTCTCCATTTGCGAAACATTTTCCATTCCTTCTTACAGTTTTATGCAAACCTATATAAGAAATGTGTTCAATGTTTGCGACACCATAATCATGTAACTTTACTCTGATGAAGGCAAGTCCCATTGCCGCTACGTAAGTAAACATTGTTTGTTATTGTTCTTGCTGTGTATCCGACTCTTTACTTATATATATATATATATATATATATATATATATATATATATATTGTGTGTGTGTGTGTGTACTTTGCAGACCATAGCCCCATTGTAGCATGGTTGCTCCGCCGTGGTACACCCCAGCCCATTATCCTCGTCCGCAGCTGCTGAAACAGCAATGTATTCCATGCCCAAATACCTGCAGACAACGCATTTCCACCTCGTTGCTGAATGTCAAACAATCGCGGATATAGCCAGTGCGTCGCTCATACACCCACATAAGGAATACCAAACCACAGTTATTTTCAAAATGCGCACAATTCATCCAAGAACGTACATCTTCATTAAAATAGCACTAAGAGTTTTTAGAGCCACTCTGTTCGAAACCCGGGGAACTCATGTCGAAATCACGACTTTAACTAGTTCCGACAATTCAAAAGGTTATTCGGCGTATGCCGAATAACGTTTTTCGGCGTATGCCGCTAGATTCTACAGCAAGTGCCTTACTCGTACGGAGGACCGCATTTAAGGTCGCGCCTTGACACAAGCCAGTGTGTCTGTTCTTTGTTATTTGCTTCAATTTATTTATACACAGTACGATTTTAAAAAGTCGCCTTCGCTGCTAGTAGAATGTAGAATAGGAAATAAAACTAAAACAGCAGACTCATTCTGTGACCCAGCCAGCCCATGCATCGTAAAAACTCCTTTACACGAATAAAAATGTACGATACGCAAAGTGGGAGTATATACTACCGAAAAAAAACACTGTCGGCATTCAAGGAAGGCGATTTTACGTATATTTCAGAGATTTCTGTAGTATATACAGAGAGAGTGGGTTTCATACCTACTTTAGCCCCGTTCGTACCTCTTTGCGTCGCCGGATGTTTTGCGGCAGTTGCTTCAATCGAGTGGCAACATATCCGTCTTTAGTTCTGGGTTGCGTTACTAACTATCGAGTTAAGGCACGCGCACTTGCTGATCTAATTGAACATACAATCCCGATAATTTTCCTTAATTCTTTATTGCAGTGTATGCATAGTAGTATACTGTCGAAAGCTTTATGACAATAAACATGGGGCGCGTTCCGCTCAATACCTCGGAGTGCGCTGTTGAGAAGCTTGGGAGCTCTCAGAGTTTGTGCGTTGAGCAGGGCCCACTCCCTGAAACAGGGTTACCGCGTGGCTACCCGCTTTATTAGTTACATAACGCAGGAGAACTGATTTTTTATAACCCAAACGGGCAGCGAGAAGCAATCGTTTCGATTCGTTCACTGGGTTATGCGTTTGATGAAAAGCCACTCATCGGCACAAGTATTCTCGAGTCGTGTCGAGATATGTAACGTGGCTACCGCAGCAAACAACAGCGTAATCAGCCGTTGTCAGGGAGTGGATTCGCCGAATGTACGAACTATGAATGTTTGCCTTCCCATCGGTAGACCGCTCTGCATGTTCTGAGCGGCATGCGGTCCCGTGTTTATTGTCATGAAGCTTTCGACGGTACCAAAGCGGGTTCTCTTCCTTCTTACAGTTCCTTGATGAATGCGCCAGGCAGGCTTCATATTGGATTGTACGCTCACATCAGCCGAAAGTTCTCAAACGTGTTGAGTATTTTGACGTCTGTATGTTTGTATATTGTGTAAGTAAGCATACAACACAAAAAACACCATGCAAAGATCTTAAAAAAAACGCAAGAAAAACGACCTAAGAAAAACAGCAAACACCGCGGCCATGTATAACTTGATGCTTTTTTACGGCATTTTTACAAGCGTTTCAAGCAAATAAAGCCAGTTTACCATTGAAGTTCGCTTGGGGCCCAACCTGCGCATGTAAATGCCTCTTTTATGTCTAGAAAAAGTTTCAAACAGAATTTTTGTGTAACTAACCCCTGTTTGGAACTCCTCTTGAGCAAACTTTTTGGGATGCAGAAAAGGCACCTAATAACGTATTTCACATACCAGAGAACACCGGTAAAAAACAAAACAGAAAGTGGTGTCATCGAGCCTGCATCGATTAGTTTCGTGTTTAAATGTCTTTATTGAACCTTGTGTCAATTTTCACTGAATTGGCAGAACAGGGCTCAAATTCAGCAGTAATTAGGAACTGACTTGTATATTTCCCATATTTTCTAATGGAGGTGGCATGCTGCTGTACTTCAACATCCCATGAACTGACTTTTTCTCGCTTAAAATTAGCCTTCCCAATAAGATCTTCGTATTTGTTACACACAATATTGCAGAAGTACGGGACAAGGTTGATAAGTTTTTTAAACAAAGGTACCGGTAGAACCTTAACAAATGTTTACGGTTGGTGCCCCACGTGCCTTGCCAATAAATTAGCCGATGGAATGTAATTTTTTGCAAAATTATATGTGGGATCAGCCGGAAGAAGGGGTCCTTAACCTGCGCTATGGGGCATCAATATATTGAAACAAAATTCTCACTGTTTCCGTTCTGCTGCCCCTGTACGTTGGGATGTAAACTTCATACTTTGTAATGTAGCGTTGGTAGTCGTAAAGCAGCAACATAAAACTGAATTTTTTTGAGATGACGGCCCAAAGCTTCACAATTGTCTATAAACCAAAGGTTTTTCACCGTGATTGGACGATAAAATTTATGGACCGCATGCGGTCAATACACTTCGGGCCTTTGAACTTTTGCTGCACAGTTTTCACTTCCGTGAAACAGCTTAAAAAGAACTGCGAAGAATTTCAGACCCACGCCGCCTGCGTTCAGCACCGAGACAATGTTAGCAATCTTCAGATTTACTTTCCTGGCCGTCTTTCATGTTGCACTATGTGCATCTTCATCAGTTCAAACACCGACGCTGACAGATTGTTCAGGTGAGAAATGTTTTGTCTGCCCATAGGTGAATTGCTGACCATTCCAATTGCAGTTTTCCTGTGGTGATAACAAAATCTACTAAGCAGTGTTTATTTTACTCACGTTACAAACGGACAAATATACCAACCCATCACTCCGGTTAGCATAGTTTGGAAATATTTTCAGACACAGGTAGCTACAAAATCTGCAAACTAGACGCTTGAATGGGTATGACTGACATATTCTCAAGTGCTATTGCTTGAAGAATGTTGGAATGTCTCTTGGCATGAAACATAAGACGTTCTTTAGCAGCACCTATCTCCCATTTCAACCCTGCACAAATTGCGACTGTCGGCGTGTGGAGACTGTAAACGTGTCGCAATGCAAAAAGTGGTGCTTGTACTGGAAATGCAGGGAAATTTTTAAAAGGTTGCCAAGCCAGACGTGTAGAAACCCAGGACGCTCAGCAAACAATAGACGGTGGACCGGGACGACTTTCAACGGAATATTTATTTTAAAAATGAAACTTATCTGTAAAAGAACTGCTGCGCTCCAAAGTTTACTACGTCACTGGGCACCATGGAAGCACGCTCTAGTTCAAACGCGGCTATTGTGAAAGCCTATCCTAAAAGGTCACCTCCACTTTGGCGAAAACATAGAATATGTGAACGCATTTGTTACTACAACGTACGATTACCGCAGCGTAAACACCTTCCCGACAGCGCTAAAACACAGCAACGCAGCACAACAATACACCATACCATTGTACCCGCAATAGTTGCGTTAAAAGCAAGGTTTTGTTCGGGGTTTTCTGCACTGTAGTGTTACTTTCGCGTAGTTAACTGTTAACGAACGTACCACTGTCACATGTGAAAGCTCTACCAAAGGAATGTGGCAACTTTGAAGCAACTCTTTTGTACAAATATGGCACTGTGTTTGGTGTGAAATACCGAAGGGTTGTGTTGTCTGTTTTTGCTAAACAAAATTTTGCTACAACTTGTGTGGCAACTTCTGTAAGTGTACGCGCTTTAAGGAGTTACATCGTTTTCCAAGTACCCGACCCCCATCTCCCCAACGCCGAATGATGTAACAGCATTCATTTGTTAAAAATTCACAGTTTAGTGCCGTTCTCTGCTTTTATTTCAAATAGCGCAAATGAAGGCATTCCCTCGAATGAAATATAAAAGTAGAAAACAGGAATCTAGAATTGGTAAAAAAATATCGATTGAACAAACTAATCATAAAATGATTTAACCACTGGAATAAAAAAATCGTATACCCAACGGAGCGCATTTATGCCTATTAACAAAATACCCTATCTAATTCCAACTTTAGAACCAAGAAATGCAAAAAATCAAAAAGAAGTTACGGAATCGAAAAATGCATGCTATAGCTCTTCCGGACAACACGAAGACAGAAATGAGAAAAAAGCACAAGACAAAAGGTAGAAAAACGAATAAAATTGTGAAAACGAATCATTTGTATTTGCACGAATCGCAAAACTTGCGGATATAACCGATTTAAACAGTTCATTGCATACTTCGAGATATTCGGGTAACGGCGCTTCAAAGAAAACCAAAAATATAAAAGCTGTAAAACCACATACACATGAAAAATACAATTACGTGCGTGCTAGATGTATCTCTAGAAAACAAACAAAAATTATGTCGCCTAAAAAACACCACCAAAATACACTATAAAAATTGCGAAACCAGACCTACTACGCAACTTCTGCATTTCTACAAAATCTCTGAATTCGAAGAATTATTCTATTCATCCATTGTGATGGTGTATATAGTAGTTCAAAAACAGACAATACCAAAACAAAATAGTCATATCCGGGACCATAATAAACAACAATTTCAATCTTATATTTATTTCCCGCACAACAAAGTGAATAATAAATTCTCAACGCAAATGGAGAAAAGATGAGGAATAAAAGCTTGTAATCCAACCAACCTTAAATTTCTGCATATGCAAAAAATTGCATAACTGGCAGAGTTAACCCGTTTAAATAATATCTAAATAAGGATAATTTTTCTAACACAACTGCAATATTCAAAAAAACTTGAAAATAAAAAAAACACTAGTATATATGTAAAAAAACTTAGAGAACCAAAAAAAGGCTCCCTGTAAATACCAAAAACAAAACAAAAACGAAAATAAGAAAGAATGTCAAAGAATGGAGTGTATTAGTAGTTCCAGAATGTTTAAAAATGCGTTGGTGCAGGTAATTTTCAGAAGACATTTATTTTCTCTTTGTTGCGCAAGAATTTTCAGAAATTAGGGCATTTCGCAAGCGAACAAAATTTTAAAACGGATGATTTGTAGTTTAAATTGGGAACCCAACACTCTTTCAAGAGTTGCAAAACATGGGAATTCACGCACGTTTCACGCAAGCCCTTCGAGCGAACAGCTATTTCCACGTAATATAACTATCGCATCAACTGCAGTGGCTTAGGTCAGGGCATCTCCAGCGAAAAAAAAAATTGTCAATTTTAACGCTGTCAAATACTAGCGGGATCTATTTAATAATTATCCTTGAGCAGAAGAAGGAAGCGTTCAAAATTTTATGCAACCCTTTGTAGGTAGATGTTTTTCCGTTAGCGTCCACGTTCCTTCACTTTATAACGGCAGTAACTATAACGTGCCTATTGGCTTTCTAAGGAGCCATGAAGACAAAATTTAAGTTTCTTTTATTCGAAAGATTTTGTGTTTATAGCAAATGATGCCGTATTTGCTGGGAAAGTAATCAATTCGTGTTAAATTTTTGATTCTCCTGCGAAATTGTGTGTTTTGGCGATGTCTCTAATCAAGTCACAACGGCACGTTTATAAACGAACTTCCAATGCGCCTTTGGTCTCTGCAGCGTTGCTTGCCGTCGCTGGCTTGTTTTTGTTATCGTAGGAAGTAATCGCTTCGTGACTAACAGGTTCACGTAAGGCAACGTCGCTTAAGCCAATCGGCCAGCGTCGTATAATACAAGTCCAAAGCGCCGTACTACTGTGCATCTAAAAAAAGCATAGTGCGCGCAGTACCAACAGCAGTGCGCAGCAGCGGCACCAACAGCAGTGCGCGACTGCTATGTTTACGTGTATTTTAACTTGTGTTGTTTACCGCACCATTCTCACCGCTGTAAAATGAATATGCATTTACATTTTCGCGCAAGTAGCTCGTTTGGCAAGCTTATGAGCTCTGCCTAAATTGCGTTTGCTTTTGCCGGCCTCCACCAATCGCAAAGCAGGCTGGTACGACATCATAGGTTCTGTTGCGGGAAATAAGCTAGTGGGTGGCATGGCCATTTCTTTTTCTCTGATGAGGTAGCTTGTTTGAGAGAAGTTTGCAATAAACGTTGTATCAGTATGATTCTACGACGCAAACCTTGGAATGAACAAAAGTTGTGTTTTGTCTTGATGGCTCATTTAAATCATCGTTAGGACTGCAGCATTATGAAGGCGTTCGCTAAATTCTTCTTGTGCAACGGCGCTCATACCATTCCAACTAACTTCTAGTCAAAACCACATTCTGAGGAGCAAACGTGCTGTTGTTGAGATGCAATGAGTGCAGCGCAGATAAAGTTGAGTAGCTGTCCATAATGTTGAGTTTTATTTGGCGTTACCATAAACCTTATCTCCCAAAGGGATAAGAATAATTTAGAGAGCGGTTTAAGGTAAACTAACATCTCTAAACAAAACCCTTTGAGTTACTGTTTTTAATGCCCCCTTTTTAAATGGTGGCCGTTTGAAACGATAAACATAGCCTTTTGTAATGGTAAAACACATGCAGGCTATGAGTGCTAAGTCAAGTGAATGCTACAGGAACTGGTGTATTATTTCGTGCATTGTAATTTTGATCACTGCGTTAATAACAAATTTTTGCTCTGATCTGAGGAAAGGTGGGAGGTGAGTTTTAGTTCTGAGATTAACAACACCAAAGAACGGGACAACTGAGGAGTAGACAAACACAGCGCTGTGTTTGTCTACTCCTGTGTTGTCCCGTTCTTTCGCGCTGTTATTCTCAGAAATATGTACCAACTGGCCCGCCTACAATCCGTGTTGCAGGTGAGTTTTAGCTGGCAAAATAATTTGTGGAAAGAGATTGCTACGCGTCGACGGCTGCTCAATGTGAGAAATTGAGCTTGTGAATATAGCGGTATTTGAATTATAAGTTTGAGAAACGTTCTGTTTTCGGCATATTCTTCGCTTATTTTTACAATCTAACAAAAAACAAGGCCCATAGTTGTTTCCACGTTATAATAACTTGCTGGCGTGTTACTACCACAGTCGACAGGCCAGTGCAATGTTCGACATGGAGTGGTTCCCAAACGTCTCAACAATTCGCTTTTTATTTTCTTCTTGATTTTCTACATTTTACACGCAGAGGAAGGTTTTGACAACAAAATTTTAAACCAAAAAAGCCTTTTAGATGAAGATAACACATCTATTTGAACTGCGCGGCTTAGTATTAGTGGCATTTGGGCCTGCGGGAGAAGAGACTCTGGAAGGTACCCTCAAAGGCATAATGCTTACGTTGAGACGTATCAATTGTGAGCAATAGAGAATAACCTTGAACAAGATTGGCGCAAAATTAGTCAAATGATTGAAACTTGCTTGTTCATCTGCCCTAACCGAAATACTACATTTGACCTAGGGCCCTATTCTAGACTGCATAAATTCACAGGGATCGCCATGTCCTTTGCGTTAGCAATATGTAATGAATCAGTGACGTCGTGCACGTATAGCTGTGACGACATGCAGTGTAATTTCACTCTTAGAATAAAAACACTACAACCAAGGTATAAAATGTTGCCCGTAAAGGTATAAAAATACTCGACAGTATTTTGAAAATTAGGACGCCAGCTTAGGTTTCCAAGATAACTATTTCTTAGTTCGAAAATGGCGTCAGCCCCACAAGCCGATGAAGTAACTTGAATCAAAGCGACCGAAAGCGGGTGTTGAGCTAAAGAACTTTGCACAATTGTTTTTACTGTGTCTATTTATTTTTTATATCGCTTCCAGTAACATTGTAGATCCCTCTGCTTCGATGCAAGCTTTGTCGCGTTATCACCTTCCCGGCAGTCACCCCCGCCGAACTATTGTCTGCTGCTATGCTACAAGTCTATGGCTTGATCACAGAAACAGTCAGCCATGACCGTCGGTTGCATGGCGCGGTAAATACCGCATAACGCTAGGCCTTACAACAGTGGAGCATGCTGATGTCGCCGATTCACTCGTTCGTCAATCTGTAACTCAATCTGCGGAGTAAATAATGAAACAGTCAGTTTTCTTTGTTATTTTTCTCTTGAATTCTTTTATGTGACCCACCAGCTTACTAGGGTTGAGTGTGTACAAATGTCATGCCTTGAGTTCTTTGTTACAGAGAGGCTTGCACTGCCCTTTCATGTTACTGTTACGCAAAACAATGAATCGCTATTTTATTGGCGAATTATAAAAAAAAACAAAATCCGGAACGTTATTTTGATGCTCCTTTATCGCTGACTTGAAAACAGTCGGAAGTGCTACCGTATTTACTCGCGTAATGATCGCAGTTTTTTTCAGAAATTTGATGCAAATTTTATTGGTGAGTTCATTACTCGAGGTAATTTTTTTGCGAAAAAAGTTTCAGCGCAGAAAATACAAGTAAGTTACTGGTCAGAATTTTTACGGAAGGCCTCGCGAACATAAAAACCACAATAAATAAAAATATAATAAACCTCCATGAACCACGGCCAGCTGCATTGAAAAGTGATGCATAATGCAGTGTGTTCATGAATTACGAAACGCGCCGGAACGATTTTCCTGCAACGTGAGAACAGGTCGACCAATAAGTGGCTGGTGTGGTCGCAGTGCGGGACATCAAAACAGACGTAAAACAGCAAACTGAGCGCACTTTTTTTCTTTCTCTTGTGGTTACATTATGTGCATTTAGTGAGAGTTTCTTCCGCTCCAATAATGAACTCATGCTTGCCGATGTCGCTAATATCGGAAAGTTTGAGGCAATAACGTGCCATGTCTCCTTTGAAAGAGGAGGAAAACTAGGTAAGCACGACCATCGTCACCTAGACTTGGCCACATACGACCTATGGCTTCGGCATGTTCACGGAGCACTCATTGCGCGGAAAATAAAAAAAAAATCGTATTTTCAAGACGAACTTATGGGTGCGATTATTACGCGAGTGCTATCATTATGCACGTAAATACAGTATGTTGTGCAAGAGAACAGTTTTAAATCATGCGCCCACAACTGCGCCTGGTGCAATTCAAGGCGATTTTACGGCGCCGAACGTTGGGGAAATTTTTTGCGCTATTTTACGGTGACGGCAGCTGCCCAACTATCACTTAACATCAGATCCCTTTTACGCAGGGTGAAGTCGCCAACGTGGCACGTAATGTTTACCTATAACTATTTATGTTACGTCATGCCTTCTCAGCCAATGACAGTGATAGAGGTACACAGAAGCCGCATTGTTGTTGAACAGCCAACACAGACCTACATTGACATGTCTAGTGCACTGCGTCTAGTTTTTCGTTGCCGGCCAAGAAATATACGCTTTGAGTAAATGGAAAGAAGGCAAATTTTAGTAATTGTGCCAGTAAGCGTCATGAAGCGTGAAACTGTCAAACCGCTTTGACAAAGCGTCAAACCATTTTGTCAACTGGAAGCATGTGACCAAAACTGAAATCTAATCAGGAAATACGACGAATTCAGAGTTGACTGTGAATTTAGCGTGTCTAGAAAAGGGGCCCCACTACTAAAATGTCTGACTCTCGCAAGCAAATAAACAATTAGTAAACTCAATGTGACAAGTGTTTACGTCGCTAAGGAACAAAACAGTAATCCTGCCGATGGACGGAACCAGAACATGCAAAATGCAGTTATCGCTGGAACTTTCGAAAAAGACGGCGATGAGGGCGCTACTGAGCTCAATCAAATATTGTTATGGCTCCAACAAACCAAGCAGCCACCCAACGTGCATAGAAGAAGAAGAGGACGACCAGGCGAGGCAACAAGATGGCTGTTTTAAAGTTGGTTCTCTCTGAATTGGGTATACATATTGGCTTTTTGCGGACAACGGCCTCTTAAAATGCCTCCCTGTATGTTCTTCAGCAGTTAGCATTACCCCGGTATTCGATCACTGTCAATTCGATCACTGTCAAAATCCAATATGTACGACTAGGATGTCTCATTTAAAATATAAATGATTGTGGGTCGTAATGGCCACCTCTCTGTACAAACATCATTTTGGCGATTAACCTTACTCAAGACAGCCTCATCAAATTATCAGTGCTCTCAGAAATAACAAATATAGCTTGTGTAGAGCTGAGGTGTGGGTAATATAAAGAAGAGTGAAATATTCGCAGTAACAAATGAGCAGTATTGCTAACCCAGGCGAAATTTCTTAAAGAGAATTTAGGGTGTTTGGACCTTGCTGAGAAAGGTCACCTATGGTCGCTGGACACAGATGCAGGAGGCGGTGCAAGAAAAACCGCGTGCCAGGGAGATCACGATCTCCTCATCCTACAGATTGAACCTGCTCAACGTATGCGCTTATTTCTTCAATGTGGGCGATGGAATAGAATTAGGTTGTTTGGGGCCCTCCGACAGGAGCGGTATGTGGTGGTTGGTGTACTGCACGAAAGCAATTGTAGGCAAAACCAGTTGATCATAATGGGACGTAAGAACGTCACGTCGTAGTAAGTCTGTGTTTATTTCGGTGCCCAAGGTATGATTTGTGAGCTGAGTGACGGGTGAGAAGGCGCTAAATGAGGGGTTCCGGGAGCTGATGGTATAAGACGTCCATATATGTTTATGTAACTGAGTGGTTGGCGGAGGGAATAAGACGTGTGTCGTCGGTCTCCAGTTGGAGTTCCCGGTGCAAAATGTCACGGGCAGCGGCGTGAGCTGCCTCATTCGGGGGAGGGAGATATGTCAAATCCTCTAAGAAAAGTTTACTCTAACCAGTTACAGTTTAGAAGAGGGTGGATGGCGGGAAAGTTACTGAGTAGCTACCTCAGATAATACGCCTACGTGTGAGAAGTTATATTTGAGCTTCTGAGAAAGAATCTTTCTTGCACCTCGAACTTCCTTAAATACAACGCAAAAATATAATATTCTGCGGTAAATTATTAAGAAACACCAACTTTCTCGCCATGCACCCTCCTCTAAATTATAAGTGGTTAGAGTGAAATTACACTTAACAAACTTCTTAAAAAAGTACATTATATTCCGGCATCATTTGTGTAATACGGCGAACAACAATAAGAAAATATAGCTCCTGCGCTGCTCTCCCGACAACAGCTCTCTTTTTATAGGTTGATTTATATCGCTCCAGTATGTGAGCACTGTACAAAAGAAGTATACATTTAGTAAAATATTTGTCCGCTCTTTCTCAGGTGTTTTACAAGGGAGATTGCCTCTCATTGTGGAAAACGGACTAAACTCTGCGCTTCCGCTTTGGTGCAGGTGGCCAAAAGACCAATGGCGTGGAGGTACAAAAAGTCACAGTGAGCAACGCTAAGGCAGGACAGACGGTGTCGATCGACGCCCAGGCTAAAGTAACCGAAAGTGTGGGGGAAAATGCTCAGCTCCAGCTTTCCCTCGCTAGACCAAACGGCTCTCCAATGAGTTGCATCGATGAAATTCTTCCGTGGTAAGCTTACGAAGCAATGTACCTACGAAACGTATTTTTTCTTTCTAACGAATCTACTCTAAGAAGTAAAAAAGAGAAGAAAAGTCGTTATACAAAAAATGTCTGTATTGGGTTGATGATTTTGATTGGTTGTAGGGTTTACGGGCCGACGCAACGCAGGATATGACGGGCGGCGTAGTGGAGGGCTTCGGATTATTTTGACCTCCCGCGAGACCTCAGCCATGTGCCGAAATCTCGTACACACGCGTGCTTTTTTCTTTTTGGCGTCATCAGAAAAGCACCGCCACTGCCGGGGATCGAACCCGCATCCTCGTAATCAGCAGCGGAATGCCTTAGCCCCTCAACCACCGCGGCGGTTTTAGTGGGATTCATTTATGTCAATATACATTACATACCTGAAAGTACATTCACACAAAGTATGCATTTGCACTTAGTGTTTTTATTCTCAATCTAATATACTCCAGAATGGACCTATAAAAAATATATCGCAACCCTTTGTATACTTCCCAATACATGAGCGTTTCGTGGTATAGTAACATTGTTTTATACAGCTTGTCCGAATAATTATTTATTCCAAAAGTAAAAAGTTACCTCTACAGAAAAAACAAGCTTCATATTGTTGTACTTTTTTCCATGCATGTTTTGCCTGACACAGTTTGGTCGTTTTGTATTTTGGTTTTTCATTAAGGTTTTCTTGAGTGCATACGCCCCTACATTACTACCGCATTTGCCCATAACAGGGACTGTCTGTCTGATTGTAACACTAAGAATCGTTCCTGAAAAATTCCTCAACCTGTTTTTCTTGCGGGCATTTGGTAGTTTTTACGAGTCGGTAGTTGAGCGTCCACAACGGAAGGAAAACCGTTTACCACTAGTAAAAACTAAATGTACAAGAAAATATGCTGTGATGGTATTTACAAAACGGGAATGCTAGTCTGCTACGCGTGAAAACCGGGTGGCATGTTCTTTACCATGGGAGCTTCGAGCGTCGATCGTCGTTATTACCGCGGCATCGACGTCCGGCGGGTGGGTCATGCCCTCATCACGTTAATAAAGAGCGGCGAAACGAACAAGAATAGATGGTGCAGTTGGGATGCTCGAGCATTGTCCTGCCAGAGCAACTATTATCTACCAGGCTCTTCCCGCAATTGCGACAGGACCCCTTTCCGTTGGTAGTAAGTCGCCTATCTTGATTTTCGTGAACAAGGCGCATCAGAAAAAAGCTGTCACAACGCCTAATAGAAATAGGTGGCCGATTACAAGCAGAGAGGGGTTGTGTCGCACTTGCGGGAACAGACTAGCAGAGGATGGGTGCAGGGGAAGTACGATTCTCTGCATGCTAACTGTGTGCTCTATTCTCGCTTGTTTCTCCGTTTTCTTACGTGTAAGCTGTTGTCCCAACCGCAGATAAACCCGACCGCGATACCTAAAATTAGCGATCGTACTTACTTCAATAACAGCAGCGAGGTTGAGGTGTGGCTGTACATTTGTAGAGCTTTTATATGACTCCGACTCAGTAGGGATAACCCAAAACGGATCTTAAGTATACAACCGAGGACTACAAACCCTGTTTTTAAGCAAAACTGATTCACAGATCTAAATCTACACCATGAAAAAGAATAAAATATGGTAATTACTAGCAAAACGAAAATTTGGGCAATTGGCGATGCAGACTTCTTTCATACTCTGGTGTGCTCTGCTGTGCGGAACTAGACAACAGTACCAGTAGCGTCGGCATTTGATCTATTGCAGAGCATTTTCAAGGCAACAGTGAAGAGTAGCTGTAGTGGACTGGCATATTGATCTTGTTTTTGCATAACCGAATAAGGGTAGTTTTATGCGCCGTTTAATGAGAAATTGATAGATCTAATTCACCTAATATTTAAACGGACCAACGAAAAGTTTTTCTAGCCACATATACGTCTAAAAAAAGAATTCCTCAATGATGAACGAAGCGGTAACATTGAGACCCGCCCAGTGTACTAGTTTTCAAAGGCACTTCGAGGTTGACTGTTCGAATATTCAAGTTTAAAAAAAATATCCTTATTTTTTGCTACAGGAGTGACTGCATGCGTATGCGCACATTGAATAGAATAACATGTGTTACATGTTCTAACGAATAACGCCTAGATGTGTTTATTTGCAGCACGTTGAACTTGTGTGGAGGTACCACGGAAATTGAACAGGAATTCGCCAAGGAATGGAACAACAAATGCCCTGTTCAGCCTGGCACCTATGACGCCCGAATTAATTTCGACATACCGACCGGTTTGACTACAAAACTCTACTTCGGAGTAAGTGACTAAGCTTAATAAAGAGTCGCCCCAAAACATCTCGAAAGGAAAGGGACAGCAGAGAGGCGGCAATGAGCCAACGAGCAGGTGCAGTGAGTGAGCGCCTCCAGAATAAAAATGTGTTGAGGGCCTTACGGAGAATCAGAACTGGGACCTTAACGCCGTAAAACCAGCAATCTAACACTGGACCACCCCACAAGCCCGTGGGGCACGGGGCTCTCATGGCGAAAAAAATGTGCTTAAAATGAAAAGAAAATAAGTTGTGTTGGCACGAAGTGCCCAAAATAACCTATTCAAAAAATGTCAGGTAAACGTTTGGGACGTATTGGAGCCAAACGGGTTAACGTTAGCGCGGAAAAAAACCTAACAACAAACACTTGTGGCCATAGCGTTCAAACATCAATAACATGTCCTTCCCAGGAGGTCTCAAAACAAATTGGGAAGGCAAATGCACGCATTTGTATGGGTTGTTTGCATTAAATAATAAAAGAACGAAAGAAGCTGTAGTAATGCCAGCGCCGATGGACGCCGTCGGTCTGATGACCCTCTTTCCTCCTCTGGCTGTGTTGTCCCCCCATTTGGCGGCGGAGTGGCAGCTCTTTGGGACTGCCTTGCCGGCGATCCTCTACGCGGCTTTTGGGAAGGCTTTCGTTTCCTCCTGACCTTCGGGGGCGGCGGACACGGGGGAGCGGCGGTCAGAACCCTAATTGGAAAGTGTGTTAGTGTGCGGAGGCGGCTTCGCTTGCGACTGCGTGAGCAATTTTGCTGAGTTTGTCCGGAGGTGCGGCCCAGAGCGGTCGCATCAACACTTGCTCCCGCGGCGGTTTCTCGCCACAAGAGCCCCACCGAGTTCTCGCAAACCGCGCGGTGGTTCGGCACCTTTTCCGCCTCCCTGCCCCTACCAGAGATTCTGCCGCGATGCCGTTCCTGTGCGCTGCGACGCTTTTTTGGAATAACTCAGTTTTCGTTTTAAGCTTATGTTGTGCTTTATCGTCTTTAAACACGTGCAAACAGACGTTTCTTCATCCTCTACTCCTGCTTCAGCGTCCCAGGTACTCCACGATTACACCACTCACCTTCTTGAACGAAATTAACTTTACTCAATCAATAACATTACCCCAAAATTATGCACTACAGAAAGCAGTGAAAGACAGTCGTTTCATAAACAAAAAGAGAAGAACAAAAGGATAAAGGCTTCGCGAGGACGGAATCTATCACGAATTCCTCGCGTGTGAAGCTGCTTGACTGCGATTACATTCTTGTCATTATCTTTACCCGGGCTGTTCTTGTCACCAGTTCATGGGCGTTCCCCAGTGAAGGGGCAGACATGGACGCCGAGTTTTCGCTACAGACGCAAGCTTCGCGAAGGCAGCTGCGGCGGGTCCTAGAGCGTGCTACCGCGGTCCACTTTGGGAGAAATGTTAAAGGATGCGTACAAAACCATCCCGAACGGCCAGTGGTGGAGAACTTTCTCCGGCAAGTTTGGAAATGAGTCTGAGGTGCAACAGCCAGGCCTCCAGTGAAGAGAGAAGGGCCTCCAGCTTGCTGTTTCTCCAGGGTTACACCATCAGTGCAAGCTGCACCAATTTTGCGGGTTTCGGGTCCCATCGCCCTTTTTTTATAAACTGTGGCAGTGTAATTCCCTACACTTTTGCAAAAAACAATATTGAATACATAGGAGTTTTTGCAGTTGCAATATGACTACGTAGAAGACTTACTCCCCTCTTTCGCCTGCTAGGGGAAAGTTTCTTGAGCATTTACTTACCAAGTCACTCATTTATCCGTCTTGTGAAGGCGTCGCCGCAGCAATATATTAAAAAAAAACAAGTCAATTAGTCAGCACAGTTGCACCGTCATGATATTATCGTTAGGTGCAAAGCGTGAATGTGGGCTGATTGATAAAAATCTGCAGAAGCAACGTTCGGCTTTCGCAGGTGTTTTCTCGAGAATTTATTCTTAAAGTGAGGGTTGAGGTTGAAGAGATACGCCCTGCATATGTTCTTAGGGTATCGACGTTGCATTGATTACGAGAATAACTGATGGCCTTATTTCTTTCGATGGCACTATTTCTTGTCGACGTAAACACGATATCATAGAATTTAGGACTAATCACAAGGCAACTTTGAACGACGTATGCGCCTTGAGTTCTTTTTTGAAGAAATTTTAACAAGTGGAATAAAAATCAGGGGTTGCTCTATTAAACAAAAAAGCTGACATATTTAGCCCTAGTATGTATGTGAGACCCTTTATCGGCGCTACAGGGTCAGCGTATAATAAAAGTTCTTGTTTTAGAACAATGGCTTTCGGAAGACGCGTTGAAAACGTTTCACCAGTCAGCTACACAAACTTTTACAGGGACTTTGGCTGATTCCAAGACGGTAATCTCTTGTCCAGTACGTTAGCAAATGCACGCGTATATTAGTTGAAATAAATATTGGGGGGCGAAGAAAGGGGTGCAATAATTTTTAAAATATCTCTATGAGGTAGCCTTCGCGATTTGAAATATTACTAAGAAGTATTAGACAAAAAATGTGTTTTACAGGCTGAAAACGCGGTTCTTTTTCCGGGATGAACCCCTTATAGTTAAGCAATGAGGTTTTCCAGAAAAGGAGACAGATGGTGATTAGCTAGCGCCTAAATAGATTCAAGAGGCAAAGCTGGAAAAAAGCTCACATACAATTCTTTACCTTGTTGTTTGTTTTCGCACTGTACATCTTCCTGTTTTTGAGTTTCCCACCATATTTTCAGCTTTTTGCTGAGGATATATTGGGCGCATGTTTTATTTTTCAAACTCTAGCGGTTTGGAGCACTCAAGCGAATCGTACTCTTGTATGATTAGTGTAATCAGGTTACTTGTGTTTTGCCTTGACACTTTACCTTGCAGTCGTGAATCAGTGATAAAACGCAGTTTTTTTAATTTCAGAATGGCAAAGTTGTCGTTACTGCCAAGATCGTGGATGGTGACATTCTTTACTCCTGCGAGACTTTCACCGTCAAATTTGACGTTTAATCAGGAACAGTGTCCATAGGCAGAATTGAAGGCAGTAAGAAAGTGCAAACGCCTTCCTGGATTTTGCTATTGTATGAGACTGAACGCCTAAAATAATGTTGAATATATGGTGGTGGTGTAATAGAAATAGTTTTCTCCGCTTGCGGCATTCTACCCGCGCATGGTAGCACTCCTCGGAAACAAAAACCAAAAAACTGAAACTAATGCACTGCTCCAATGTCGCCAATACTAAAAATACAAAACAAACTATTCAACACACCAAAACCATTGAGCCATTCATGAAACCTGAAACCGTTAGCTTCTCGCTCTCTTTTTCTTGGCTGCGGTTTTTTCTCTTTGCTAGCTCTTCTTTCGTTTTGCTGTTAGCAACACACTTAGCACAACCTGTAGGTGAACTTATTTACTTACATTCCGGTTCTGAAGAAGAAATTACATGGACGCCCAAGAATCTGCCTAAATGTAGCCGTAAATGTACACCAGTTGTTTTCTATTAAGACGCTCTTCATTTTAATAACTTTCTGAACGTTATTTTGATCCTCTTATGTACTGAGAGTGCTTCAGTGTGGCCTCTAAAGTTTAAAGTAAAAATTTTAGGTTTTGATTTTGAGACAGCCGGAATTACCACGTCTATGGAAATTAGCTCAACCCTAAGTAGCTTCATACATTAAAAGTTTTATTCTTTTTAGATACCAAGTAGCCAATTTACGCAACATTATGTTTGAAAATTATGAGTGCAGCTGGAATGCTGGGAGTGGTAATGTAGGGTCATAACGTTATTCGCATTGGTACATGGGAGAGCAGAATTTTCGACGTTTAACAAAAATTATACCAGCGCTGTGTACCTCCTAAACATATAGGGGTTATTTTTAGCTACCTTTCTTTGTTTTTTTATTTTTTATTATATGCAGGTATTCCTTGCGCGCATAAGTAACATTAATTTTGCGAACAGACTTTCAAACGGTCAAATTCTTCATTTGGCTTTTCCCTTCGTACATTCAAGGCCCTCTACCTTTTCCCTCAACCTTACTGAACGTCTCCCGAGAAAACTTCTTTGTATGTGATCGCTTCTATGTATATTACAAACCAATAAAACTACCTACACATTTTGTAAGTTTTGTGATTGAATAAAATGAAGTGGCGAATTTTTTCTCTAGCCTGTAAAAATGTTACCAAAACCTGTCCATTTTAATTTAACAGCTTGGTACTGACTAGAATCTCGATTTTACAAATTCGCACTCTTGGGCACTTTAACCCGTTCATTAAACTACAATGCATCTGTTTCACAATTGCTTCTGCCTTATTGATTGTTTGATTGTAGGGTTTAACTACCAACGCAACTCTGGCAATGAGGCACGGCTTTGTGGAGGGCTACGAATTAATTTTGACCACCTGCAGATCTTTACCGTGCGCATAAATCTCGTACACACGGGCGTTTTTTGCTTACGCCTCTATCAGAAAAGCGGCCCCGCGGCTAAGAATCGAACCCGTGACCTCGTGTTCACCAGCACAACGCCTTAGCCACTGAGCCACCGCGGCGGGTGTCTTCTGCAGAATACCTATCAAGTGCTAGAATGATATGCTAAAATGGGTTGCACGTAATGCAGGCCTAAAGAACACCGGGGAAGAAATATTGAATCTATCCCTCTATCTCCACATGCAAATTTATTTAATGTGACGCTATTATAACAACGCAATTCTTAGGGCTGCTAAAAAAAATCACGTTCCGGTTTTCTTAAAGCTGTAAACCTTCTCGCACGGGCCTTTGCTTCTTCGTTATTTCTCTGGGAATTGCTTTAGGCTTTTTCTCAATGCAGCATCGTAAATAACGATGACAGAGAATCCTCCCAGTAATGGCATTGCGAAAGCTTCATTGCCCAATCTTCGAATATGCCATCCCAACATTCTACAGGATCTTTACCTTTTCCGTGATTTTATTTTAACATAAAGTTTTGTATTCCCGGATACTGCCAAGAATTCGATGACGTCATATCCAGTCACTGAAATGACGCCAGCACAAGGCACACAGGAGAAACGCCAGATAAAGTTTCATTGACGCGGATGGTACTGCCCTCTAGGAAGGTGAAGTGAAGAATTGCATCATGATGCTAATAAGCGCAGACAGTTGGCATAAGCTGCGTCAGTAGCGACGACCGACGAGTGAATGGCGTGCAAACCCAACTGATTTGATGCGAAGAGAAACGCTCAGCGGGTAGCGCAACGCGTTCGCGCGTGCTCGGTTCAATCTACAAATTCTACCTTTCGCGTTCCGCAAGCTGAGCTCGTCGCAACGCAACCGTCTGCCCTATACGCCACGGAGCAGGGCCGAAGTGGCCGCAACTTCCGTAAGCCACCCGCTGGCAGGACGTCGCTCGCCAAGAACACCGAAAAGACAGCCGGCATACTATAAATTCATGCTCCTCCTTTCGCTACAGATTTCACTGCAACATTTTACTTTCGCTCTAAACCCATTCCTATGACAGATGAATCAACCACAGTTTTTTCTATGTTCTCCCAATGGGCTAATACACAAAGCTCATGGGGACAACCGTCAAGTGCATTTTAAATAAACATTCGTTCCTGCTCCACTAACTGCATCTTTGAGAAATTTAATGCACAAAATCTATTGTGCAGTCATGAACAAAACTCACTGACAATATTTTTAGGAAGGAGGCAGTAACGCACTTTCTACTTTTGCTTTGGCTTATTTGCCTGCGGGCTTTTTTCTTCTCAAAATTACTATGACATGACCCATATATACGCAGATATCACCAATCAACTAGGAATATTGCGAGAACCTTTCTTGCAACCGAAGCTGTACTTCAGTTAGAAGGGTGCTAAAATGTTTATGTAGGCCTCCTTACTCTATCCAGCAAATGCTTTATTGTCGATTGCCACATCGCTGCTTTCCGGTTCATCTTAAATCAGCTAAAAGCACCGAAAAAAGTGCAGCAGTTTTGTATAAGGATCCCTCCGTTCAAATGAGCACCGTATTACAAGATCAAACTTTTCATGCATCCTAAAAGTTGCGTAATGTTTCGGAAAGCAAAAGCATTATAAAAATATTTTACAATTATGTAGAGATCGCGGCCCAACCAATCAAACAAAACAACACATTTTTCAATATTAGAGAAGGGGGTGGGCAGAGTTTCTGCCCATACATATGTTTAAAAATGCTGTGCAGCTCGCACCGAGATGCCGAAACAAGCCTGATCTTACGCAGCACGGAAGTTCACTGCCTGTCTGAGACAGACAGCCACTCATCATTTAAAAATCCGCCGAAGGGGTAACGTAGTGATTTCTTTCTCTCCCAAGACATTAGATCGACGCTAGCAGATCAAAGCGTTGAGTGAGCTGGGTAATATAATGTGTTAAATGGAAACTCTGTATAAATAATAAAGCAACATTCTAGCCACACAGTGCGGTTGAATATATTTCATCGTGAAAATTTAGCCCAAAAAACCCTAGTCGCTTCGGAGCAGAACAAAAGTACATAACAAAGAGTTTCAGCGATGTCAAACAGGGGATGCAAAAGAAGTTTGATTTTACAAAAAGCAATAGCGGCGCTCATTGATGAGAAAGCTCTGCAGAAAAGAGATGACATAAAAAATGACGCGATCGTGCTTAGTCGGGCGAAGATGCCATAATTGAACACACGAAAAAAAAACTCTCATTCGCTGTTGCTGCGAGGGCTATTTTTTGCAATGCCAACCAGCAGGAATAAGGAAATCCAAAAACAAAAAAAAACGCTATGATGAGCATTACCAGGAAGGTCGCTCTGGCGTGCCTCACGTCGGCAATAAGACACGAAAGAAAGCTGCCACCAGCACTCGCGAAGACGCAGGTGGCGGGCGGCAGCCGCAGTTCTTATTTAAACCAAAATGTGCACCGTTCCCACATTGCATACCCGATTTTGCTCGCATAGGTGGAAAACATCACACTTTCAGCTGTTGCACAATGCATTGTGTCCGCAATCTCTCCCTAGTTTGAATAAAAAATATAAAGTATAAATAATGTATGAATATAAAATATAAATATATATAAAGTTTGAATATAAAATGACAACTTTGCTAGGAGGACCAATTTAGGTCGTAAGGCAGCGGTTCCTCTAGTTGCTTCGGCAATCCTGGGATTGCAAGTTTCGAAAATCAATTCCACCGCCTCTAAGCTGTATAGGGTAAGAAAATAACCCCCACTATTGGCGTCTTTCCTCCTACCCCCCGAAAGCAATCATCGATGGAGAGAACGATGCGTTTACGTGCGAAGTAGCGATGCAGCAGAAACATGGCCGTTAATACCTAATTTGCATAGGGACAGAAAGAACAGTGTGTTTTAAATGCAGAGCATTTCAGTAACTCACGATGTCACCCGCGTTGACGTCCGTAGTCCGCACCCTCCCTACTATATAAAAAAATGCTATCCGGTGCCTGGTTTCGATCCCTCGACCCTGCGGGCGGAACGCAATGTACATGGTGCTCTACCCACTGCGCCACAAAGCCGACACAGAATGGGACGCTACGAACGCGCCTTATATCGTTGACTAATTCAAATTACTGCTGACGAGCGCTCTCTCGTCAGCAGTTGCCACAAGTGCAACAACATTAACGTAACGCAAACTACTGAACGTCGTGCGCCCCCGGAAATGCTCTGCTTTTGATCGTGCCCCTCGCGAGGGGGATGTTTCACTGCGTCTTCTTTTGGTCGCGGGACCCGTGGTGCCATCTGGCGGAGGCGCCGCACAACTCGTAGCACTTTGAAAAGATGCGGCGCCAGCCAGCTGTGTGTGTGCGTGCCGCACTTGTACAAATGGCGAGTGCATTGGCTTTTTTTGTTCCGCACGGATGGTAGAGGGTTGAGACGTGGACTTGTAGGACTGAGAGATTCTAAACGAAAAAGGCCCACGCAAATCACTATCACAAAACCCCCGCGGCGGGTATGATACAGGGCCCGCAAATGGTGATGCGCAGCCACATTGGAGGGCCAATGGCTCACCCGGCTAGGCTGCCCTCTTACCAGGATTACGAAAACGTCTTTTACACCAGCGCCCGAATTTTAATGACATCTCAAAATCGATGGGGAATAGTCACGTTTTCTCCACCTCTACACTATTTTGGAAAGTGTTGAAGCATGCGATTTCACACAAATAATGTGAAGTAAGTTAGGTACTTCAAGTTCTGTTTCAATTTGTGCCGGACACAATGCTTGAAGGAAGTGATGTTCACGGAAACCCAAGTCGAAACACGCTACTCAAGAGGAGGGGCAAGACAAGCACAGCCACTTGTTCACCAAAACGACGCAGGCCTTTATGGGTCAACCCTCACCCGTTCAAAAACCAAAGATCGCCACAGAACTCTCTCACACACACTTGCCATCCTAGGATGCACTAATAAACGCTACCTCCTTAGCAGTAACTCCACCGAAGGCTCTCTGATTCATTTCTCGCCTCTTTTCTTAATCAAGCTGGCCTCTACCAGTTCTCGCTCATTCCCTGAAGCACCCCGCCCCACAATGGACACATTTTTCAAATCCGGAGTGCACTTGCAATCACGCATGTGCTGAACCAAGTGACTTCCAGTGCCACTAATATGGCTCCTAGAGTGCTCGCGCATGGGGCCCTTAACACACCGGCCAGTTTAGCTGATGTAAACCTTTTTTCACAACAAGTGAATGGAATAAACCACACCTTCTGCGCATTCAGCGATTTTGGTGTGGGGCTGCGTGCGACAGGCACTTTCCTAACGCTTCTTGTCAATGCGAGCAAACAAGCCTGCGAGAATTCTGTGGCCGGAAATACCCAATGTACACGGGGATTAAAAGAAATGAGAGCAAGGGAGCGCATAGCCCCTGACAGCTGCCGCGCCATCTGGCTGCAAAGTCAGTAAACAGCGCGCATGCGCACTTTTTTGAGAGCGTTTCAGAGTGTGGCCCACATTTATAGGAAATGCTTTATCAAGAAGCGACGTCAGTCGTTTATTTTGAGGGGCCTTTTCACGCTGCGTCGCCACTGAGCAGGATGATCGTCCAAGGGCACCATGCTAGCTGCAATCAACCTGCTGCGTGCTTGCTCCAGAATGCAGTAGACAACATGATGCTCAGTGGCGACAGAGCACGTAATGACGCATGAAAATAAATAAGCGGCGTCGCTTCATTATCAAGTATTTCGCCTAACAGTACGCCACACTCTCAAACGCTCAGAACAAACTGAGCATGTGCGTTGTTTACTGACACAGCAGTCAGACGGTGCGGAATGTGTTGGAGGGCGTGTGCTTCATTGCGCGTATTTTTTTAATCCACCTGTACGCCGTGCCATACTGCTACCCTTTTTACGTTTTGCGACTGAGCATGGTATGAAAAGTTTACTACCATGCTTCAAGAGAATTTTGATGTAAGTCTAGTGGGTGTCTTTGTCTTGCCTCCCCCGTTGTGTATCGTGTTTCCACTAGTTTTTCCCTGAGCATTACGCACCAACATGCCCACACTTCCACTTTAGTATGGTAAAATGAGTAATATCCGCGGGACGTGTGAAAAGGAGTCTCGTATGTCTCCTGACGAGGCCTTTGCCCCGGAGTACAGGGCGGAAAGCACTGGATGCAATCAAATAAAACAGACCTGTGCAAAAACTCTGAACGGGAGCAAAATAACGAACACTTCGAACACATAGTCAGGACAGAAAAAGCCAGTACAGTTGGTACAGTATATAAAAATGTTCATTAGAAGCGAATTTGAAACACAATCACATATGTGAAAGCAATCCATCTCCAGGGGTAAAAACACCTGTCAGCTGAAAATAAATTGGGAGTGCATGCGGAGGCGTTGCAAAGTTTTGATCACCAATGTCTAAAAGACAAAATACCTTCCTTATTCTTTGTAAAACAAGGTTGTTTGTAGGTTTGCTCCAGAGCTAAATCCAGAAAAAACCTTATAAATTTCGTCCGCTCCCCTGAATGATAGACTGATGTACCTTATATTGGTTATTGTTTTTTGCCGCGAATTTATTCAGCAACCATTATCTTTATCTTCTAATCCAGGGTACGTTAGGGCAAATTTTGTGCAACATCTGCGAACAGGCAGGTAAGATAAGAGCGCCAGCGTTGTTTTCTTGTTTCTAATTCATAAGATATGTTCCTGGCCTCAGTTCGTGTCTCTGATCACTTCAGCTGGGTCAGCATGTCGTAATCTGTGGTTATTGGCGGTTTCTCCAGACTGATAGCCTTGGTTCTAACCCAACGCTAGGGCACTGTTGTCTCTCTTGTACGTCACTAACAATTGACGTGCTATAAATCACAGAGAATGCATGGATCACAGAAGATCCCTGGAGCACAGGGGATCCATGCGCACTAGGTATCCATAATCACAGGGGACCTATGGATCACAGGGGATCCATGGATCCACTGGAGATCCACTGCAGTGAGGTCACTAGCTATTCGAGGAAATTCGGAGGCGACACTTTGCGGACAAGTGATTTTTTTCTTAAGAAGATGCGCTAAGATAAAGGTCACCGCATCGTGTGCGGAGAGCATACAAATTGCTAGTAAGACGTTTTGAGTGGCGTGTGTGTAGTGCGCACATATTTCGTGTGTAACCAATGTGCCATTGTTAAGTGATTATTGTGCGTTAATGGTCCTCGACGATCCGAGAGCAAGTGGATTTCTTGAGTAGGTCAAGGACCTATTGTTGGTTCATCGCTATATCATCAATTGGGCGAGTTAAGACATAGTACCAAGAAAGACGAGGGCGCCAGTAGCCACTGGTGAAATTTTGACGAGAAAGGGTTAGGGGACGGTTCAGAATTTCTTGGTCAGGAAGATTAGTTGGGGAATTGGCGAAAACGAAGCAGGAATGTATAAAGGTCAACTGGAAGGCGTAATACCGTGGGTAGGTGAAAGAAACCTTTGTTATGATTGCTTGGGTAAGCCCGGATGAGGAGGAGCGGTAATTGAGAAGTTAGAAACTGGTGAGGCATGTTACCTCTTCGTCAACTGTCACATCAAAGTCGACAACATCAGTCACATTGGCATTGCTAGCCATATTTGATGCAATGTTCACCATCATCAATGCACGTTCGTTTTCTCACAGCTATTCCTCCATGCCCTACCGTAATTATAGTAGCAAAGCGCAATCAGCTGTCTCCCGACGGGTGACACTTCAGAGTGCACGTGTGTGCGCTCTGAAGAGTCTGAATAGTACACAAAACTTCGTTGGAACAATTTGAATATAATTTAAAACCAAATAAAAATAGAATTTGACAGGGAGCAGTGGCGTAAAATACCAAGGAGAAAGGAACTACAAAGCAAAACTGGAAAGTTTGGCACCAGAAACATAGATTTGCACGGTTAAGACGTGGAAATTAAGTCAGATCCTGTCCCATCGAACTATTGGTTCTGGGCTTCATCACTGTAAGCGCCTAAGGCCAGTTAGGTCGGCTGAGACGAATCTGTGCCCAACTCCGAGGATCGGCATTACTTCTACATCCCTCACCTACTTATTGCCGTCTAGGTGTAACCAGCATCAGTGAAGGTTTCTCCTTACTATATCGGCTTCGTTTCAGTTCGGGATAAATCACAAGATCTCTGTATTCAAAATGTGACCTCTTAAACGAATTTTATTGTCATGGAGGAAAAGTATAAAGTTTTACGATGATACTATAACTGATTTTGTTTTTCGACATGGAGAAGCCACTTATGGCTCTGTTTCGTAGAATGCGAGTGCTTTGCATAACATAATACCTTTGTATAACATATCCCCACCCACTGTGTCATTGAAACCCGCAAATAAGGAAGGCTGGCCGAAACTAACGACTGCTGTAGCTCCCGTCAACTGCAAGGAGCACTGCCACCTAACTCTATACGCTACGTATTCTTCCACGCAGCGACACAGATGAAGGCTCTGTCTTCAAACACTACCGGATAGATGGAACCAGTTGTGTATCATAATTTTCAGTTTGATTCAGTTTGTCGATGATTTTGAGAACATATCTTTTAATAAACGTTCTACAGAGGCGTCGGTCTGTCGGCAGGGACTGTTCATACATTTTACATGCTTCCATTTTTGTATGGTGTGATCACCTATGAGGATGAAATTGGATGGAGTGAGATTGCTTTTTCTGTTTATAGTGCACCTAACCAAGAATGCTCTGAGCTTTACCTGTTCAAGTTGAATACGCCGATTCGCCCCCACTGGGGAATTCAAATTGGTTGCTGTGGACATCGCCTTTCGTAAAGTGTTTGGCTTTATTAAAAACTTCAATCAATGCAGTTAGGATTTGTTAAGTTGAGTTTGTGTGAGTCGCCGCAAATAAAAAAAAGACTTGGTTTACAACCAAGTCTTTTTTACAACCAAGAAGACTCTTTCCAAATAAATGATAGAAATCTCATCGCAAACTTTCAAGAAAGATTGTGTTTCAAAATTAAAACGACTGAAGCAGTGGCGACTTCCAAGCCCCTTTCCAAGGATATCCGCCGCACTTCACAAATTTCTGTTTCTGCAAACGAAAGCCGCCGGGTAAATGCACCGCCCCCAAACAAATGTCGGCGTTTTTTTGTTGGTCTGGGGTTATCAGATCGCTGGAATCACAAATCGCCAAATTGGCCACCGTGGTGCCCAAAATGTAGCCAACAGCTGGTATCTCAAGTAGCCCAAAAGTAGGCCAAACCACTTTGTTATTTTCATTTCAATTTAGTACATACTGCTACCAAAACACGTGGTCCAAGCCTGCACTGCCAGTTACAAATGATAATTAATGAACCGGTAAACAGTGTTACATCACGATTTAAAAAAATTCCTGCAATTCACGCTGTGAAGGTAGCTGTAAACGACATTCGCCACGGCAACCCATGTGGCGTGACTAATTTATACACGCGGCTCTACAAAGAGGCTCTACAAAGAGTGAAACCAGATACTTTGCCAGCCGTTTTCTTGGGTAGGCTGGGGCGGCGTGCCGAACGCCGCAGCGAGATCGGAGGACGCCGCCGTGGCTACCGCTCTAGCCCGGCCCTGTGTCCGCCGAAACAAAACAGAGAGGAGCGTCTTTCTCAGGCTAAGGAGGAGGGTGGCACTTGGGAATATGGCGTCAGCTCTCTCACTGCTTCCCTACGCTCTTGTTTCATGGGTTGACTCCAAACAGCACCCTCACCCTCTCAGACGCTGAATGCAAATCTTACCTCGATATAAGTATAAGTTTGACCTCTGTTCTTGCTGACCTCTGTTCTTGCAAAACTGACCTCTCTTGACCTCTGTCTGACCTCATGCTGACCTCTTGCTGACCTCTGTTTTTGCAAAACTGACCTCTGTTCCACGCTCCACGTGTGGGCGGAGCTAAATAAAAAGGCAAAAGATAATTGCATTAATTTCAAGGGAGACCTACTATTAGCATTCCAGCTCCTGCCACCAAAGCCTGCGGACGCCGAATCCGGTGCTCCATCGGAGCGGCGACAGCGGCCCAGTCTGGCCGCGAAAATAGGGTAGAGACTAAAGAAGATAGCGAGTATCAAGTTATTTTGCCCAAGTGGTCTAGAGGACGGATTATTTCAAATAGAAGTTTTTTCAGGGTGACGTGAAAGCGCGACCGTTTCCTGCAGAAGACTTTCCAGACATGCTCGCCCGTGTTGGTATGCTCCCCGACGTGATTGCGCTTGGGCGGTACCAAATCAACCACGTGTCGGCGGTGACCCTAAAGAGTGACGAGGCAACAATCAAAATGCTTTCGGCCAGTGAGCAGGAGGTGAAGGAAGACAGGTCTTTCGTCATCGACCCGCAACACCACCGAGTTAGGCCTAAGAGAGTGCTGACACGAAATTCCAAACCTTAAACAACTATTTAAAATGCTTCCTTTTTTATCAGGAGACATCTCCCAGCAAGTTTCAACAGCAACCGTCGGGCGTAACATATTTTAAATTAATTTTATTCTTCGCCCACACGAGAAAGCCCAGAGTGGGCCGACATGACATCAGCTGCTACTTCCCCCAAACTGCCGACGTCGGGGCTCCCGTGACGAAGCCGACGCGCAGGCTATGGCACGGCCGGACTGGAGGAGCGGCGAGCGCGCGCCCGCCTGCCGCTCCTCCAGCCTACTACTACTACTATGTGGTTCGGGTGAAAAGAAAAGGAACTGCACTATGGATATTATTGAGTCCAACTGGGGGATCACCTGCATACAACCCAGGGCGGTGGAGAGGGAGGGGAGGGGGCTATAAAGAATAGAGAGGAGAAAGGGGGTCCGCCCCTACAGCCCGGCCGTGGCTATGGTTGGCGCGCGCTGCTCCGTGTGTGCTCGTCATGGTTTTGGGACTAACATGATGCTGCCCGGGAGCGTGGGGACGGTGCAGACCTCGGTCAGTCTGGGCGCGCGGGTGCGGTCGCTCGCGCGCGCGTACAGGGCGGCAGCGATACGGCAAGAATGGTGGCGTCACGTGGTACCTCCTGTCATGGCGGCCGCTCGTCGTTCGTTTTGTCGAAACCGAAACTGACACGAATAAACGACGCAGTAAATGCACGTTTACGCTGCGCTTGACCGTCTAATGTGGTATTCTATGATTTGTGGGCTGGTAAGCACGCATAGCCACCAAACAAAACGTAACATGAAAATTTCGTGTCAGTACTCCTTAAAGCTACACTAGCTGTTGAATGGCGTTGAAAATAAGAACGTTGGGGCAGCAGTCTCAGGAGCTAAATCTGGCAGCGCTTGCTGATGTTGAAGCTAAAATCTGGCGTGACTTTTGACGATTTACCCTCTCCAATTCGGGTGAATAGAGAGCTGGCCCTCCTCGTCGCACCGGATAAACCAGTGCTGCCAGGGAACGGGCCATATTCGCCGAGAGAGCAAAGTGCCACGATGGTCGTGGTGCCGGCATTTCGGCCAGTCCTAAGCACAGTGCGTTCACACTTACGCGGTGGTCACGGGGCCTGCGGAACGCGAAAAACTTAACGAGCACCTCACGCGCCACAAAAAGCACGGGAAACCAGTGGACTGCGGAGGAGACTGCAGGCCCAACGAATTTCCCTCAGAGGTCGGAGCCTAGGACGCAGGGAAAACAAGCCGCAGCCGCAGCCTAGCTGCCACTGCGGGACTCCAAGCACCATGCCGCTGAGTCAGGTGGTACAGCAAGCACTGTCAAGCGCAGCCTTGATAAGTCGGGAGAATGGGGGGGGGAAAGAAACCGCACCTAACAGCGAGAATGCGCAACTGAAACAGAGCCAGGGGCGACAGCGGTTATCCAAGCCCCGAGAAAACGTTGATCACGAGCGCGGGCCTCGACAGACACCACCTGTGCAGAACGTTCCGGCAGAGTCATTGGTGGCGGTTAGAAACACGTAGCGCAGTCCTCACTTGTCAGGTAAGCACCATGCGTCAGGTCTGTAGCCTTCATTAGTGAACGGAAAAAAGTGGGTCCATGAGCGTAGCAACGTTAAAGGCCCGGAGGCTCTCACAAGTCAGAAGCAACGTCAGGTTTACGGTCCGTTAACAGAGCATGACATTGACGTTTTAGCCGTTCAGGAGACGAACGTCGTGGAGGAGAAGGAGACCGCCCGCATGGGGCGTTGTTTCGCGTCGAGGTACTTGCTTGCGTGAGTCACGCTGTGAGGACTTGCGCGGGATGTGTATTATTGCTGAAGAAACTGCCTGCCCTGGTTGTGGAGTGAATGACGTCGTGTTGTTCGGGGAAGCTTGCTGTGTTACTTTGCGTTCTTGATAATTTCTACCTCCCAAGTGTCTGTGTATACGCTCCAAATGCCGTAAACGACCGGGAACATTTTTGGGACTCTCATGCAACACTTTGATACAGACATAATGCTCATTAAAATGGTTGATTTCAGAGGTGTACTTTCTGTCAGGGACAAAACAAGTAACAACACGTATTGGAATGCCAGTACTAATTAGTTATCCGAAAGCCTTCCGGAATATGGCCTCTTTGATGTGGGGCAATGTCGAGACGGCGAAAAGACGTACTATTAACCCACTTTCAAGGCTTCAACAGAGTTCATCAATGCTTCTCTGGTCATGAAACTCCCGGCCAAGTTTCGTACGGGGACAAAGGCTACCGTGAGTGGCGCTACCACAGATCGGAGGTCATCGGGCGGCCACCGCTGCTCTGTAGCGAGACCGGCCGGCAGGAACGCAGTAGCAGCAAGCCTGTTCGCACCAAATTTTTTCGCCACTCACAAAACGATAAGTTCATTTGAGCGGTCCACGCCACTTAAAGCGAAAACGCATTGTTGATAAGGCGGCGAGCGTCTGTTGTATCTTACTCCGTGATCCTTTGCCTGCTAAACGCGCTCTGACCACGCCCTCGGCTGCCCTCCGATCAACACCAGCGCCGCGGCGCGTCAGTGTACGAAGCTCTCTCATAGCGTGATGGCGAAGTTTCATGACCAGAAAGGCTTGAAGGACTCTGGTTTCAGCCACGCGAGGCCGCATAAGAATTGGGTTTCGCTTGATTTATTATAGAAAAGCCAAGGCTATGATGTGCAGGCGTTTTCCTTTTCCGATCATTGGTGGGAAAATGCAGGATTGGGGGCAAGAAAGAAGAGTCCCCCTTTACATGGGACCGATGGAAATTAAACTCTAAACTTCTGGAGGACGAATAATTTACGACGCTTGTTAGAAAGAAAACTGTCGAATTTGAAGGAAGACATAGTGACATCGGGGCGCTGTTGGAGTTAACCAAGAGATAAGAAGTAAAAGCCATTGAACAGTGTAGCTGTAATAAATATAAAGAAATCAAAAAGGAAAGAATACTTACAAACAAGCTACAAAAATGAGCGTTAGAGGAGATTAAAATGTCCAGGGTGTCCAGGGCCCACAAAGTGCTCGCTGGGATTAGAAAAAGCGCATGCAAAACGCAATGAGATCAACGGGATAACATACATAGGTAAATGAACTTCTGAAAAAGCAAAATGAATAACGCCTTTCTCGAGTATGACCATGCACTGTTCGCTCTTGAAGGGACGCTGCCACGCTTTCGATAAACACTTTCCCTTCTTTCCTTCGCGTCTGCATGCACTGCGTAAATATAGTTATCGCCCGCACGGAGCGGCACTGCGTGATTCTCTCGTGGCACCAGATACGCCTTCCGTTTCTTCCTTGTTTTTGTGGCTTTATTTTTAAAGTTGCTATCGACAAGCGTTCATTGCTGCAGATGTAGGAAAACCGGCCAACAGCCGCTACATGGCCTTATGACGTAATTCAGGCGGTCCAAGAACGTCAAGACCAGGAAAGAGAGAAAAACTTTTGAGCGGTATCCAAGGTATCTGGTGGGGCATAGAGCAGTAATTTTTCGGCTGAGGTACTTTGCGACCCCTAATCTAATACTGGGTGTGTTGGGTGACTATGTTTTGCAAGAATTTAAATTCTATAAAAACGTTGAAAAAAAGTTGCAGGGCAGTGGACGCAGAAAGCTTCAAGCGGGATTTCATTGATGTGCTGCCTCGTTTGGAGGACGATACGAAGGACTGGCTTGAACAAACCTATTTGGGAAGATGAAGAGAAATGTGCTATTGTAAGTCTGAACCCTGGAAAGTCGCGGGGGACTGATGGATTAGCTGCTGCATTTTATACGTTTAAATACGAAATGGTACCCGTGCTAACAAAGGTGTTTAATTCAGCGTATGATAAAAAACACTGCCCACATCCTATTCCATATTCCACGTCCCAGACATTCCTCATTCCTAACCCAGATGAAGCGAAGAAACGTAAACTTGTCAAGTCGTACCGGCAATATCATTACAAACGTCGACAAAAAAATTTTATGAATAAAGTTCCGGCACAAAGGTTTCAAATGTTATCCAAGAAATAGTAGGGCCACATCAGGCGTCCGCAATTAAGGGTCGCAATATTTTTACAAATATCCATTAAGCAAGATGTGTCCTCGAGTGCTGTAATGCCCTGCAGACGGGGATGGCAGTCCTGCAGATTGACTCGGAAAAGGCATTTTGTTGTGTGTAACACGAGAATATTGTTTTGTATTTTGGATCATATGAACGGGGGATTTGTTTTAAAGAGGGCGTCACCTGGCGTACCGAAATTGCACTACGCGGCTGATTGTGAACAAAAGTTGGGCAGCCCCAATTAAACTGGTAGCGTTTGGTGCGCCAGGGCTTCCGCCTCAGCCCACTATTGTTTTGCATATACAGAAACAGTGCCGTCGAAGGTTTCCGACTGCATGAGTTAGAAGACAACTTTTGACTTATGCAGACAACGTAGCTGTTTTTTGTATGTACAAAGAAAGTGCTCAGTTTTAGTTGACACGGGTAAAAAGTTTGGCATAAGGATGGGTACCTAGGATTTACCATGAGGGAAGGGTCATCAGCACCACCAACATTTGCTAACGTTAGCTGGGTCCACACCCCAGTGAAGTACGTGGGCTTTGAACTGGAATATTACAGGGATAGCCAACCATACTGGCATAGCCAGAGAGAGGCACTGGGGGAGAAGGCCGAGAAATGGAAGGGGACAAGGTTGTCAATTTTTCAAGGGTGACAGCATGCAACTTATTCTTTGTGGCGAAGACCTTGTATTTTGTGCAGGTACTGCATTGTTAGTGGATCAACGTCTAAAATGTTCCCGGGGTATTGCTGTGTTTGTTTGCAATGAACACCGGCGATTTGCAGTAGAACAAATCTGTTCCGGAGAGCCCGATATGAATGGCTTGGGGCTGGCGCACCCATATGTGCGACAGCTGGTAAACCGGTTTTTGTTTTGGCGAGATGTTCGCAACCCTGTTCTTCGGATTGTCATGCAGGCACGGCTGTTGCGTGCCGCAATATGTAGTATCGACATGGTGCATGCCAGTTGGCTTGCATGGGTATTTTAAGGAAATAGTCAGAACGGCCCGTTGCCTATCCGCACGTTTTTTTCTGGCGGGTACCTATCATCTGTGACACGCAAAAAACTGTATTAGGACATTTGCGAAGTTTTCCCCGTCCCTGTGTATAGCTCTCATTACCGTGCTAGGGCCAGGCCAAAATGAGCTAAAGCGCGGCAAACGAATGGAGGTTCACCCTGGAGTTTGTGTAGCCTGGATAGCCTGGACAGTAGTCAGCAGTATCCTGGAATGTCTATTAGTGCAGCCAGTAACAGCTTGGGAGTTTTCTTCTGATGCGGACTCAAAAATGTTCCTTGGCTCGTTAGAGTATACTGCGTCGCAGTAATTATAAAATGAACACAAGGGGATATATACACAATGCAACCAATCAACCCGTGCTATACCAGCGATCCCGCTCTGACAGAGTTCTATTCAGACAGTGTGTGGGCATGAACTGAAAATTTGTAGGCAGCGGTTTTGGCAAAATATGTTGTTAAAGACTGGCTGTAGCGTGTGTTTTGCCTTGTCTTTAGCATTTTCCCACGCTCAATGTTCAGTAGTACCGATGAATTCCCTGGACTGGCTGGTGATGTCGGGTATTCCTTGTTGACAAAGGGATAAGTACAATAAAAATCAGTCGCGAAATAACGGTTAAGAAAGGAACTCAAGAAGTACAAGAAGAGTTCCGTTCTTCAAGACTGAAATAAAGGAATATTGTTGACCATCATTAGATCTCATGAAGAGTCAGTGGGAGGAAGTTTAGAAAAGATAAGAAAACCGCTTTCCTCCGACGTTTTTCTTAGTTTATAAATATTACATGTTGTGTAGGGGTCCCATACTAAAGCTGGCACATTCTAATTTCGTCTGATGTTGGATTGATAAACACAAATGTGGTGGTTGATTGCGAAGCTTGTGTCTTAAGAAACAGAACCTTCTGAAAGCAGGCGAACAAACGTTGTGAACGCGTAAATTTTTGTAGAGGTGAATAAGGGGATTTTTTCCGCATATAAAATTACTTTTCGCGCAAGGACATACTTTTTTCGTTTATTTTATTTTAGGTTTAGTTTATTTTAGGTTTCAAAGATTGGGGATGCGGAAACAATACTATGGCGGAAAACAACGCTGACGTCAGTTTCGGTGGAATCACATGATTACCTCATTCTCACGTCCTAAGCACTGCTGGTACAGCCTAAATAAAGATCCATATGTCGAACTACGACATCATACCGCTCTGGAAAGGGGGACCCATTGCTAGGTGTAATCAGGTGGTTGAGTCTCTCGCAGGACACCTGACATCGCAGCAGCCCTGGGGCCAATCTCTAAAACCAGACGCCGTCATTTTGAAGCGACTTGGTAGGACCATAAAATGAATGTGGTCTGGCGTGGAGGCGCCGGTTAGAGGTGGTGAAAAGTACGAGATCAGAGAAGGAAAGCTCTGTGGCAAGGGCGCAAAGCAACAAGGGAAACGTGGGGGCAGCGCCGGTCGGCTTTGTGCCCTTGGTACAGTGCTTTTCTTGGTTTATCTCGTCCTTCCTCCCCCACCTCTAAGCGGCGCCCCCACCCAGAACACAAGCATTTCTACGGCGCCACAGCGTTGTTTTAAAACAACGGTCGTTTTTTGGAGTATTGGGCCCCTGGTATATACAGCGTCTTCAATAATCATGCACCGGGGTTGCAGCCAGAACCACCGCAGTGCACAGTGCTCCACGACCGTGCGTACGGCACGTTGCGTTGATCGAGGACAAAGCGAGCGCTCTACACTAGCGCCATCAGGTGGGCCTTTATAGCAAATCATGAAAGCGGTTGGAAACATTTCAATAAAGCACGCTTAATGACGCAGCGCAGCTACAAACGATATTTATGGAAAGCCAACGAAGAATATACCTTTACAGGTGCCCAACCGCGTACTCCAGTTAAACAGCCATCTACAAGCTCCTTCTCGTCTTCTGGAAGCTATACCATCGTGAGTGCCTGCAGTCCCGGCCTGTGCCTCAGCAACGGCAAAATATGTATGGCGTTTATCCTCTTCACATTCCAGTGACTGTGTGTGATACCTCACTCCAATAAAAGAAATGGAAAAGCTCCAATATTTACTCCTACTGGCTGGTCATGCAACCTTCTTGGGTAAGTGAACGAAATTCATCCATAGCACGTAATGTTTGCCAGCTCTTGTGCAATTTCTGCCGTTATTAGCGCCGTTTTGAGCCGTCGAATCGTTTTCTGATGAATTCGCCAGCGGCCGAACCTTTTCAGCCACAATATACAGCCCATTCCCGCCTTCATACGAGTTCATCGACGCGATGTCGCTGCAGCAGACGCGGGAAAGAAGCCGCTTACGCGGCGTCGTTCACGAGGCATCTTGGAATTCCACCCCTGCGCTTATTCGACACTGTCGGTGCGCGCTGGGGCAACCACAAATTGCCCCGCGATGGTGCGCTCCAGTTTATGGAGGACAGATGGTGCGTACCGGTGCGGTTTATAGAGGATGCTAATAGTTCTATATGCGCTCCTGTAAGGACACCCATCCAGGTGTACTAACGCGGTTAGACCACTCCAGGGGAGGGTTCCGGGCTGCTACCTTGTTCGGAAACAACTGGAAGAAGTCAGTCAATTATCGCTGCAAGGCTCTTTTTCTGCGTCGATATGGTTCTATTTATTCCGGCTTGGTTCGCCCAAAGGATTCCTCAGGCGATGTCTTTTCTCTCGAATGCGCCCGTCTCGCGTGGAGGAGGCGTGCGCCAGACCTTTGCTTTTGCGCTTATTGTTAGCGCACTGCAAGCCTGCATGCGTAAAGCATGCAAAGATTCCTGGTACATAGGTACAGCATGCGCCACCTCCCGAGCGTCCCTAGTTTTGGGACAAAAGATGACAAATGTAGCCCAAAAAGCACCAGGCCGCCAAAATAAAACTCTTGCACGAACTCAAACTTAGCTCAATGTAACTGAAAAATAGCGCCATTTTGGCTATTAATTGCCCAACCTGCTAACCCTGATTGGGTACTCCAGTTCCGTTTCAGTTTACTAATGAAGGCTATCTCGCAGTAACGCATCAATAACTATGTTCTATTCATCATGGGTACAGCGCAAACAAAACTTGGACAAACGAAACATAAGAGGGAGCGCTTCTGTCCCTTGTTTCTTACCCAGGTTTTCTTGGCTCTATACCCATCATGAACCTATAACCTATACCAAGGCGCCCAGTGTGCAGTTCATATTAATGCGAAAGTGTTTTATGCCGGTGTCACAAACTCGAGCGTACGACGTCTAAAAGTACCTTATAAAATTTTTCATTTTATTGTACAGCGCCTAATTCTTCTCAAAGTCGTCCGATTCATTCAGTTCGGTTTATTCGCCCCGAGACAATGCTGGAGCTTTCTGGAACGAAGAGGCGGGAACACGATCACTCGCCGGCTAGCCGGCAAGAAAACAACAAAAATAAAACCTCCGCAGCTCCGGTTTCGTCGAAGCTTCCAGTACTTTCGAGGAGGTGCGCGTGGCCTTGCCAGTGCTAAAGCGCGCCGACGATTCTAGAAGGGAGAAAGAGGGAAGTTATTCACTGACGGCGGCGGGCGCGTTGTGTGTTGTGCCCTCCCTCTCCGCACCGGCGGTTATAAAAAGGGAAGCCGCGCCTAAGCAAAGGAGCTACGTTTGGAAGTCGTGATGTGACAACGGCACCTGCCAGTTTGTGCATCACACCATCGGCGACCCGCGCCCTGGAGGACTCCAACGTACTCCAGGGCTTAGAATCACCGTGATCGTCTCGGACGGCCTGGCCTACAACGAAGCCACGCTTCCCAGGTAGCCGAATCGCCTCCGACAGCGGTGCATCGTCCGGCCCGGTCGGTGAATATTGTGGGACTCTGTCTCTCATATGCATCGAACTGTCCGTTTTTTTTTGTTAACTGCTCCGCTTCGTAATAATAGTTATTCATTTGTTAACGCTCCTGTTTGTATCATTTTGCCTAATATTGAACTGTTTCTTGATCTAGAGAATTCGATCTAAGTTGTCTGTCACTATCGATTCATTACCTCGTGCTTGTACAGTATTTTGCCTGTATAAATATAAGTATTTGAGCTGTTTTCATTCAAGGCTCTTACTCATTCTTGCCGCTCTGGTCGGCGAAAGCCGCATATCAGACGGCCACCCCCTTCGTCACCTGTGCCCTGTGGATTCGGTGGGGTTTGTTGGCTCGCTTGAGTCGACTCCCCACAGGACCTATCTTCTGACACTCCCATATCTTCTGTGCACCCTATTTAAGGAAACGGGTGACAATTTCTGGTGACAGGACCGACAGGACCTCTGTGGGGTTTGTTGGCTCGCTTGAGCGGTCCCCATATCTTCTGGGTTTTGTTGGCTATTTAAGGAAAACACCGGGGCCAGCCTCACCAGAGTCATATCCGTCACGGAAATGACATCACCAGAAAAAGTTCCATGATGCGGCGGCGCTAGGATCGACCCACGATCACTTGGCCGCAACGGGAGGTGTGAAACATGCTGCTGACTAGACCATGCAGTTTTTTTTGTTTATTGCCTGCTTTGGTATACACGTTGAGAAAAAAGGAAACCAAAAAACGATTACAAAGTGTGAAAAGCCACCAGCACGTCACTTGCAGTGTGCGATTGCTTAAAAAGGCCGGAGCCGTGCCGCAACCAGTCAGGTGGAGAAGGTTAGACTTTATACACTTCTAACATGTCCCGTACACTCTGACAGAACAACTCTCGGCTCGGCCTCAAGTCAACATCATTATGGCGAACTGCCATTCGAGATTTCATACGCTATGCAGGGCCAGTAACATCAAAAGATCATGCGGGACTCCACCGTAGTGTTCAAAGGCCAAGAACCTGATTCCACGGCTACCAACGGGAAATCCTTTTTTTAGTGTTTTCTGTGAAACGTCCCAAATGAATACCCCGTCCCAACAAACCAAGCAGTCAGGGCCCACCAGCAACAAACAAACCTTTTTGAATCCTCCAAGTTCTAACCGGTAATACTCCCGCGTGTAATTTAAGGGAAACGACTTTGCATAAGACGGGAAGGTCATTTTTTTCACACGCTTACATACATCTTGCGCTGGCCCTGCACTGTATAGGGATCTGAACAAAGGGGTCGCAAAGTCGTGTCAAGAAGGTACAGCTTTTTTTTTCCTTGCACGCTAGCCAGATACTTGAAAGAAAACCGTTAGAATAGAATCTTGCCGCAAGTACAACATCACGTAGGTAGCCATGAATGCCAGTCAAGCGCACAGGTCTTTACAACACGTCTTATGTCCTTCCCTCTCACTTGCCCTTTATGATGGTGCTACCGTCTGGGACAGGTGACGCGAAGTAGTGCGTCTTGGCGCAAATGAGCACCGACAGTTGGCACCTCGGGATGGCAGCGGATAGCAGCGTAAGCTGATAGTATCCCCACCGAACTCTGCCAACCGAGCTCGCACTCTGCGTCTCGCGTTCCGCAGCTGAACTCGTCAACAACGCCGTCGTCCGGCGTACACGCCGCGGAGCAGGAGCAGTGTTGTCGTACTTTGCCGAAGCGACCCGCCAGCAGGTCGTCGCTCGCCAAGCAACCGCCAATCATGCTCCGTCGGTTTGTAGCAGACCGTCATTGACCAAACGATTGCTGACAGCCCCTGGAGTTTCAATCGGATTTACGCATACCCCGGCACATGTAATCTAGTTTTAATGTTAATGCGTCTAACGTTGCCATACCGACGAAATATAAGTAGGGATGTGGCAAATTCATATGGAGCACCATCAACATTCAGCTGCTCTGTGAAAGCACACTTCAATTTCGTAATTTACCGATTCTATGCAAGAAGGATCAACCAGATTTTGAAAAGTAAGCTACACTGGCCGAGGTGGAGCAGTTTTGCATCGACCATGAAGGGAGTGGTGCGCAAGCGCGAGGAGCATAAATTTGATTGGCTTGAATTGAATTAATTGGATTGAATTGGATTGCCTTGGCTAGGAGGATTTGGATTGGATTGGAATAAATTGGATTGCATTGGATGGAATTGAAATCCAATCAATTGGAGTTGGGTTAGTTAAGAATGGGGGTGCACATTCACGGTCGTTGCGCATTTCAGAGTAGTGACGTCATAGCAGCGGCGCAGACGCACTGGCACCGGCGCGTGCCCTGCTGTGTGCCTCCGTTGCGCAGTAGCCGAGTCTGACCTGCGCCGGAGCTGCTTGATAGCCGTTGCGCGGGGCTCCTGGAGAGCCGTGTTCCACATGTGCGAGGAGCAGAGGCTTGACTGAACTGCATGAACTGGACTGGATTGGCTTGGTTGGATTGATTGGAAATCGTTTTAGCAGCAGTAAGCAGATAATCAGCTAATCCTAGATAACCAGGATACCTAAGATTAACCAGCTCAACCTTAGCTCACGCTACGTTTATCCTGGCATAGCGGAGCTTTTCATTGCTATTTTTTTGTTTTTGTTTTATGCTGTCCCTACTACAACCATCCTACCCTCATTCTGTCAATGTAGAGCGAAACGCGATGTTATCTGAATATCTTGTGCATTTTCTGGGTAAAATATCTGCTGGGAGGAATACAGCTTAGCGCAATATAAAACTCTATTCTGTTAGGTTGACGTTTTAATTGGTCTACATGTCTCTTAGTTTCAGCGGTGGTTCAGTTGTTCTGGACCACTGGTTGATTTGCACCCAAAAAGGAATTCCTCACCAGCGTGCAGAGAATGCTGAATGTTTCAAAAAGAAAAACTGAGATAAGTAAAAAACCTCTTAAAGATAAAAACACGAGCCATTGTGCTGGTGCGTTCACTTTTTTTATCGCGACATCACTTTCTACAACTTAAAACTTCACGTCAACACTGTTTGTAGAGGTAAGTTGCTCGCATTTATTCATAGTGTTGCGTACAGAAATGGGCGTCATTTTTGCTTGATACTCTAGGCAGCTATCAATAATCTGTAGGGTCAGTGCTCTAACAAAAAACTGCGGGCACGAGTGGTTTTGCGTGAGGGGATTGAGCACTAGTTGGTGGCATCTGCACGACTTGAGTCCTGGGCGTTTATTCTGTTTGATGGGGCGGGATCAGGCTTAGAAGAGGCATTTTAGATGCGGACGCTGAGAGGAGCATCTCTTGCCCGCGGCCCTGTCCTTCCTGCGTCGTCGTCGTCCGCATCCGCACAGGTGCATCTCTCCTCTCTCGCCTCCATCTCCTCTCTCCGATAGCGAACACTCTCGCCCAACATCTGCGGGCGCGTGGCTGCAGTGCACTCTCACTCCGCGGTGGCGGGCGGCGCTGAGCACGCGCGCAAGCGTGCTGTGCGCATGTGCAGAGCCTCTCTCTCCGCGGTCTCCTCTTTCTCCTTCGGGCGTCTGCGCATATAAGCGGAGTGCGCGCTCGGCCGGTCTCTCAGTCGCCGGTCGTCCGCGCTACGAAGGCTCTTCTTATATCTCTCGCATTACCCGACGATGCTCACGCAATTAGAGTAATCGACCCAATGCAAAGACGCACAAAAGCCTTTTCAGCGTCGCATCACATCAGGGTTCCCGCGAGGGGAGGTGGGTAATTTTTATTAGATTGGCCCTCAAAAGGTGTTTAACTGCATTTTTCCCTTCTTACACCAGTTTGTAGTTCCTCTCTAGTCTTCATTGCCTATCATTGTCCTCACATACATTATAAGCTTATTTGCCAAAGACACTTTGCCAACAAACACAGCAAAT